>NIVC01001253.1:0-70000 GCA_002269645.1 Macrostomum lignano
TCTCCAGCTCTAAATTCTCCCTAAGCCTCTCTCAAGCTCTAAATTCTCCCAAGCCTCTCTCCAGCTCTAAATTCTCCCTAAGCCTCTCTCAGCTCTAAATTCTCCCTAAGCCTCTCTCAGCTCTAAATTCTCCCTAAGCTCTCTCAATCTCTAAATTCTCCCTAAGCCTCTCTCATCTCTAAATTCTCCCTAAGCCTCTCTCATCTCTAAATTCTCCCTAAGCCTCTCTCATCTCTAAATTCTCCCTAAGCCTCTCTCAATCTCTAAATTCTCCCTAAGCCTCTCTCATCTCTAAATTCTCCCTAAGCCTCTCTCAAGCTCTAAATCCCACAAGCCTCTCTCAAGCTCTAAATTCCCTAACGCATCTCAAGCTCTAAATTCCCCAAGCTTCTCTCAAGCTCTAAATTCCCACGCATCTGACAAGCTCTAAATTCCCAAGTTCTCTCAAGCTCTAAATTCCCACGCATCTGACAAGCTCTGAATCCCCAAGCCTCTCTCAAGCTCTAAATTCCCCACGCACCTGACAAGCTCTGAATACCCAAGCCTCTCTCAAGCTCTAAATTCCCACGCACCTGACAAGCTCTGAATACCCCAAGCCTCTCTCAAGCTCTAAATTCCCCACGCTCTCAAGCTTTGAAACCCCAAGCCTCTCTCAAGCTCTAAATTCCTAAGCCTCTCTCAATCTCTAATTCTCCCTAAGCCTCTCTCAACTCTAAACTCCCAAGTTCTCCGTATCGCAGGTCCAAATTAGAGTGCTATCAAACCTGTAAACCGCAAAAAACCCTTAGCCTCTGACCTGTTGCTGCTCCTGCTGCTGATGCTGCAAACTGAACTGTTTCTCTGCGCCGCGGCAGCAATGGGCCGTCAGGATCCAATCGATTAACCAGACCGGCTGGCACCGAGGCTGCCGACCGTCTCAACAGGTGCAGCGTGTGCTCCCAGGCACGCCTCCGGCAGCGGCCGCTTCGCAAGCATCTGGCGGCGATGGCAGCTCGTCAAGTCGGGAAGCAGCTGCCGCTTCCAGCCAGTCGATCAGCAATTGAAATTCGCGAACTTCAGCGTCAGTGGCGTACAGGTGGGCAACTAGATGCTTCTCTGGGTGGCGCTGGCTCCAGTGATAGCCGCCGTCTGAGTCTGACTGGTCCTGGGGTTTTAGTTAGCAAGCCTGAGTGTACATGCCTGACGATTAATAATATTAATATTTGATTTAAACCGCCCCAATGGGCAGATGTGCAACCCTCAATTACCCCAGCTAATGCTGGCACCCATTTTAGCTGGGTGAACTGAAGCAATGCAGAATAAGTGTCTTGCTTAAGGACACAAATTGTTCCGACTGGGACCGGGAATAGAACCCCCACAGATAACTAGAATAACTAGATGGGCCACTCAGGCATTTATACTTAGTAAAACAGCTTTCTACTTTCAGTCCAGTAGCAATGAAGAATACATAAGCTATTTTATAAGAATAAAGGCAGCTGAAATGACTTCGATAAGTTTAGAAGCCCAAGCTTGCAGGCGTAAACAGCTTTCTAATTGGTTCATCAATAATGTACATCAGCCAGTGCACTGAAATGTACATGGCAGCTTTAGGCTGGAATTCCGAGAAAGGCAATAAAAATTGAGGTGGGACGGGGGGTAGTGTGGAAAGGCGCGGTTGGACGGTTTAAGCTGGGGGTAGAGGGGTTAGGAGCCAATAAATGAGCCTTGACTTTAAAAATACATTAAAATGCTTCTGTTTAACTTATACTACTGAACTAAAAGTAGCTTACGCGCAAATGTGCTGGTAAAATAGTGTAAAATAGGAAAAATGTGACTCTCAACGACTCTCAAAACGACGTGATGTCACGATACACACAAATCGCCATAAAGTTGTCAAAGAGTCGCCCCAAAATCAATTTGAAGCGTTTTATTGTCTTCTGCGACTCTGAAACGATTCTGGTGCCATATAGTAATATTTTAGGCGTTCTTAGAGTCACTGGGTTGTGTTTGAAGCGCATTTTTTGCGTTGCTTGATGAATTTGAGGCACATTTCCTTGTTTCTTGGAGATACGCTACGGAGATAGGAAGTTTTCATTATTGCTTTCAGCAGATCAAATATTGTTATTGCTTATCGATATTCATAAAGGGACGATGTTAAGCCCATTTCCTGTAACTAAAAAACAATAAAAATGCATGGCAGAGTTTAAATCTTTGGTTTTATTTTAGTAGTTTATCATCTCTGTTACACATATTTGTTACACAGTCAGCTGAGTGACAAAATAGATTCATAGAGATTCATTGAGCCGAGCCGTGCCATTTAAATGGTGATTTAAATCACATCTTTAGCAAAAGTTTAACGCCAACACAACGATTCTTTGAGTCGTTAAAAAGTTACAGGAGTCGCCCCAAAGAGTTGTTTGCTACAGCCGCCCTGTACACCCTGTGTGAGCGTCTTAAAGAGTCACCTTACCATCAAAGTCATTCCTTAATATCGAGTCAAGCAAAATCAAATTTATAAAAATCTCACAGTACTCACAGCATCCTCAACCATTGGCTCGTCGATTCCATCATCAACCTCGGCATCTCTATCGCCCATCGCATCCTCGGCACTGTTATTAGCAGTCATGCGGTCTCTATACAGCAGGGCCAACAATCGCCAAGTCTGACACTCCCAACCGATTGCTCTTCGCTGCTGAGAGCCCAGTCTCAAACCGAGCCTACGCAGCAGCGCGTCCTGATCGCTGCACAGATCGGCAAGTCGCCTACAAAGCTCTAAGCCGTCATATTCGCCAATAACTTGATGAAAATCGGCAAACAGATTCTCCCCAGCTGCTAGTTGAGCTTCGTCTTGAATTTCGTGCACTGCGGCAGTGGCAGCAGTCACTGTCGGAGCCATGGATTGCTGCTGCAGCACTGCACTATTGTTGTTAGTAAAGCTGATACTAGCTAGGCTACTATTGGCCAATGGATTATTAACCAGACCTCTGCCTTTGAAAATAGCCATAGTGTCTTGGCTAATTATATTGCCAAATGTGGCAGTTTCATCTGCGGCATTTGCGGTGGCAGTGGCAGCGCCACCCTGCCAATAGTGATGATGACTGTTCTCATCTGCAGCATCTTCGGCATCAAATAACTGGCGTGGCCATCTTGACTGCTGACCATGTAGCATCATCAAGTAGTGTTTTTTTAGTATCATATATAGATACAGTCAATATAGAATGAAAAAACTAAGTCAAAATATTCCCTAGACAAAGGGCTTTTGTGGTCCATACACAGAGTGTATTTAGAGATGTTTGCATACGATATAAGAGGCCTGCTGGATTACTAGCTGATCGACCGTCTAAACTATTAAAAAGGCACAAACTAAACTCCATATGGAAAGCGCACAATAGAATTCGATTCTTTTTAAGACCATCTGATCCTATCTGTCCTATGGTACTACTGGCAGCAATGCTGTGACTGTTCAAGGCAGTGCAGTCCAAGGTGGCTCTGCTATGACTGTTCAAGGCAATAGTTTATATGCACCAATGTCATCAATACCTTTATATGCCTTTCCGCACTTTAGTTATTTTGTCAAATGAATCATTTAGTCATTTTTTGCTACAACCTTAACATAAAAGCCAAATTACTATTTTGCTTGATATTTAGCCTTATACTTTCATATAGTAAATTTACATGGAATTTTAAATTATTATTAAAAATGGCGCCCCAGACCAAGCAGGGGGATGCGACTTCCTGAGGGCCATGGCCCAGAAACGTGCTTTCTGACTGCTCCCCCCTTTCTGGCTACTGCATGGCTGGCGGGAGCAGTACCTTGTTGTTGTTGTTGTTTAAATTATTATGTGTTTGAAACCTTAACTATCTTGAATTAACAAATTACTATGTTTTAAATTAAAGACAAATTTTAAAGGTTTTGTTATTTTGTACTTGATTACATTATTTGGGCACCAAAGTATTTTTGTTGATAAGGTTTTTTTACTTATAAGTCACAATTTATGAATAGTAGCCTACAGAGAAATTTAAGCACAAAAATGTTTTTTGTTCAACAATTTAATTTAATTTCTTGTTTGTTTATAACATGAATCTGAAAACTATTCTTGTGAGTCTTAAGAGCTATCAAATCTAAAACCAAGATCAAAATCAAAGACATTCCTAGAGGCAGGAATCTTTATCTAAATCATATTGTCACAAAACTCTGCAAGCATAAGTCTTAGCATAGGTCTAAGTATTGCTCTGAGCATATATTTTAGTATATTTTGAGGTATTTCTTATTTCTCACTAGTATCATTATTATTCTACATTGGTAGTATTCTTAGTAGGCCTAAGTGAAAATTCTATATACTAAAAATTAAAACATATTACTATTACTAGTATATGAATTGTATATATCTTCTAGTCCTGGTTATTTCTAAGATTAGAAGAGGGTCATGGCCTTTAGCAATCTAAATGTATGCTTCAAGATCTACTTTGTTATCTTCTGCTTGTGGTATCTACTTATCAGTAGTATACATATCTATTTCACTCTTAGAAAATTACCAAGTAAGAATTATTTCTTAACTATCCATTAAAGGTTAAAGAGATTTGAAGCTCGAGTTGTTTTTTCCCTAAAATTGCACCATCTACTTAATCTATTTTTTTGATTATTTTAAACAAAAAATCAATTATGAAAATAGTTTAGAAAATAATATTGTGGTAGTGGGTACCACCATGGCTTGATTTGCAATTGATTTTTATTGACAATACATAATCTAGACTTTGAAATGTTGCCCGCCCCTATTCTGGCCCTATTTGCCCATCTCATGGCGCAAGTTGTGACATTTTTAGCCTTTTTTCTGTCCTTCTCACCCTATTTTCTCGCACTGTATGCCCAATTTATGTTTTAATTTGTTTTTCTGTATATTTTCTGTGGCATCCTTTTGTTAAAATTTTCTGGACTTTCATGTTCTTGCCCCTCCCCATTTTCTGGGCTGTGTCAACCATTTTGTGTCCCTCCTTTGGGTATTTAATCCCACCCCCTTTTGCGCCTGTCCCGGCCCCATGCTGTTCTTCCCGTTTTGCCCCCTTTTAACTCCCATTTGCCCTCCTCATCCTTCAGGGTTTCCTTTCTAGCTTAATATTGTTTATTTAACTCAATTTATTGCTTGACCGAAACTTAACTGCAGTTCAATTTTAAGTGAAAGCCTGCACTGCAGCACCCCCAATTATTCATTGACTGTCGCAGCTTGTGCAATTAATAATACTTCGACTAAACTCTGTTTTATGGACTAATAAACAAGCAACAGTTAAAACAATTTATATCTTCATTTTCTGGATTAAAGCCATAGCTTATCTTGAGTCATTTGCCCATGGGGTGTAAAATAACCCAATTTCATCTCGAAGCAAGCTCTGAGACTTCAACATTCCGTAATATGCAAATTACAGTGGTGGCAGCGCTACTCTACTGATAGTAACACAATGAGCATACAAGGTATACTGAATCTACAGTTTCTGAGGACCCACATCTGAATGCTTGCGCCAATTGAAGACTGCTCGCCTACGGCTAAACTACCCTCCCCCCAGGATTGAGGACCCTGGCAGAGGGAGTAACTTTGACTTCGAGACATTTCTATTGGGATTCGTCCACACAAATTTTCAGCCACACGATGAACAGTTTGAACGACTGAGACAATAGCAAGATACAAATAGTTGACAGCCAGAGCAAGACAATCGCGAGCAGCAGTCAGAGCAAGACAAGCAGTAGCCAGAGCAAGACAAGCAGCAGCTAGAGCAAAGCATACAACAGCCAGACCGAGAGGGTCAGGAATCAGCAGAACATAGTGAGGAGCAGCAGTTGGTATTTCATCCAAATGATATTGGATTCGCTGTTGAGACTTGTCTAGCTGGAGACCACCACAAAATGTTAGACAAAGATAAGTTGCACTTTCTCCAGGAGTATTACAAGCCGAACAGAGCCGTCTATGCATCACAAGAGAAATAGACAGGCCACCAAAATGTCTTCAAGCTAACCAAAGTACAAATGCAACGGCCAGAAATGCGCATGATGGCATTTTCTGAAAAGCTTGATGGCCTCATTTGTCAATGCTATAGCATTTTTATTTGGGATGTATATCCTAATGAGCAGCAAGATGGCCCAGGGTCATTTGCACGCAACGCAGCCTTTGTTTTTTGGCCATTTAGAGACTACAAACATTTGCTGGAAGCTGGAAAAGGGATTGGAGCACATACAAAGACTCAGCATCACCAGTTTTGCGAAGAAAAGGTGGCTAACTTTGTCTCTATTTTAAGCTTAAAGCAGCCTAATGTTCAGGAGCGTCAAAATAAGGCTCTTGCTGCCGAAATTACTTAGAATAGACTCCGTCTTTGGCTAGTAATATCAACCATCCTGCTCTATAGCAGACTCAGAATTGCTTTTCGGGGACACCGAGAAGAAAAGCCTCTACAGTGCCCATTATCTGATGTAGCTATTGACTGTATGGAAGGTAATTTCTGAGCTCTGCTTCAATTCAAGGCTGCTTCTGGCAACAAAAATCTGGCCAAACATCTTTGCAAGCCATAGCACCACAGCGCAACTTACGTGAGTCCAGGAGTTCAAAATGAGCTCATTTTGTGTATTGGTCAGCAGATCCAACATGCAATTGTGAACAATGCAAATAAAGCAGGTGCAGTAACTATTATGGCTGACAAAAGCATGGACATCTTTTGTCTTTAGCAGTTGTCCATTTTAGTTCGTTTTGTGCATGCTTAACTTAACCAAAAGCATCAGCTAAGAGAATGCTTCCTTGGCTTTGTTGACTTAAGCCAAACGACATGGAGTGCAATCGCAGAAAGCATTGTTACTTTCCTGCATAATGTAAGTATAAAGTCAATTGCTGTTGCTTAGGCCTACAATGGAGCCCAACATATTGGGAGTAAATTGGGGGGTGCAGGCTCTAATTCGAACGCAGCATGGCCAGCAGTTTGCTGTTGCTGACTACTTTCCCTGCATATCACATGGCCTTAACTTGGCTATTAACCATGTTGCCAAGGCTAGCACCTCTATGCAGGATGCATTGTCCCTGATAGGATCAATTGCAAGCTTTTTCAAAGCGACTTTGAAGTGCAACAAGCACTATAAGCGCATAGTGAATGAAGTTTTGTCTGCATCTTGTAAGCAGACTTTGCTTATAAGTATTAAAAGTACATGTGTATTTTTCAATGTTATTCTTTTTTCGCAATTTTTGCAAAAGTTGAAATTTTAACATTTCAATACATTATAAAAGATGACTGACACCAGATAGATGGAGCGCCTGGATGCTGGCCAGCGATTTGCTGAATTATACGTTGCAACATCTATCGTGTTGCAGGAACTGACGGCAGAAAATGATGCAGAGACGCGTGCCAAAGTGCTTGCATTCCTAGCTGCAATTTCTTATTCTGAGTTTGTAGTGTGCATGATCATGCTAAAGCACGCATTTAGTGCTACTTATCCAGTTGCTAGCAGTTTGCAGCAAAGTTTGATTGCATTGAGCGACTGTTGGATCTAGGTAATTCAATAATTAATTTTGCTTCTTTAGTTCTCGTATGTGTGAGGAATTGTGAGCAATGTGAGCAATATGTGATTTGTTCTGTCAATTTTGAGGATACCATATACCATATCTAACTTATAATTATGTAATATTTTTGATACAAGTATACCCGCCCACTTCAGATTGAGTGTCTAAAAAAAACACTACGGGCTTGGATTGCAGATGACAAAAGTTCCGAGTCACTGGGCCGAGCAGCCAGTGCCGCAGTTATCTGCTCCGAGGCTACCGACCTGCACGGATCACTAGAGGTCTATTAGCTTCCCCGTGCATGCCATCAGAGGGACCAATTAGCACAAATTCAGCATATCATAGCTGAGAATTTCAACACAACAATTTTTTGTCCCTTCCAGCCTCATTTGGACACTTGATGATCGGTTTAATCATCAAAATGGAGCTATAGCTCAGCTTAGCAACTTGCTCCCATTTTTTGTATGCAACGCTGAGGCCATTAAATTTGCCAACCTCTCTCCTACCCTCGAGCAGTATCAAAGCTCCCAATTATTGCCGGCCATCTCACTTGAAGACTTGCACCATGAATTTGCGGTGTGGCAGCAATTCTAGATGAACAAGAACATTGCCGATTGTCCACACAGCATTATTGATGCATTGGACAGCTACAAGCCAGCCTTCTATCCTAATATCTACAGAGCCCTTAAAATCTTTGCTACACTGCCAGTTTCAACGGCAACAGCTGAGCAGTCCTTTTTGATGATAAAGTATTTAAAGAACTACCTCAAGGCAATGACAGGCAAGGAGCTTCTAACTAGATTGGCATTAATGTCAATCTACAAAACTCTCAATATTGACATTGACGAAACAATTAAGCTATTTGCCTTAAAAGATTGGCACCTTAGATTAATCTGACAATTAATCTGAAAAAGTAAAGCAAATTGCAATTAGAATCAAGTCAGACATTGAACAAAATGAATATTTTAATGTCACTTGATCTATATTGTTTTTCAAAAAGTCTTATATATTTATTTTCTTTATATTTGCAGGGCCCCTTGGTTCTTTTTATGAATTTAATAAATGTACATTGCATTTTAAATTTGTGCTAAAACTAAGAAACACATTTTGTTATAATGCATATATTTACCATAATATTTTGACAAATTAAATTTTTGTTTTAACTCACTTATACAATTAGTATAAATAGATGCGATCTAAGTTGAGAAGAGAACAACTTGCTCAAGCGCAGTTCCTAAGAAAGAATTAAAACTAAGTCGCATGGCCGACCGAATTTTGGAGGTTGCGCCTGTATGATCTTAGTACTCTTGAAAAAACCTTTGAAACAACTAGGCTAAAGATATCTTGAAGAGTAGAACAATTTTTATAGTTTCGGATAAGATAGATAGCTTAACAATAGGAATATCAAATTTAAAATCTATAACATAGAACTACCTAACATCAGGCTGCAGGATAGTTATAATTATTTGGGAATTGAACTAAATGCAAAATGACCTGGGAAAGGTACATGTATACCAGAAAATTTTGAGATACAAATGACCCCTTTTAAAGTTGGCATTCAAATTTTGTCATAAAAATTTGTCCATTTTGTGTACAAATTTTGGTGAATGAAGTTATGCCATGCATGAAAATTATTCAACTGTAATGTAAATTAACATTTTTACATTAAATAAAAGTAAATTTGTATAGTCTATAAAGTCAGTGATAACCTTTTCGCTTCTGTAAATTCAACAATAAATAATTTTAGTAAAAAGTAGGCCCTATTGTTAAAAAAATGAATTTTTCATTTATTTTTATAGGTATAACAAGCTGTTGAAACCCGCGGATTTTGAACCCGGGGAATTCCAATCCCCAGAACTACTTTTGCATGTATTCTGAAATCTAAGGTCATACACAAACAAAAACTTGTTAATAGTTAGTAGGATAGAGGTAGGACAAAGGTTCTGTTTCCTCTCTTCTCTCTCGTCCCTTGTCTCTCCTCTCTCTTCTCTCCTCTCTTCTCTCATATCTTCCCTCATCTCTCTTCTCTTTCATCTCTCTTATCTTTTGTCTCTTTTCTCTTCTCTCCTCTCTCCTGTCTCCTCTCTACTTTTCATTTTCTCTCTCCTCTCCTCTCTCCTCTCTACTCTTTCGTTTTCTCTCTCCTCTCCTCTCTCCTATCTTCTTTCGTATCTTCCCTCATCTCTCTTCTCTTTCATATCACTTATCTCATCTCTTCCCTTTTCTTTTCTCTCTCCTCTCCTCTCTCCTCTCTACTTTTTCGTTTTCTCTCTTCTCCTCTCTCTCCCTCTTCTCTCGTCTCTTCCTTCTCCTCTCTATTCTTTTCTTTCTTCTCTTAACTCTCTCCTCTCTCCTCTTTCCTCTCTCTCTCCTCTCTCCCCTCTTCTCTCGTCTCTTCTCTCACCTCTTTCCTCTCTCTCTTTCCTCTCATCTCTTTTCTTGTTTTATCTCTTCTCTCTCCCCTCGTCACTCGTCTCTTCCCTCACCTCTCTTCTCTCTTGTCTGCGTTTTTATCTCTCCTTTCTCTTTTATCTTTTCTCTCTTATCTCTTCTCGTTTCTCTCTGCTCTGTGCGCTCTCTCTCTCTCTCTCTCTGTCTCTCTCTCTCTCTCTCTCTCTCTCTCTCTCTCTCTCTCTCTCTCTCTCTCTCTCTCTCTCTCTCTCTCATCTCTCCTCTCCCATCTCTCTTCTCCTCTCTACTCTCTCCCATCTTCATTCTCCTATTTCCTCTTCTCTCTCCCTGTCTCTCCTCTCTCCTCTAGTCTCTGTAATCTCTTCTCTCTTATCTCTCTTCTGTTCTCTCTACTCTCCCATCTCTCGTCTGTTCACCCTCATCTCTGCTCTCTCATCTGTCATCTTTACTCTCTAATATGTTCTCTCACTTATCTCCGCTGTACTCTTCTCTTTCACCTCTTCTGACTCCTCTCTTTCCTTACTCCTCTCTTCTTTTCTCTTCCCTCTTCTATACTCTCTCTCCTCTATTATCTTCTCTCGTCTCTTTGCACTCTCCTCTCACCTTTTTCATCTCTCATCTTTACTCTCTCATCTCTCCTTTCATTTGTCTCATCTCTACAATCTCATCTCTCCTTTCTCCCCTCTTCTTACACCCCTCTCTTATCTCTATCTCTTCTCTTCTCACTCCTCTCTCCCCCTCTTATCTCCTCTTTTCTCTATCCTTTCTACTCTCTCCTCTCCTCTTGACCCTCTGTCATCTTCTTTCTGCTCTCTCATCTCTACTCTCTTCTCACTCTTCTTTACTCTCCTCTCATCGATCCTCTGTCTCATCTCTGCTCTCTTCTCACCTTTACTCTTTCCTCTCCCTCCTTTCTCCCCTCCTCTCGCTTCTTCCTCCCTTCTTCTCTGCTTTCTCCTCACCACTTGTCTCTCCTCTTATCTTCCATGTTTTCTCTTATCCCCGTCTCGCCTCTCCTCTCTTCTAATAGTCTATTCCTTCTCCTTTCCACTCTCATCTGGCCCGTGGCCCGCACATAAGCTGGATTCTTTATCTGGCTTTTGAAGTAAAAGTCTGCCGATCCCTGCTTCGAAAGCCAGTTTGTGGGACGTACTACTCTTATCGTTATTCTCATGCTTTGATCATGTCATCTTTCTTGCCAATTTGCAGTCCTGAAAGGAATTTGTGTATCTTCAGCTCCACTGCAGTCTGCATCAGTCTAACAACCAAGGAAATACGCATTTCTTAGGAGGCCATTTAAAATTTACACAGTACCTTTAAAAGAAACCTAAAATTTCCATGGTGTGCCTAATTTAGCAGGGTTGTATTGCATTGCATCGCATCGCCTTTTCATAAATATTTCGCTTTTACAAACCATGCTGGATTGCCTCGGTTTGCCAATTGCCATCCACTGTAAAACTGCTGCAGAGTTTGCCAATACAGAGGGGAGGGCAGTGGTTAGAATTTCTCACTAAACTGTTATGGCTAAACGTAGCCTCTCCACTCTCGGGGTGCAGAGAAGGCTATTAAAAAGTTATTCCAAAACACTGTACACTCGCTATGTACATTGAGCCCTATCGCCTGACCCTTTGTCTGGCTCTGGGGGAATGAGTGAGTGAGTGGCACAAACAACAGAAAAAGCAGACAAACTTCACATGCTTACAGTTTCTGTTCTGATTGAGTTAGAGAGTTGAAACTTTACATTTAGACAGAGAATGAATCAAAGAAGAATTGTGTTAAGTTAGAAGTCAATCGCTTCACGTGGAGCAAACTTATGGCAGCCGAAAGTTAGTCATTTTAAAACCCATTTACACCCTTTGCCCAGATCGGGAAAGAGGCAGGCGGGCGGAGGTTGGGGTGGCTGTCTCGCTGAAAAAAAACAGCCAAACTTTAAAAGTGCACAGCGCCGTTCAGGATTAACTTTGAGACTCGAAATTTTACACGATTGTGTCAAAATAGTTGAAAATTGATTGTGTCAAATTTGAAGAGGATCGGTAGAAGTGGAGCGGCGCTAAGGAGGCTTTAGTAAAAAAATCGCGCATTTTGAGCAGTTTTTTGCACTTTTAGGTAGGAAGACTCAAATTTAGGAAATTTAAAGGTAGCCTAAGACATTCTCCGTAGTGAGTTTAGGGTGGGTGTAAAATTTGGTGTAATTTGGTTGAGCGGTTTGGGAGTCCATAGCGATCAAAATTGTCCACACACAGACACACAGAGTTTTGATTTTTATATGTAGAGATTTAAGTTTGTTTAAAATGAAAATATTTATAATATTTTTAAAAGGACTGTTCATATAATAGCCTTTCTTAAAAAACTCTACTTGTAAAAAGCCAATGACCTTTTTTAGAAATTTTTGGCATAACATTTTAGTGATTTTTTGTTTTTGGCATATACTAGTATACATTTAGCTAAGAAAGATAAGATTCTTGTTCTGGCATATACTACTAGACAATCCGGACCTTGGAAAATGACAAGTGCAATCAGGTTTAAAAGTTCTCAAGGGTATATAAGCTAAACTTAAAGAGGCACCTTTCAGTCTCAATAACATATACTTTTTTAAAACTAATGACTAATGACTAATGACTAATATTTAATGACTAATGTTTTTTAAAGTAAACTATATTCTAACCAGTGGCAGTATCCATAAAAATATTAATTCAAGCAGACAATTTTGTTAAAAAATGGGTCATTAATGTACTGAGACTACCTATAAGTATATCCCAAGGACATCCCGCTTCTTGTGATCCATGTTTGAGCTAGGGATAGGAGTCTTAAGGTAAGCCCTAGGGCCTACTATATTTAATAATATAGAAGAAATTAATATTCACTGGAAAATAAAACTTAATATCTTTTTTGATGGCAAAGGCCTAGCTGATGTCTCTGCTCCGATATCCCTTTTATACATGTTTAATTTCCTTTAATTTCATGAGTTCTCATTGCCTATTGGCATGCATATAATTATATTGGCTTAGTTTATGAATGTATTAGGTCAGCTCTTAGATCACTTCAGTTGTTTCTGGTTACAAGAAAATATTAAAGATCAAATAAACTTATAAAGCTTACCCTTGAATATTCATTCATATAAATCATATCAAAGTTTTAATGCAAGCTACTATTATAAATATATACCTAGCATAACATAGCCATAGCCCACAGGACTTAAATGATTTACATAAACCTACGGCCACTTTATTGAATTAATGAATTTTATCAAAGCAACTAAATGTGTCATGTCCATGTGTCATTTTTGCCTCTATCTAAAAATACTAGAATATTTAAGAGCATATCTTAAATTCCCCTAGGCCTAGAAGGTTTTGGTTAAAAGCTTGCCTGAATGGTGACCTTAAATGGCCTATCTAGCATCTATCTAGAGCAATAGTATCCATTCCAAAGGCTAGTATTGCATAGCCATAAGCCAAGACTGCAGCTTAGGCTATCAGCTAGGCCTGTTGCATATTGGCCTATTGGAAATCTTTGGGAAATCTAGCCACTTCCCTTTCCCAATCCTTTGAAAAATCTAGCCATTCTTCTTTCTCAATGCTCTTGGGAATCTGGCCATTATCCATTCCTAATCCTCTGAAGAATTCAACCACTGCATTCCTCTTCTAATCCTTTGGGCAATCTAGCTACTTTCTTATCCAATTCCTCTGGGGAATCCAGCCACTCCCCTTTCCTAATCCTCTGGGGAATCCAGTCATTTCCCCTTTCCAATCCTTTAGGGAATTTTGCTTTTATATCCAAATCCTCTAGAGAATCTAGCCACTCTCCTATTGTAATCCTTTAGGAGAATCAAACGTCTAGCAATTTTATTCCTTATCTCCATCTTTCTATATTTCCACTTTCCTTTTTATTCATTTAAGGAAATCATGTTTTATAATGATTGTATTGTTTATTTGTCTTTAATTCAATTTTCAGCTATTTTAAGCATGAAAAAGAATTGTTGAACTTAGCATTTGCACCCAAGAAAGACCAGTGCCAGGTCCCTATTTTTGAAAACTATGGGAACAAGTAGAATTTTGTTTGGCTTTTTTTGCTTTGAACTTCAATGTTTATTTATTTTTGTAAGTTTTACTTTTTTGTTTTAAATGGAGTATTGATGTACAAGGATTTCAGATAATTTTTTTCAGATAACTTTTCCAAGGATTGCATGGCCTTTTTGAGCAATAAATTTAAAGTTTAACTGCAAAATAAAAAGTTTGTGTACAAACATGCTGTGAGAGAAAAAATTCTGCCAGGTCCCTCGGTACATGAATTGGAAGATCTGGTAACTATATTGAATTGCATACTGTGCACCAAAGTTTAATTCTAAATTTTGTACTTGTCTAGACTGACAGACTATATAGTAGTACTGCCTATGCATAAATGAATAAATTTGCCTAATCACTTGCAGGCACATGGGATGTTTGCTGATTATCATATTTTTTTTCATGAAAAGTTGTAGCGGCTCCAATATTCGCATGTGTGCTTCTCCTGAAGTTGTAGGAATTTTGAATGACAATCTTGGAGTTATTCAAGTAAGATTATGTTTCTTTTTATGCAAATGTTTTGATGCAGTTACATACAATTACATATTTGAGATAGAAAGCCTTTAAGTTCAATAGATATAATGACTAATATAATGTATTAGTATCTGTTCTTTACCATTGCAGAAATTTGAATTACTTTCCACCAGACTGGCACAATTGTTGGCTCAAAAGCCAATGGTTGAGCATATGCCTAAAAGAAATTTGCGTGGCATATGGTGAATTAAATATATATTTTTGTGTTTGTCATAGTAGAGGCCTATGTTTCAGATCTACTTGTGCTAAATTTTAGATAATTTAAGTTTAAAGGAAAGGGAAAATCTGATATTTAAGTCTATAGGCTACTTTGAAACATAATCTATTTTTCAAATTTATATATATTTATACTTATGTATCTATTAACTTAATTTTTTATACCTCTTTGGGCTGGATTCCCCAAAGGATTGAGAAAGAAAAGGCTGGATTCCCCAGAGGATTGGGAAATGAGAATGGCTAGATTCCACAAAGGATTGGGAAGGGAGGGTGGCTGAATTCTCTAGAGGATTGGGAATAGGAAGTGGCTAGATACCCTAAAGGATTTGGATAAGAAAGTAGCTAAATTTCCTAGAGGATTGAGATAGGGAAGTGGCTGGATTTCTTAGAGGATTAGGATAAGAGAAAAGATAGATTCCTTAAAGGATTAGGTGGCCATGATTAAGACAAGGGAAAGCTACATTGTTAGACAAATTAAGGCTAGGCTTAAGGATAAAATAGCTTCTAAGAAGGATTATTTAAACTAAAAAAGATTCAAATAAGGATTATTATAGCTAGAAAAGAAACTAAATTGAAAAATATATCAAGGTCAAAAATTGTATCTATTCTAAAAGACTAAGGCTAAGGAAAAACTGGATTTCTGAAAAGATTAGGATTAGAAAAAAGATAAATATATTCTTAGATATGCTAAATAATAATAGGTTAGTTAGCCTATATTAAATATAAATTTTGATATAAATTTGCAAGCTATAAGCCTAGCTAGTATAGCTTGTCGTAGTAGTAAGTATTTGGCTCAGGCAAGTAGCCTGCTTGGCCAATATATTTCAGTGTATTTAAAAAAATTCAAGAGTAGAAGGCAATATTTATATGCATTAATCTTGTACGATCGTACGGGAGATTTGGGCGATCCTGAAGATTCCCGCGTTTAATTATTTTACGGAATTATTTCGCCCTCTTTTCAAGGGTGGTGGGGGGTGGAGGTTATAATTAAACGCGGGAAACTTCAGAATCGCCGAGATTTGTAATACTATAATTATTTGAAAGAGCGCCTAAATGTTATTTACGAAACCTTGAACGAGCTTTAACGACAAACGAAGAAAAAGTAAGGAATTAAAAAAGACAAGTATTGTGTGCAATTGATGTATGTAGTTCGTGATTTAAAGCAAAAAAGTTTAACCCGTAGTTAATAAAAAAGTATATAAGTATTAGTATAGTATAAAGTATAAAGCCACTCGGGTGTCGCAATCAAAAAATTAAAAGCTGTATTATTAAACTTTAACAAAACTATGTTTGTTAATTTACAAATAAGTTTGCTTTGAAATATCTATTTAAGTATGTTTATTAAGAAGCTATTTATAATTAACTACAGCATTTATCTTGTCTACTGTAAGACTAACTCTAAAATATTTTCTAATTTTAAATGCAAGGGATTCCAAGACACTATCTATCTATCACGCACTCGCCGGCCGGCTGCATTCTGGGGCCTTTCTGGGGCGATGTTTCGGTTTCCCCAGAATATTGCTTATTCTGTTTCTACAACTAGAATCCAATTTGTAACTTATAACTTTTTGTCTTCTAAACTATAGTGATATATGTGCTATAAACATTTAATTCTTGAGTAGCGATAGCCAAGAAGAAAAAATGCAGTAATGCTGTTCAGTTAGGCAGTCAACCATTCAACAATGTTATGTAGTTATACTGTTTTTTTCTTAAAAGATTCAAGCCAATTCTGGTGAAAAGCCTCCTGCTTGCTCATCACTCCGTCAGTTAGCTATTAGGACGCGTAGTGCGACTTTGTCTTTTGCTGTACGATTGTAGTTTGCTTAAATAAGTACTGCAGTCAATCAAAAGACACTAGTTGTGACCACCATTCCACTAATCGCTGTCACTGATCGGTTCATAAACATTATCATACTCTAGCTATAAAGTTCTGCTAAAATTTCTTCTCCTTTAAGCGATCTAATGCTTTGATTAAATCCTAAAGTAAAGCCATCTTTCTTTCTTAGATATAAATAATTTTATAATTATTCAGTCCAGTCGACCAGTTTGCTCAGTTTTTAAGAAAAAACTTCAATTCTATTTGAAGAATTGGTTAACATTATGGTTTATGTTAACTTATTTTTTGTGTCTCGAAAGCTTTTTGAGAGCACAGTTGTTAAATTATTATACTAGCACTCATGGAGCTATAATAATATAGCAATTTGTAAAAAAAAAATGTTCTAAAAATTTATACAGAATATGCAATGATTAGCAAAATTTTTGCGTAATTTAACTATTGAAAACTATCAGCTGCAGTTAAAATAGCAAGCTTTTAGTTTTAGTATAATTTTAAGATCAAGTAGTGTTGGCATAATTCATTTAGGCTTGTGACATTATAATTATTTTGACTAACTATATAAAAAACGATATATATATATATATATACTATAAAGGCCTGATCTCAGTTTCTTTGTTTCTATATTGGTCCTAATTTACTTGCAACACAAATCTTAAACATTATATATAAATGTCAAACATCTTACTTTACAATTTCAGACAAAATTGTATCCATGGCAACTATCTCAGTAAATATGCTACGATCATTGGTAGATGAGCGAATTTCCATCAAGGTCTCTGGTTTGCCCACAAACTCTCCAGTGACTCTGCACCTACAAATTAAGGAGACCTATGGCTCATTCTCAGCATTTGGTCACTATATGACTGATGAAGCAGGGAGGCTTGACTTGGACTCCAGCTGCAGTGTTGGAGGAACTTACACTGGACTTGACAGTATGGGGCTCTTCTGGTCTCTCAAACAGGACCCATCGCAGAGAACTGGTCTTCGATTGCTCAGACGTGAAGCTGAAATTCCTTTGAAATATCAACTGATGGCTCTGAATGGTCACGTGATGTGGGACGAACTGGCTGGCGAGCAGAAACCCAACTCTGGCCATGCATTGTGCTCAATAGGCTTAGAGAGGACCTATTTATCTGACTCAGTGGAACGACTGCCCATTAAATTTGGTCGACTTAGAGGTGACAATTCAATGAAAATTTATTTCAAAACATGATTCTTAATAATGGTTCGATTTTCTAATAATATATATTTTCTACGTAACCTACATAAGCAAATAATAAGGTATATTTCTTAAACTAGCCTACTATTAGTAACAGTTCATTCACTCAAATTTGAAATCTTTCTGTTCAAATACATGTACCATCCATCCACACCAGCTTAAATTTTATCCCTGTCCTGTGCTCGAATCCCACCATGCTCAAATCCCACCCCATTCTCATATCCCAACCCGCTCGAATCCACCCTGCTCGAATCGTATCCTGCTCAAATCCCATCACATGCTCAAATCCCATCCCATACTCAAATCCCACCTCATGCTCGAATCCCACCCCATACTCAAATCCCACACCACACTCAAATCCCATCCCATACTCAAATCCCACCTCATGCCTAAATCCCACCCCATGCTCGAATCCCATCTCATGCTCAAATCCCAACCACACTCAAATCCCATACCATACTCAAATCCCATCTCATGCTCAAATCCCACCCCATACTCAAATCCCACCCATCCTCAAATCCAATCCCATACTCAAATCCTAACTGTGCTCAAATCCCACTCCAGGCGCACTATTCAAGCCCCGGTCGCAGCGCTCCTGTCCACCGGTGATTGACCTGTTCGGCACCGGTGGTGGCCTGATGGAGCACCGATCAGCCCTGCTAGCCAAGGAGGGCTTCAGCGTGCTGGCGCTGGCCTACTTCAACTATGAAGATCTGCCCAAAGAGCTTCACGAGATTGACATGGACTATTTCGAAGAGGCTGTGGACTTCATGCTGGCTTCTCCCTATAGCCGCCTGGGTCCCGAGGGCGGCTTAGGCTTGATCGGGGTCAGCGCTGGTGCAGATATTGTAGCCAATGCCGCCATTCTGTTTGGCAAGAAGATCAGAGCGGTGGCCTGGCTGAATGGCAACCGGTGTCGCAGTTGGTTTCCGGTTCGCTACAGAGCGCGTTGGTTGCCAAATCATTTCCCGATGAATGTGGCGCTGGTGAAACCGTCTGATAGGTCAGATGGGCTGTACTCTAGAGAGGCCTGCTGCTCTGGGTGCACCGAAGCTCAGGTAAGCCCTGACCAAATGGGTTTTATACCCTGATCCCATCTCCCCATTAAAAAATCCCATCTCTCCATTTGCAATCCCAACTCCCTATTTGGAATCTTATCTCCCTATTTGAAATCCCGTCTCCGCATAAAAAAATCCCATCTCCCTATTCAAAAATCCCATCTCCCTATTCAGAAATCCAATCTCCCCATTAAAAAATTCCATCACCCATTTAAAAATCCCATCTCCCCATTCAAAATCGCATCTCTCCATTTGAAGTCTAATCTTTCTATTCAGAAATCCCATCTCCCTATTCAGAAATCCAATCTCCCCATTTAAAAATCCCATCTCCCCATTCAAAAATCCCATCTCCCCATTTAAAAATCCCATCTCCCCATTTAAAAATCCCATCTCCCCATTCAAAAATCCCATCTCCCATTTAAAAATCCCATCTCCCCATTCAAAATCGCATCTCTCCATTTGAAGTCTAATCATTCTATTAAAAAATCCCATCTCCCCATTTAAAAATCCCATCCCCCCATTTAAAAATCCCATTTCCCCGTTCAAAATCGCATCTCTCCATTTGAAGTCTAATCTTTCTATTCAGAAATCCCATCTCCCTATTCAGAAATCCAATCTCCCCATTTAAAAATCCCATCTCCCCATTCAAAAATCCCATCTCCCATTTAAAAATCCCATCTCCCCATTCAAAATCGCATCTCTCCATTTGAAGTCTAATCTTTCTATTCAAAAATCCTATCTCCCCATTTAAAAATCCCATCCCCCACTTAAAAATCCCATTTCCCCATTCAAAAATCTCATCTCCCCTTTTAAAAATCCCAACTCCCCATTTAAAAATCCCATCTCCCAATTTAAAAATCCCATCTCCCCATTCAAAAATCTCATCTCCCCATTTAAAAATCCCATCTCCCCATTTAAAAATCCCATCTCCCCATTCAAAAATCCCATCTCCCCATTTAAAAATCCCATTTCCCCATTCAAAAATCCAATTTCCCCATTTAAAATCCTATCTCCCTACTTGAAATCCCATCTCCTTATTCAGAAATCCCATCTCCCCATTTCAAAATCCCATCTCCCCGTTCAAAAATCCCATCTCCCCATTCAAAAATCCCATCTCTCCATTTGCAATCCCATCTCCCTATTTGGAATCTTATCTCCCCATTCAATAACCCCATCTCCCCTTGACACGTTGACACGTTTTCCAACAGTTTTTATTTTCAAGATCTAATTGGTCAGGATCATTGACAAAAACTTCCCATCACCCTATTCAAAATCTCCATGGCAGGAGCTACCTGTGGAAAAGTCCACCTGCAGGTTTCTGTTTCTATCCAGCCTCGATGACTACTCAATGCCTGTGGACACCGGAGCGCGTCTGGCTGCTCGAATTCGAAGATCTAACGGACAGCGCCGAGTTGATCACGTGGCCTATCCAGGTGCGGGTCACCTGCTAGAGCCGCCAATCAGCCCCTGCACCCCGCTGTGCTATCACGGACTCTACGGCTTGAACATGGACTATGGCGGCAATTCAAAACAGCATCACGAGGCTCAGGTAGACAGCTGGTGCAGAATTATTCAACTGTTTCGGGAAGAGCTGGATCCGGTCTCGGCTAGACTGTAGCATAAGGTTAAACTGAAAATAATTGACAGCAAATTATAAAATTATCAAATTGTTTTATTGCTTATTTAAGAATTTACCACTGTAATCACGGGCTCGGCAAACTCCAGCCTGTGGGCCACATGCGACCTGCGAAGCCTCTCTATCCAGCCCTCGGGTCCTTTGGAATTTCTCCATATAGCGATCTGGCTCGCTTAAGGTTTGTGTCTTCTCAGCTCTCTTCTCTTTCTCTTCTCTAATCTCCTTCTCTTCTCTCTTTTCCTTCTCTTCTCTCTTCTCCTCTCCTCTCCTCTCCTATTTAATCTCTCTCCTCCTCTTGTCTCCTTTAATCTATCTCTTTTCTCTATTCCCTCTTCCCTCTCTCCGCTGCTCTGCAGTCATGCGCTAGGTTCTCTATCTGGTACTTGACGTAATAAAAACGTTTTTCGACCTTTGCTGTAACCAAAGTATTATATTGCATTTTGTGCGTATAAATGACAAACTTTTTGATAATTAATTTCAGTTTTTTGCCAAAGTAAAATCAAACGGAGTGCTGTGAAGTTTTTTGTAATTAAGATTTATTTATTTGTCTGCAAATTTGGTTTTGTAGTCATTTTTATATAATTTCATTAGCCAAGTGTTTTTCATTTTGGCTTTACTTATTTTGCAAAAAACCTCATTTAATTGGTTGAAATTTTAACAAATAAATTGAATCGATTATTTAAAAAAATATTGAGTACTGGCTAATTACGATTGCCTTTCAAATTGGTGCCCTTTTGTTAGTCTGCTTTGGGCTTCTCTAAACTGATTTGTTTTGACGGTTTAAAAACTTTAAGCCCAATAGTATGCCATGACCTTGATTTTAGCAAATAACTCGCTGTGCATCCGCTGGTCTGAGTTGAGTTCAACTCAATAAAATAGTGACACAGCTGCTCAAGCTGAAAGACATTGGCTAATTTTTCTAAATTATTTGATCATTCACAAGCGTGACGCATATCTAAGCTTGGAAATATATTATTTTATAGTCTGTAGCAATCTGGATACTTGCATGTTTTGAGACATAGAACTTGAGAGGGAGAGAGAGAGAGAGAATCAGATAAAGACCAAGCCCCTCATCATCCATAATCTATACATAAAGGGTTTATTAGGGGGGGGGGGGTTTGTTTTAAGGGCCAGACAGAGAATCTAGCGCATGGTACTACTGCTGACCAGACGGTAAGAGAAAGCAGTTACATGTAGTTCTCTATGGGAGAGTTCTTACATAGAGTATTCTTACATGAAAGGAGAGAGGAGAGGCCGGAGAGCTGAGAGGAGCGGACGGGATTGCTATTGTGAAGTTTCAAAGGACCCTAGTTGCCTGATCGAAAGGCTTGGCGGGCCGGGCCGCACGTGGCCCACGGGCCCGGAGTTTGCCGAGCCTGATCGAGATGAATACACCTGTATAACCGGAAGACTAATTCGAAGGATTCACACTGCACCTGAGCTGAAACTCGAAGATCACTAAACTTATCATTAAATGATTTTAAAAAATTACAGCTTGATGATCATCAGTGAGCTAAAAATTCACTCATTTCATTTTTCTACGTATATTAACTACATCTGTAGTAAGTGACGTTTTAAAACCCCGAGGATGCGGGTGGCCTGCTCTGCAGGCCATACCTCATGGTCTATGGCTTGCGAATTATTTCGATGTGTTTCGAAAAATAAGTCTACATAATTAAACCGTTAGCTTGCGGCTTTGGCCTGCTGAGCAGGCCATGACTAATTTCTATACAGAAAACATTTTGTAGATCACGGTCAACGAGTTTTTCTATCTGATGTAGTCATTTTTAATAAGAAACATTAAAAATCAAGAACATAAATTGCTATAACGTATGAACAATGTTTAACAGCTAAACAGCAACAATAACATAACCTGTTTATAACCAGATGGCATATTGAGCATAAATTCGGTTTCCCGCAATAAATTTTTTACTGGATTTTCAGGCATTAATACTGCCCAATATGCTTTTAAACCTGCGTTACTGATTATTTTCCGGCCTTTCCAGATTAGAAATTCAAAAACCTGCTTCATTTTCCTGCTTTGGAGTTTGGACTTTTACATTCCGTTCCATTCCGCAAGCTACGCTGATTAATAGATTCCCAAACAGCAGTGTAGGGCTATCTTTAGCCTTCCTTTCACTTTCCTGAAACTTTCCTGAGAAGATATAAACAGATCAGTGTTACGAGTTAATAGTTTATTTTCAAACAACATAACAACTTAATTTTTGACCAGCGGTGGAGACCCGCGGTTGGTTGGAGGTTAGAATGAAGCGACTTTGAACTGTAAAGAGCTGCATTCTTGCTTTTGTCAACGCCTAGTTCGCCAACGCCTAAAGTTCGGCGCTTGTCATCTCGATCTTTTGCTAGACATGAGTCAGCCAGTCTGCTTGGTCTATTTTGACTGTCGAGAACTGGGCGGGGCTGCGATCCAGATAAATGTCTGAGAATGTGACAATATGTTAAAAATAGTTTGAGTATCAAGTATAACCAAGTGCACATCTGCTCGACAAATGATAGTAAATGTTTAAAGAATTCCTATTATAAAGATTGAAATTTTACACTTTCATGTCCAAGTTAATCGTGTTCCCTAGGATTATTAAAACCCTGGCTGGCAGTTGCATGATCCTTGATCGAATTATCTAAGGCGTAGCCGAAGTCAGTTGAATTCGTCTAAAATGTCTGCATTATCTCTACACAGCGATGTTTTTACTTTTAACTATAGCTCTTGGGTAAGTCTATTTACTTTTCAAAAAGGAAACAATTATAGGGCTCTCGAAAGTACATGTACCATTTAGCTACGTGTACACAAAAAATCATGCTTCTATGTGACAATTATGAGCAGTCTGTATTCTGTTATTCGATTATTGTCGATTTGATAATGCAGCCACTCTGCAGAAGAGTTTTGAATAAGTGAAAATTAATCAACACATCGATATTAAGTACCCGCTCAGAGCTGCTAAATTTTAAGTGTCGCTTGTCCCTACGTTTGTCCGCTTGATTGAGTTTTCTAGTTAAGAGCTCATGTACTTATTGTTCTTCTTTGTCCAAAAAGTCCCTATCTCAGATCCTATAGAAGCGTTCGGGTGCTGCACCTGCTGCTCGGGACAAAACCTAGTCAAGCTCGGAGAGGAGAGAAGAGAAGGGAGAAGATAGGAAAGGAGAGAAAGAAAATAAGAGAGAGAGAAGGGAGAGGAGAAGAAAGGAAAAAAGAGAAGGGGGGAGAGAAGGGACTGGAAATTAGAGAGGAGAAAGCTGAGAATAGACACAAGCCACGAGCGTGTCGGATCGCTATTGTGAGGGCCGAAGTTCGCCAACCCCGTAAAATCTAGAGATGGATACACCTATATAACCTGAAGAATAAACGCATGTCACAGGTCACCGGCGCTCCAGCCACAGGAGATCCTGATGAGACTCCAACGCCAAGTTTATGCGCTTGGTTAGGAATTGTCAAGAAGTCCAGTCAGGAGTCATGTCGATCCGCCTGTGCTACATTTGAGCTTGCTGTCAAAGTGCAAAGATAGTCCGCCGCTTACTTCCTTCTTTACCGGATAACTAACCGATTCGACAGGACGCACAGAGGACTGCTGCCAGCACTGATACCTGGCCACCGGTTCTGTCTCACTGCCTGAACCCACAGCAGCCGGGTCTGTTTTCTTTGGTCAAATATTCACCAGGACAACAGTCCTTAACGGGCATCAGTGCTGCCGAGAATTCGGTGCACAGCTTTCGAAGAGGTGCCCACCCGGGTCGGTCTGAATGCGGTGAATCAGCTCTTTGCTTTTTGTCAGCGGTTATTGCTACTTTTCTTCTGCTTAAATTGTTTTTTGGTTTGGCTTGAGAAGGCTTTGTACCTTCCGTCCTGGTTATGCCAGCTCGTTGCGCCATGTTCCTTGCTTTGTTCTTTGTCGCGGTTGACAGTGCAGGCAAATTCTATCAAACGCGAATTTTACATGCACGTCATAATTTAACAGTAACAGTTCTTAGGGTCCTTGATGGATTTACCAATCGCAGAAAAGCACTAAAACACTGTAAACTGAAAATTTCTACATTTAATTGGTTTTTTCTTACGCGAATGCCTGCATTAAAGATTTTTAACTGGTAATATGAAGTTCGCGTATATTTCGGCACTTGAGTTGACAAATTCACTATTGAAATTTTGTCGTGGTCTTTTCAACTCAATTGAGGCTGGCTCAAGATAGGATTGTGAAGTAAGCGAGCGGTCAAATCACTGCACTCCAATGCAGGCCACCGGATGGTACACTCCGCTGCAGGGACCGTAGCGCGATAACCTCCTAGCAGACCTCTTGTCGGCGGAATTACCGCCCACTCTGGCTCGGGCCTCAGCCAGGATGACGCGGAGAAAATCATTCAGCTCCGATGGTGGCTGCTGAAAAATTTACGGCTTTTAATTTTAAACAACTATTGGCTGTAGCCAGGTAAACGCTGCTATGAGGTGGAGTTACTTACAGAATCTTCAGACGCTGGTAATCGCATTGATTGGTTGACACCAGTCAGAGCTAAGATAATGATCAGCAACACAAAGATTACTTTGCCGCTCATTGTGTTTAATTAACTAGAGAACTAATAAGCAGATTCGTTGGCAATAAAAGTCATGACTATTTAAAATGATGTCTCTTTTATATACGAGTAGATTGTCTAATTATGATTAAGGAAGCGCTGCTACTGGCTGTCGTGACCGAGGGCGAATGAGATCAATCTTGATTGGTGATGGCAGCATCTGAATATGATCAGTTGTGTTATCCTCGTTGCGTGTTTAAGTACTAAGTCGCTACATGTGCAATGATTCTAATTTACAGACAGGAGGCCCCTTCCAAAGTTTAAGATGCTATTTAGTTAAGGACAGAGGGCAGTGTGCACCCTGGCGCACTTAAAGCGACTTTCTCACACAACCGGCGAGAAGCATTGCTGCCCATTCCGCCGACTCCCCTGAGTAAGCACACATGCAGGATACGTATGCAGTCATACGCGCAAGCACACACTCACACAGGAGTGTACAGCGGCCCTAACTTAATTTATCGTTAGGCATGTCCATGTACACTTCCCTGTGCTTTGGAGGTTGGCCCTCAAGGGCGTTAATTGTACGAGCAGAGCCAAGCCGAGATTCCAATTTAGTCCTAAATTAGTAAGTCACTAAAAGTTATCCGATTTTGCAAGGCTTAGCTCAGATCGCGGTAACGCTAGAAAGTCAATTTGAAGGCCGTACACAATTCAGAAAATATGTAAAAAATACTGGCACAATATTTCAACATATTAATGTTAATATTTTCATGAAGCTATAATTTGATCGTATATATTGGATTAATGTTTTTTCTTTATTTTTTAAAGTAAAAACCAGCACAGATTGAAATTATTTTTGAAATTTTCGAAAGCAGATTTGATAATACATCAGCTTCGAATTATTGATCAAAGAGAAGTTTTGAACCCGTATAGCAAATTATTACTGTATTTAGCTAGTATAAAAAGATATCTATCCAGTCGCGTCCTTAAAATAGAAACTATTTAATATCAACATTTGCATGTGCAGTATTTGCAACAAATTATGTATAAATATTGGCTACAGTCCTCACCATTGTTACATTTTTTATTGAAGTAATAATTTGCCATGGTTCTACGACACAATCGTTCTAAGAATAAACAAAAATGTTAGAAAGTTTCACGGAAGATTTTAACTTCCAGTTGAGTGTCAAGTAAAAGTTCGATTGTTATTTGGCTT
Organism: Macrostomum lignano; assembly: GCA_002269645.1. Lineage (NCBI taxonomy): Eukaryota > Metazoa > Platyhelminthes > Macrostomidae > Macrostomum > Macrostomum lignano. The sequence continues at coordinate 26,219 of NIVC01001253.1, forward strand.
TCTAACCCAACTGGAAGATTCGCAGACAACTATTCTGACGGTCGGCAACAACTAGCAACTCACCTGATTCTGACTGCACAACAATCAAACCAAAGGGTTTTGAAAAAAAACTTTCTTCTTGCCGTATCCGCCAAAAGTCTGAAGAAGTTCTCCCGAGCATAAAAACGCACAAACTGTGTTATTCACAGCATCTGTGACGAACAGAACGCCTCTGCTGTCCACAGCGACTTGAACAGGCCGGCTTAATCTGAGACCGGCCTCGGCAGGATAACCCGAGATCAGCTGACCGTTGATGGAGCATATTCTACGAACCTTGCCGAGACTATACCAATCTACCAGCAAAATCTTGCTTCCGTGTAGGGCGAACTCGTCCAAATCTTCACCAAGGTGTGAAACGTCAAGTGAGCTCTCGAGATTTCCGGACTTCTTGCCTACTAAATGAACATGTTTTAAGTTCATATTTAATACAAACAGTTTGTCCATGTTCCCGCAAATGGCATGAACTCTTAAAGCACTCAGGCCCAGGCTCTCTGCCGTGATTATTCGAGTAATTTCTCCACTCAGATCAGACACTGTCACAGACCGAGACTGGCTCACGAACAGCATCTGTTTCTCATTGTCGCAGTGAAGTCCGGTGATCCATTCTCTCCAGTTCAGCTTTGAGTGGTACTCCAGCCTCTCGGTTCCATCGAGAGACACCACCTGCAAATAGTCTACTTTTTTCTGGTCAAATGCAATAAAGATGCTCGGTTGAGGCAGCGGCTTGGTGCCAGAGCTCGATGGTCCAGCCTTTGCAATGCGACCTGCTGAGTCGCAGACAAATCCAGCAGTGTTTGAGCAGCAACACAGGTGACATGGTTGATCTTCAAGTTTGTCAATTGTGGTCATTGACCTGTTGGTCGAAGTCTGTCCGTCTCCGTCTTCAAGCCAGCACTGCTGCATCACGCTAGTCATATGCTTGTTGATGACGAGCTTCAGCTGCTGCACTCCTGCCGCGACGTCTCCGACGGACCGAACGACCACATCACCGCTGAGTCCATGACTCACCGCGCTTTGCCGCTCGCGCAGCTTCAAACGAGTCTCGTTAAACTTCGCCGATCGCTCACTGGCGTCTTCCAGCCACAGCTCGGTGGTGGCTGCAAGCTTCGCCATCTCCCGCACATCTCCAGCCTCGGAAGCAGCCGTCAGGTCCTTCTCGCACTGCTCCGCCTCCGACGCGTCTCTCAGACGATCAGCTACCGAGTCGTGCACCGCCTGCACTCGAGCCTCTGTCCGCTGCCGCCACTGTCGCAGCTCCTCCTCCAGCTCGTCGAACATCTCTCTAACGTCCTCGGTCTCTGCTGCTAGCGCGCTCTGCTCAGCTCGCAGCTGCGACGTGTCTGGAGTGTCCCTAAGAGCGCGCAGCTTCTTCATCAGGTTGTCCTTCTGCTCAGTGAGCTTGAGCACCTCCTTGTCGAAGTGAACTCGGCACAGAGACACACCGGTGCGGGGTCCCTCATCGTGGATCGGTTTATTGCATGCCCTGATGCTGCACTGAGTGGCGCTCGCGTCTGACGACATTTTTAATGTTGAGATTTTAGCTGCTAAGCTCTTGAGGGCTTCTTCTGTATTTATGCCTGATCAGAAACTTTACTGAGACATATGAAACAAACTCATTTATACAATTCGCTTCTTCAAGATAGTAAAATAAAATATTCTCTCCTAGCAAGTAGTAGAAGTAGAAGTAGTAGAAGGCAAGTAGAATTGACCCAAAATTATGTGCAGACGGCAAATGGAGAGGGGTTGGTGTATTTTTGTAAATAAGGTTTGCACAGAAGGCATAAATGTCTTTCTGCTTTTGCCAACTTGTGATATCGTGTAAAGAAAATTGAACTGGGGTTGTAGCCTAGTGGTTAAAGCGGCGGACTCACGACTGAAAGATCGGGGGTTTAATTCTAGACCCACTCGGAACAAATCGTGTGCTTGAAAAAGACACTCAACTCTGCATTGCTTCAATTTACCCAGCTGTAAAATGTGTGCCAGAATTAGCTGAGGTACATGTAAATGAGGCTGTGTGTGGCGACCCCCCTCTCCAAGTCATTCGACTGAACAGCCTTCAGCAGCACTGCGCAGTAGCCACGGCTGACGGCCGGTTACACATCTGACAATTAGGGCAGGTGTAATGAATTATTACTACTATTATTAAACAACAACAGTGTACACTTATGTGTAGTCAGATTCGCAAAGAAGAGAACTTCATCCAGGCTTTACTTAATGCCAGCTTTTAAAATGATGCATTTTAAAATGTTTTATTTAATTTTGGACAATTTTTAAATGGTCTCTTATTGATGCGATCTAGACAACCCCGCACTTTAGCTATCGACAATTCTAGAAAACAGTTCTGACGAATTACAGAGTCGTAGAAATATAGATCTCGATTTCTATGATTCATGCATGCTGCGATTTTGTGACCTTAATGCTCGTGTTTATCCCGAATTCCGCTTTATTTGGTTGGTAACACTATTTATTGAGTAGACATTGGGCTGCCGTTGGCTGCAAGAATCATGAAAATGATTGCCACAATCCAGCCAAACGGTTGCTTTAGACCAAATGGCGTTGCGGCCCTCCATACGCTACGATGCAAGTCCGAACAAAACTATCGGATTCGAAGACTATATTTGCGTCTCGATGGCGTTTGAATCGCAACGTTAGCTGCTACGTTCGTCTCCTAAAGCTGTTTGCTGTTGCGGCAACTGTCGCCCTGCTGGTCAACACGCTGAAGGCCGTCGTGATCTGCGTGCTGGACGACATCAAGGCTGAAAGTTTGTCCCGAGGCGCAGATGGACAGGTGAGATCTCCGACCAAACTAAAACTTAGGTGTTGTCAGCAGTTCATCTATCGCGGCAGTCCGGTTCCCGGTGTCCGCGAGGATCTGCGCGACGTCGCTGCGGACTTTCCTGAGCAGCCCCTTTTGTTCTGTGAGAGGGCTGTCCTGCAGTCTGAGGCCCATTTAACGGTCTGAAGGTGGCGCTGTTCCCAGCAGTGGTAGAGGCTGTCCTGCTATACAGCTGTATACAATACTCCAATGCAATACAATGCTGAGTCCTGGACGCTGACGGACTCGCTTGACCAACAAGTAGACGCGGCGCACGCTGGCCTGAGCGATCAGTTTCCAGTGCGACTGGCTTGTTTGGCTTCAGGCAACATCCATATGACTGCAAACTCTTTTCATATTTATTGATAGGGGCAGGTACATCAGTAACTTTCAAGTTTTATGCTTAAGTTTTGGCTTGACTAACGAGATACATGTCTCTAGCATAGATACGCATTTGCACTACTGTTAGTAATTTAGTCCGGGGAGGAAATATTGATAGTCAGGCTATTAAGGGTTTTAAACAAATGCTTTTGGAAGTAGGAAAGAGTTGGAAAGAATTGGAAGTAGGAAAAAAGTTTACGAAAAATAGGGACTTCAGTAGGATTGTCTGGGTGAAAGTAGGTATTTTTTAAGTAATGAAACTACAAATCTCGCCTAATAGGAATCTCACCCCCTGGACAACGAAGTGTCAAAATGAGCAAGCCAATGAAATATTAAAATTAACAAATAAACAATCCACCAATGCTGATGCTGACTTAGAACTTTGACCAATCCATTGACGGGGCGCTTTATAAGACCTCCCCATTTGAAATCCCATCTCCCCTTGTAAAATCCCATCTCCCCATTCAAAATCCCACCTCCCCATTCAAAATCCCATCTCCCCTTGTAAAATCCCATCTCCCCTTGTAAAATCCCATCTCCCCATTTGAAATCACATCTCCCCATTTGAAATCCCATCTCCCCATTTGAAATCCCATCTCCCCATTTGAAATCCCATCTCCCCATTTGAAATCCCATCTCCCCATTTGAAATCCTCTCTCCCCATTTGAAGTCCCATCTCCCATTCAAAAATCCCATCTCCCCTTGTAAAATCCCATCTCCCCATTTGAAATCACATCTTCCCATTTGAAATCCCATCTCCCCATTTGAAATCCCATCTCCCCATTTGAAATCCCATCTCCCCATTTGAAATCCTCTCTCCCCATTTGAAGTCCCATCTCCCATTCAAAAATCCCATCTCCCCTTGTAAAATCCCATCTCCCCATTCAAAAATCCCATCTCCCCATTCAAAAATCCCATCTCCCCATTCAAAAATCCCATCCCCCATTACAAAAATCCCATCTCCCCATTCAAAAATCCCATCTCCCCATTTAGTTACGAGTATTTGTCGTGCGATTCACAGGCATGAAGGCCAGCTCCCAAAGACACAGAGTGTACATGCCTGACTTGATTAGAAAGTCAAAGGTCACCTGTACACCCTGTGTGAGCGTGAGTGTGAGTGCGTGCCAGCGTACAGTATTGGCTTAGCCTGCATATACTCAGGAATCAGCGGAATGGGCTGCTTGGTTTGGGACCGGGTGCGGCATTTTTAGTATTGCTGCTAAGCAAAATTACCAGTCTGGATTGACACGTTTTCCAACAGTTTTTATTTTCAAGATCTAATTTGTCAGGATCATTGACAAAAACTTCCCATCACCCTATGGCAGGAGCTACCTGTGGAAAAGTCCACCTGCAGGTTTCTGTTCCTATCCAGCCTCGATGACTACTCAATGCCTGTGGACACCGGAGCGCGTCTGGCTGCTCGAATTCGAAGATCTAACGGACAGCGTCGAGTTGATCACGTGGCCTATCCAGGTGCCGGTCACCTGCTAGAGCCGCCAATCAGCCCCTGCACCCCGCTGTGCTATCACGGACTCTACGGCTTGAACATGGACAATGGCGGCAATTCAAAACAGCATCACGAGGCTCAGGTGGACAGCTGGTGCAGAATTATTCAACTGTTTCGGGAAGAGCTGGATCCGGTCTCGGCTAGACTGTAGCATAAGATTTAACTGAAAATAATTGACAGCAAACATAAAATTATCAAATTGTTTTATTGCTTATTTAAGAATTTACCACTGTAATCACGGGCTCGGCAAACTCCAGCCTGTGGGCCACATGCGGCCCTTGGGTCCTTTGGAATTTCACCATAGTGATCCAGCTCGCTTAAGGTTTGTGTCTTCTCAGCTCTCTTCTCTTTCTCTTCTCTAATCTCCTTCTCTTCTCTCTTTTCCTTCTCTTCTCTCTTCTCCTCTTCTCTCCTCTCCTATTTAATCTCTCTCCTCCTCTTGTCTCCTTTAATCTATCTCTTTTCTCTATTCCCTCTTCCCTCTCTCCGCTGCTCTGCAGTCATGCGCTAGGTTCTCTATCTGGTACTTGACGTAATAAAAACGTTTTTCGACCTTTGCTGTAAACAAAGTATTATATTGCATTTTGTGCGTATAAATGACAAACTTTTTGATAATTAATTTCAGTTTTTTGCCAAAGTAAAATCAAACGGAGTGCTGTGAAGTTTTTTTTAATTAAGATTTATTTATTTGTCTGCAAATTTGGTTTTGTAGTCATTTTTATATAATTTCATTAGCCAAGTGTTTTTCATTTTGGCTTTACTTATTTTGCAAAAAAACCTTATTTAATTGGTTGAAATTTTAACAAATAAATTGAATCGATTATTTAAAAAAATATTAAATATTGGCTAATTATGATTGTCTTTCAAATTGTTGCTCTTTTGTTAGTCTGTTTTGGGCTTCTTTAAACTGATTTGTTCTGACGGTTTAAAAATTTAAGCCCAATAGGATGCCATGACCTTTATTTTAGCAAATAACTCGCTGTGCATCCGCTGGTCTGAGTTGAGTTCAACTCAATAAAATAGTGACACAGCTGCTCAAGCTGAAAGACACTGGCTAATTTTTCTAAAATTATTTGATCATTCACAAGCGTGACGCATATCTAAGCTTGGAAATATCTTATTCTATAGTCTGTAACAATCTGGATACTTGCATGTTCGAGATTTATACTTGCATATTTTGAGACATAGAACTTGAGAGGGAGAAAGAGAGAGAATCAGATAAAGACCAAGCCCCTCATCATCCATAATCTATAGATAAAGGGTTTATTAGGGGGGGGGGGGTTGTTTTAAGGGCCAGGCAGAGAATCTAGCGCATGGTACTACTGCGGACCAGACGGTAAGAGAAAGCAGTTGTAGTTCTCTATGGGAGAGTTCTTACATAGATTATTCTTACATGAAAGGAGAGAGGAGAGGCCGGAGAGCTGAGAGGAGCGGACGGGATTGCTATTGTGAAGTTTCAAAGGACCCTAGTTGCCTGATCGAAAGGCTTGGCGGGCCGCACGTGGCCCACGGGCCCCGGAGTTTGCCGAGCCTGATCGAGATGAATACACCTGTATAACCGGAAGACTAATTCGAAGGATTCACGTCACTGCACCTGAGCTGAAACTCGAAGATCACTAAACGTATAATTAAATTATTTAAAAAAATTACAGCTTGATGATCATCAGTGAGCTAAAAATTCACTCATTTCATTTTTCTACGTATTAACTACATCTGTAGTAAGTGACGTTTTAAAACCCGAGGATGCGGGTGGCCTGCTCTGCAGCCATAGCTCATGGTGTATGGCTTGCGAATCATTTCGATGTGTTTCGAAAAATAAGTCTGCATAACCGTAGCTTGCGGCTTTGGCCTGCTGAGCAGGCCATGACTAATTTCTATACAGAAAACATTTTGTAGATCACGGTCAACGAGTTTTTCTATCTGATGTAGTCATTTTTAATAAGAAACATTAAAAATCAAGAACATAAATTGCTATAACGTATGAACAATGTTCAACAGCTAAACAGCAACAATAACATAACCTGTTTATAACCAGATGGCATATTGGGCTATAAATTTTTTACTGGATTTTCAGGCATTAATACTGCCCAATATGCTTTTAAACCTGCGTTACTGATTTTTTTCCGGCCTTTCCAGATTAGGAATTCAAAAACCTGCTTCATTTCCTGCTTTGGAGTTTGGAGTATTACATTCCGTTTCATTCCGCAAGCTACGTTGATGAATAGAATCCCAAACAGCAGTGTAGGGCTATCTTTAGCCTTCCTTTCACTTTCCTGAAACTTTCATGAGAAGATAAACAGATCAGTGTTACGAGTTAATAGTTTATTTTCAAACAACATAACAACTTAATTTTTGACCAGCGGTGGAGACCCGCGGTTTGTTGGAGGTTAGAATGAAGCGACTTTGAACTGTAAAGAGCTGCATTCTTGCTTTTGTCAACGCCTAGTTCGCCAACGCCTAAAGTTCGGCGCTTGTCATCTCGATCTTTTGCTAGACATGAGTCAGCCAGTCTGCTTGGTCTATTTTGACTGTCGAGAACTGGGCGGGGCTGCGATCCAGATAAATGTCTGAGAATGTGACAATATGTTTCAAATAGTTTGATTGAGTATCAAGTATAACCAAGTGCACATCTGCTCGACAAATGATAGTTAATGTTTAAAGAATTCGTATTATAAAGATTGAAATTTTACACTTTCATGTCCAAATTAATCGTGTTCCCTAGGATTATTAAAACCCTGGCTGGCAGTTGCATGATCCTTGATCGAATTATCTAAGGCGTAGCCGATGTCAGTTGAATTCGTCTAAAATGTCTGCATTATCTCTACACAGCGATTTTTTTACTTTTAACTATAGCTCTTTGGGTAAGTCTGTTTACTTTTCAAAAAGGAAACAATTATAGGACTCTCGAAAGTACATGTACCATTAAGCTACGTGTACACAAAAAATCATGTGTCTATGTGACAATTATGAGCAGTCTGTATTCTGTTATTCGATTATTGTCGATTTAATAATGCAGCAACTCTGCAGAAGAGTTTTGAATAAGTGAAAATTAATCAACACATCGATATTAAGTACCCGTTCAGAGTTGCTAAATTTTAAGTGTCGCTTGTCTCTATCTCAGTCCCTATCTCAGTCCCTATCTCAGATCCTATAGAAGCGTTCGGGTGCTGCACCTGCAGCTCGGGACAAAACCTAGTCAAGCTCGGAGAGGAGAGAAGAGAAGGGAGAAGATAGGAAAGGAGAGAAAGAAAATAAGAGGAGAGAGAGAAGGGAGAGGAGAAGAAAGGAAAAAAGAGAAGGGGGGAGAGAAGGGACTGGAAATTAGAGAGGAGAAAGCTGAGAATAGACACAAGCCACGAGCGGGTCGGATCGCTATTGTGAGGGCCGAAGTTCGCCAACCCCGTAAAATCTAGAGATGGATACACCTATATAACCTGAAGAATAAACGCATGTCACAGGTCACAGGCGCTCCAGCCACAGGAGATCCTGATGAGACTCCAACGCCAAGTTTATGCGCTTGGTTAGGAATGGTCTAGAAGTCCAGTCAGGAGTCATGTCGATCCGCCTGTGCTACATTTGAGCTTGCTGTCAAAGTGCAAAGATAGTCCGCCGCTTACTTCCTTCTTTACCGGATAACTAACCGATTCGACAGGACGCACAGAGTACTGCTGCCAGCAGATACCTGGCCACCGGTTCTGTCTCACTGCCTGAACCCACAGCAGCAGGGTCTGTTTTATTTGGTCAAATATTCATCAGGACAACAGTTCTTAACGGGCATCAGTGCTGCCGAGAATTCGGTGCACAACCTGCGAAGAGGTGCCCACCCCAGGTCGGTCTGAATGCGGTGAATCAGCTCTTCGCTTTTGTCAGCGGTTCTTGCTAGTTTTTTGCTAGTGGTTTTTTGCTTTGGCTTGAGAAGGCTTTGTGCCTTCCGTCCTGGTTATGCCAGCTCGTTGCGCCATGTTCGTTGCTTTGTTCTTTGTCGCGGTTGACAGTGCAGGCAAATTCTATCAAATGCGAATTTTACATGCACGTCATAATTTAACAGTAACAGTTCTTAGGGTCCTTGATGGATTTACCAATCGCAGAAAAGCACTAAAACACTGTAAACTGAAAATTTCTACATTTTATTGGTTTTTTCTTACGCGAATGCCTGCATTAAAGATTTTTAACTGGTAATATGAAGTTCGCGTATATTTCGGCACTTGAGTTGACAAATTCACTATTGAAATTTTGTCGTGGTCTTTTCAACTCAATTGAGGCTGGCTCAAGATAGGATTGTGAAGTAAGCGAGCGGTCAAATCACTGCACTCCAATGCAGGCCACCGGATGGTACACTCCGCTGCAGGGACCGTAGCGCGATAACCTCCTAGCAGACCTCTTGTCGGCGGAATTACCGCCCACTCTGGCTCGGGCCTCAGCCAGGATGACGCGGAGAAAATCATTCAGCTCCGATGGTGGCTGCTGGAAAATTTACGGCTTTTAATTTTAAACAACTATTGGCTGTAGCCAGGTCAAAGCTGCTATAAGGTGGAGTTACTTACAGAATCTTCAGACGCTGGTAATCGCATTGATTGGTTGACACCAGTCAGAGCTAAGATAATGATCAGCAACACAAAGATTACTTTGCCGCTCATTGTGTTTCATTAACTAGAGAACTAATAAGCAGATTCGTTGGCAATAAAAGCCATGACTATTTAAAATGATGTCTCTTTTATATACGAGTAGATTGTCTAATTATGATTGAGGAAGCGCTGCTACTGGCAGTCGTGACCGAGGGCGAATGAAATAGTTTCGACCCGAAATTCCTCAATCTTGATTGGTGATGGCAGCATCTGAATATGATCAGTTGTGTTATCCTCGTTGCGTGTTTAAGTACTAAGTCGCTACATGTGCAATGATTCTAATTTACAGACAGGAGGCCCCTTCCAAAGTTTAAGATGCTATTTAGTTAAGGACAGGGGCAGTGTGCACCCTGGCGCACTTGAAGCGACTTTCTCACACAACCGGCGAGAAGCATTGCTGCCCATTCCGCCGACTCCCCTGAGTAAGCACACATGCAGGATACGTATGCAGTCATACGCGCAAGCACACACTCACACAGGAGTGTACAGCGGCTCTGACTTCATTTATCGTTAGGCATGTACATGTACACTTCCCTGTGCTTTGGAGGTTGGCCCTCAAGGGCGTTAATTGTACGAGCAGAGCCAAGCAGAGATTCCAATTTAGTCCTAAATTAGTAAGTCACTAAAAGTTATCCGATTTTGCAAGGCTTAGCTTAGATCGCGGTAACGCTAGAAAGTCAAGTTGAAGGCCGTACACAATTCAGAAAATATGTAAAAAATACTGGCACAATATTTCAACATATTAATGTTAATATTTTCATGAAGCTATAATTTGATCGTATATATTGGATTAATGTTTTTTCTTTATTTTTTAAAGTAAAAACCAGCACAAATTGAAATTAATATTGAAATTTTCGAAAGCAGATTTGATAATACATCAGCTTCGAATTATTGATCAAAGAGAAGTTTTGAACCAGTATAGCAAATTATTACTGTATTTAGCTAGGATAAAAAGATATCCATCCAGTCGCGTCCTTAAAAATAGAAACTATTTAATATCAACATTTGCATGTGTAGTATATGCAACAAATTATATATAAATATTGGCTACAGTCCTCACCATTGTTACATTTTTTATTGAAGTAATAATTTGCCATGGTTCTACGACTCAATCGTTCTAAGAATAAACAAAAATGTTAGAAAGTTTCACGGAAGATTTTAACTTCCAGTTGAGTGTCAAGTAGAAGTTCGATTGTTATTTGGCTTTTTAATCCAACGGGAAGACTCGCAGACAACTATTCTGACGGTCGGCAACAACTAGCAACTCACTTGATTCTGACTGCACAACAATCAGACTATAGGGTTTTGAAAATAAGTTTTCTTCTTGCCATATCCTTCCAAAAGTCTGAAGAAGTTCTCCCGAGCATAAAAACGCACAAACTGTTTTATTCGCAGCATCTGAGACGAACAGAACGCCTCTGCTGTCCACAGCGACTTGAACAGGCCGGCTTAATCTGAGACCGGCCTCGGCAGGATAACTCGAGATCAGCTGACCGCTGATGGAGCATATTCTACGAACCTTGCCGAGACTATAACAATCTACCAGCAAAATCTTGCTTCCGTGTAGGGCGATCTCGTCCAAATCTTCACCAAGGTGTGAAACGTCAAGTGAGCTCTCGAGATTTCCGGACTTCTTGCCTACTAAATGAACATGTTTTAAGTTCATATTTAATACAAACAGTTTGTCCATGTTCCCGCAAATGGCATGAACTCTTAAAGCACTCAGGCCCAGGCTCTCTGCCGTGATTATTCGAGTAATTTCTCCGCTCAGGTCAGACACTGTCACAGACCGAGACTGGCTCACGAACAGCATCTGCTTCTCATTGTCGCAGTGAAGTCCGGTGATCCATTCTCTCCAGTTCAGCTTTGAGTGGTACTCCAGCCTCTCGGTTCCATCGAGAGACACCACCTGCAAATAGTCTACTTTTTTCTGGTCAAATGCAATAAAGATGCTCGGTTGAGGCAGCGGCTTGGTGCCAGAGCTCGATGGTCCAGCCTTTGCAATGCGACCTGCTGAGTCGCAGACAAATCCAGCAGTGTTTGAGCAGCAACACAGGTGACATGGTTGATCTTCAAGTTTGTCAATTGTGGTCATTGACCTGTTGGTCGAAGTCTGTCCGTCTCCGTCTTCAAGCCAGCACTGCTGCATCACGCTAGTCATATGCTTGTTGATGACGAGCTTCAGCTGCTGCACTCCTGCCGCGACGTCTCCGACGGACCGAACGACCACATCACCGCTGAGTCCATGACTCACCGCGCTTTGCCGCTCGCGCAGCTTCAAACGAGTCTCGTTAAACTTCGCCGATCGCTCACTGGCGTCTTCCAGCCACAGCTCGGTGGTGGCTGCAAGCTTCGCCATCTCCCGCACATCTCCAGCCTCGGAAGCAGCCGTCAGGTCTTTCTCGCACTGCTCCGCCTCCGACGCGTCTCTCAGACGATCAGCTACCGAGTCGTGCACCGCCTGCACTCGAGCCTCTGTCCGCTGCCGCCACTGTCGCAGCTCCTCCTCCAGCTCGTCGAACATCTCTCTAACGTCCTCGATCTCTGCTGCTAGCGCGCTCTGCTCAGCTCGCAGCTGCAACGTGTCTGGAGTGTCCCTAAGAGCGCGCAGCTTCTTCATCAGGTTGTCCTTCTGCTCAGTGAGCTTGAGCACCTCCTTGTCGAAGTGAACTCGGCACAGAGACACACCGGTGCGGGGTCCCTCATCGTGGATCGGTTTATTGCATGCCCTGATGCTGCACTGAGTGGCGCTCGCGTCTGACGACATTTTTAATGTTGAGATTTTAGCTGCTAAGCTCTTGAGGGCTTCTTCTGTATTTATGCCTGATCAGAAACTTTACTGAGACATATGAAACAAACTCATTTATACAATTCGCTTCTTCAGTAAAATAAAATATTCTCTCCTAGCAAGTAGTAGAAGTAGAAGTAGTAGAGAGCAAGTAGAATTGACCCAAAATTATGTGCAGACGGCAAATGGAGAGGGGTTGGTGTATTTTTGTAAATAAGGTTTGCACAGAAGGCATAAATGTCCTGCTTTTGCCAACTTGTGATATCGTGCAAAGAAAAAGCGAACTGGGTTTGTAGCCTAGTGGTTAAAGCAGCGGGCTCACGACTGAAAGATCTAGATCTAGACGATTCTAGACCCAACCGGAACTAATTGTGTGCTTGAAGAAGACACCTAACTCTGCATTGCTTCAGTTCACCCAGCTGTAAAATGTGTGCCAGCATTAGATGGGGTACAAGTAAATGAGGCTGTGTGTGGCGACCCCCCCTCTCCAAGTCATTCGACTGAACAGCCTTCAGAAGCGCTGCGCAGTAGCTACGGCTGAGCTGTCGGTCACACATCTGACAATTAGAGCAGGTGAAATGAATTATTACGACTATTATTAAACAACAACAGTGTACACTTATGTGCAGTCAGATTCGCAAAAAAGAGAACTTCACCCAGGCTTACTTCATGCCAACTTTTAAAACGAAGCATTTAAAAAGTTTGATGTAGTTTTGGACAATTCTTAAATGGTCTCTTATTGATGCTATCTAGACAACCCCGCACTTTAGCTATTGACAATTCTAGAAAACAGTTCTGACGAATTACAGAGTCGTAGAAATATAGATCTCGATTTCTATGATTCATGCATGCTACGATTTTGTGACCTTAATGCTCGTGTTTATCCCGAATTCCGCTTTATTTGGTTGGTAACACTATTTATTAAGTGGACATTGGGCTGCCGTTGGCTGCTAGAATCATGAAAATGATTGCCACAATCCAGCCAAACGGTTGCTTTAGACTAAATGGCGTTACGGTCCTCCATACGCTACGATGCAAGTCCGAACAAAACTATCGGATTCGAAGACTATATTTGCGTCTCGATGGCGTTTGAATCGCAACGTTAGCTGCTACGTTCGTCTCCTAAAGCTGTTTGCTGTTGCGGCAACTGTCGCCCTGCTGGTCAACACGCTGAAGGCCGTCGTGATCTGCGTGCTGGACGACATCAAGGCTGAAAGTTTGTCTTGAGGCGCAGATGGACAGGTGAGATCTCCGACCAAACTAAAGCTTGCGTGTTGTCAGCAGTTCATCTATCGCGGCAGTCCGGTTCCCGGTGTCCGCGAGGATCTGCGCGGCGTCGCTGCGGACTTTCCTGAGCAGCCCCTTTTGTTCTGTGAGAGGGCTGTCCTGCAGTCTGAGGCCCATTTAACGGTCTGAAGGTGGCGCTGTTCCCAGCAGTGGTAGAGGCTGTCCTGCTATACAGCTGTATACAATACTCCAATGCAATACAATGCTGAGTCCTGGACGCTGACGGACTAGCTTGACCAACAAGTAGACGCGGCGCACGCTGGCCTGAGCGATCAGTTTCCAGTGCGACTGGCTTGTTTGGCTTCAGGCAACATCCATATGACTGCAAACTCTTTTCACATTTATTGATAGGGGCAGGTACATCAGTAACTTTCAAGTTTTATGCTTAAGTTTTGGCTTGACTTACGAGAAACATGTCTCTAGCACAGATACGCATTTGCACTACTGTTAGTAATTTAGTCCGGGGAGGAAATATTGATAGTCAGGCTATTAAGGGTTTTAAACAAATGCTTTTGGAAGTAGGAAAGAGTTGGACCCCCAAATGAAGAGACTAAAAAGTTTACGAAAAATAGGGACTTCAGTAGGATTGTCTGGGTGAAAGTAGGTATTTTTTAAGTAATGAAACTTTTCCAAAAACATCTTTTTCTATTCTCTGCATTCAAATTCAATGGATTGGAGTGGTATGGTTCATTGTTGTATACTACAATACTAGGAACTTGGGAGGACCTCAGGAATCTCAGGCCCTGGACAGCGAAGTGTCAAAATGAGCGAGCCAATGAAATATTGATATTAACAAATAAACAATCCACCAATGCTGATGCTGACTTAGAACTTTGACCAATCCATTGACGGGGCGCTTTATAAGACCTCCCCATTTGAAATCCCATCTCCCATTAAAAATCCTATTTCCCTATTCAGAAAACCCATCTCCCCATTTGAAATCCCATCTCCCCATTTAAAAACCCCATCTCCTTATTCAGAAATCCCATCTCCCCATTTGAAATCCCACCTCCCCATTCAAAATCCCATCTCCCCTTGTAAAATCCCATCTCCCCATTTAAAAATCCCATCCCCCCATTTAAAAATCCCATCTCCCCATTCAAAAATCCCATCTCCCCATTCAAAAATCCCATCTCCCCATTCAAAAATCCCATCTCTCCATTTGCAATCCCATTTCCCTATTTGGAATCTTATCTCCCCATTCAATAATCTCATCTCCCCTTGACACGTTTTCCAACAGTTTTTATTTTCAAGATCTAATTGGTCAGGATCATTGACAAAAACTTCCCATCACCCTATGGCAGGAGCTACCTGTGGAAAAGTCCACCTGCAGATTTCTGTTCCTATCCAGCCTCGATGACTACTCAATGCCTGTGGACACCGGAGCGCGTCTGGCTGCTCGAATTCGAAGATCTAACGGACAGCGCCGAGTTGATCACGTGGCCTATCCAGGTGCGGGTCACCTGCTAGAGCCGCCAATCAGCCCCTGCACCCCGCTGTGCTATCACGGACTCTACGGCTTGAACATGGACTATGGCGGCAATTCAAAACAGCATCACGAGGCTCAGGTAGACAGCTGGTGCAGAATTATTCAACTGTTTCGGGATCGAGCTGGATCCGGTCTCGGCTAGACTGTAGCATAAGATTAAACTGAGAATAATTGACAGCAAACATAAAATTATCAAATTGTTTTATTGCTTATTTAAGAATTTACCACTGTAACCCCAGGGTCGGCAAACTCCAGCCTGTGGGCCACATGCGACCCTTGGGTCCTTTGGAATTTCACCATAGTGATGCAGCTCGCTTAAGGTTTGTGTCTTTTCAGCTCTCTTCTCTTTCTCTTCTCTAATCTCCTTCTCTTCTCTCTTGTCTTCTCTGCCTCTCACCTCTCCTCTTCTCTCCTCTCCCCTCTCCAACTCTTCTCTCCTTCCTTTTCTCTCCTCTCCATCTCCTCTCTCTTTTCTCCTCTCTCTTCTCCTCTCCTTTTCTTCTCTCTTCTCTCTTTTCTCCTGCCTCCTCTCTCTCCATCTTTTCTCTCGTCTCCTCTCTCCTCTCTTCTCTTATCTCCTCTCACTCATCTTCTCTCCTTTCGCGTCATCTCTTCTCTCCTCTTGTCCACTTTATTCTATCTCTTTTCTCTATTCCCTCTATCCTCTCTTCGCTGCCTCGCAGTCATGCACTAGGTTCTCTGTCTGGCCCCTGACGTAATAAAAAAGTTTTCCAACCTTTGTTGTAACCTAAGTATTATATTGCATGTTGTGCGTGTAAATGACTGACTTTTTTGACGAAATTATTTTCAGTTTTTTGCCAAAGTAAAATCAAACGGAGTTCCGTGAGGTTTTTTAATTCAGAAGATTTATTTATTTGTCTGCAAATTTGGTTTTGTAGTCATTTTTATATAATTTCATTAGCTAATTGTTATTTTTTCATTTTGATTTTATTTATTTTGCAAAAAACCTCATTTCAATATGCTTAAAATTTTAACAAATAAATTGAATCAATTTTTTTTAAATACTGAATATTGGCTAATGAGGATTGCCTTTTTCAAATTAGTGCCCCTTTGTTAATCTACTTCAGGATTCTCTAAACTGAAGTGTTTTGACGGTTTAAAAATTTGAAAGCATGGTGCGTATGTCTTGACCTTCTTGATTTTACCGTCATTTTCTTTGAAAATCATTTTGGCGCCACAATTCCTAAGGAACAATTTTAGCGCCTGAACAATCCGCTGGTCTGAGTTAAAATCAAACCCATGATTATCAATAATCTACCTCGTATAGATGAGGGGTTGGCAAACTTTTTGTTTTATGAGACAGATAGAGAATCTAGAGCATGATATTGCAGGTCGAGGGTCAGAGAGAGAGAGGAGAGAGAGAGAGAGAGAGAGAAAGAGAGAGAGAGAGAGAGAAGAGAGAGAGAGAGAGAGAGAGAGAGAGAGAAAGAGAGAGAGAGAAAGAGAGAGAGAGAGAGAGAGATAGAGAGAGAGAGAGAGAGAGAGAGAGAGAGAGAGAGAGAGAGAGAGAGAGAGAGAGAGAGAGAGAGAGAGAGAGAGATAGAGAGAGAGAGAGAGAGAGAGAGAGAGAGAGAGAGAGATAGAGAGAGAGAGAGAGAGAGAGAGAGAGAGAGAGAGAGAGAGAGAGAGAGAGAGCAGCTCTCTATGAACTTCTTACATGGAGTAGAGAACTACATGTAAGGTTTACATGTACGGGCTAGATGATCAAAAGGAAGGAAAGGAGAGGAAAGAAGGGAGATTAGAGAAGGGAAAGGAGAGAAGGTAGGAGAGAGGAGAAGAGACCAGGGAGATCAGAGAAAGGAGAGGAGAGTAGACAAGGGAGAGGACAGAAGGAAGAAGATAGGAGAGGAGACAAGGGAGAGGAGAGAAATAAGAGGAAAGATGTGAAGAGATAGGAGAGGAGAGCTGAGAGGAGTGGAGCGAATGGTATTGCTATTGTGAAGCTTCAAAGGACCCGAGTCCCAAGGCTTGTGGCCCGCGGGCCGGAGGTTCCGACCCCTGATCGAGATGGATGCACCCCCACCCCTGTATAACCGGAAAAACACCTAAAAGTAGATCCAGAAAAAACCACATCGTGACTAATTTGTAGGATTCACTGCTTAACCTAAGCTGAAAATCGAGGATCACTATAAATGCAAATCCCTAAATTATTGGAATAAAAAAATAAGCTAAATTATTTGGGTCCTCCTCTCACTCACTCATGGGACTGACTCATTTACATTCTTCTATTCTATATAGGCTCTCGAAAGTGCATGTACCATGCATTAAGCAACATTTAAACACAAGAAGGATACGTCTGTGACTATGAGCAGTCTGCAATCTGTACATTCGATTATTGTCAATTTGATACTGCAGCAACTGGAAAAAAGTATGAATAAATGAAAATTAATCAACACATGGATATTAGGTACCCGTTCAGAGCTCATCTACTTAATTATTGTTCTTCTTTGTCCAAGAAGTCCCTATCCCAGATCCTATGGAAGCGGCGTTTGGGTGCTGCACCTGCTGCTCGGGACAAAAACCCAGTCATAAGCTCGTAGAGGAGAGGAGAGGTGAGAAGGGAGAAGAGAGGAGAGGAGAAAACAGAGGAGAGGAGAGGAGACCAGAGAAGAGAAGGGAGAAGAAAAGCGAGAGGAAATTATAGAGGAAAGAGAGCTGAGAATAGACACAAGCCGGCCTTGAGAGGGCCGCATAGCGAGGCTTGGCGGGTCCGCGAGCCGGAATTTGCCGACCCCTATAATCTAGATGGTTACACATATATATAACCGGAAGAAAATCATGCGACTACAATTAAGGCACTCCAGCCGCAGAAGATTTTGGTGAGACTGTAATGTCAAGTTTGTGCGCCTGAAGGGAATTGTTCAAGATGTCCAGTGAGAAGGCACGTCAATTATCCGCCTCAGCTGCGTTTGAGCTCGCTAGCAAAGTATGAAGAAGTACTACTACTCACTTCCTTTTCTATGGGAAAACTAACCAGTTAGTCAAAATGCACAGAGTACTGTTGCCGGCACTAGCACCTGGCCATGCACCCGCTCTGACCCGTTATCACACCCGCTAGCTGCAGTCGTCTACCAAGAACAACAGTGCAATTAGTGCCTGCGAAGCCGTGCCCACCCCGGGTCGGCCAGAATGCGGCGAATCTCTTCTCTTTTAACAGCGGCTCTTGCTAGTTTTCTTTCTTCTTCTTGTTGCTTTTTGGTTTGGCTTTGAGAAGAAAGCTTTTGTCCTTTCTGTTCTGGTTACGCCAGCTATTTGCCATGTTCCTTGTTCTGTTCTTTGCTTGGTGGTAGTGGAAGCTAATTCCATTAAATTCGAGTTTTACATGTACGTCCTAATCAAACAGTATCTTCTTGTGGTCTTTGATCGATTTTATACCAATCGCAGTAAAAACACTAAATCACTATATAATGAAACTGTCTGCATATACGAGTAGGCTCGTAATTTCCTTTTTTTAATTGCGATTGCGTTTATTAAAAATTATCAACTGGTGATATTGTAAGTTCCCGTTTATTTCGGCACTACAGTTGGCAAATGCACAACTGAACTTTTGTAGTGTTCTGTTCAGTTTAATCGAGGCATGGCTCTAGATAGGCTTGTGACGTAGTCGAGCAGGTTAAATCACTGCACTCCGAAGCAGGCCACCGGATGGTACACTCCGCTGCATGGACCGTAGCGCGAAGACTTCTCGCCAGACCTCTTGTCGGCGGAATCACCGCCCAATCTGGCTCGGGCCTCAGCCAGGATGACGCGGAGAAAATCATTCAGCTCCGATGGTGGCTGCTGGAAAATTTCCGGCTTTTAATTTTAAACAACTATTGGCTGTAGCCAGGTAAATTTTGCTATAAGGCGGAGGTACTTACAGAATCTTCAGACGCTGGTGATCGCATTGATTGGTTGACACCAGTCAGAGCTAAGATAATGATCAGCAACACAAAGATTACTTTGCCGCTCATTGTGTTTAATTAACTAGAGAACTAATAAGCAGATTCGTTGGCAATAAAAGTCATGACTATTTAAAAATGATGTCTCTTTTATATCCGAGTAGGTTGTCTAATTATGATTGAGGAAGCGCTGCTACTGGCTGTCGTGACCGAGGGCGAATGAGATAGTTTCGACCCGAAATTCCTCAATCTTGATTGGTGATGGCAGCATCTGAATATGATCAGTTGTTGTATCCTCGTTGCGTGTTGAAGAAATATGTCGCTACATGTGCAATGATTCTAATTTACAGAAGATTAGGATGCTACTAGTTAAAAGCAGGGTTGTGTGCACCCTGGCGCACTTTAAGCGACATTGTCACACAACCGGCGAAAAGCATTGTTGTTAAACGAGGGTGGGAAGCCGGGGGCTACCCGCGGATCAGCCCAGGGGAGGGCTCTGCCGCTGAGGGGCACCTCCAGGGGCCTAAGCCCGAGATACCCTCCTGATTGGACCCCGACGTCTTGGCCAGGGGGAATTTTTGGAGCTACTAGCCCAAGCCTGTACAAGACACCGCCAACCCAATATTAGTGGAATCAGGGACGGTACAAGGACCGAATCCACCCAGGCCACCACCCAGCAGACAAGTCCTCGGGAGTGCGCTTCAAAAACAGAATTGGAATTGAAAATGTTTGGTATACTACTGAAAGCCGTCCAAGAGCGGGGAAAATCAGAAGTCTTGGAAAGGGCTTAACAATTGGAGCGAGTCTGGAAGGCTTGTATCCGAGGGCGAGTCTCCTATCAGGCTAGCGACCAAAAAACCTATAGGGCTGCAAGCCACAAGGGGTATCGCCTATCCAGCTCTATATTGGAGGCCAGGCCAAGGGGTCGGGAAGGGGCACAAGGAGCAAGAGGACCCGGACTCAGCCGGTATCCCCGATTCGGGACGAACATCCTTCCCAGGACACCAATCCACTGTCAGGATGAGAGCCAGAGACACTTAGGCAGGGAGACAATCAGAGGAGCCAGCAGATGGACCAAGGACAGAGCAGGATGGACCGGGCAGGGAGGGCAGAGCTCATAACTCCAAAGATGGGAAGGCAAACTAATGGCCAGATAGAAGAATAAAAGCATTAAAGCAAAGGGATAAAACCGCGCTGGGATGCCAGCCCAGAAAAAAAGAATGGCAGAAAGGAGGAGCACCTGAATCCTACTAGCAGGCGGGCGGACCTGCAACCCGGGGCTCAGCCTCAGGGCTGGCATCAACTAGGCTCTACCGTACACTTTCGTGAATGGTCATTCTCTCCTGCAGGGCGGGTAAGACCGGGGGGCTCAGTCCCGTTCTAGCCACACTGCAGTCCAGAGTACACACTCACTCCAGGTACACCCCCCTAACCCAAGGCCGAGGGCCAATAAAATTGGAATGTACGAAAAAAAAATGGTTGGGTTATTTTTAGAACAGGCACAGCCCCTCCGGGGCGGACCCTTAGTTAATTGGGCTAGCATAAGCCAGGTCAATCGGATTGCGCACAACCCTAAGACAAGCTACCAGAGAGGCAGCCAGGGTAAAAACAGTCAGAGACCGTCTTTACGGAAAAGCATTACTGCCCCCATTCCGCCGACTCCCCTGGGTCACACATACTCATATAGGAGTGTACAGCGGCCGTAACTTTATTTATCGTTAGGTAAGGTATGTACACTTTAATGTGCTTTGAGGGTTGGCCGTCAAGTTTGTTAATTGCACGAGCAGACCCAAGCCGAGATTCCAATTTAGTCCAAAAATAGTTAAAGTCGCTAAGTCACTAAAAGACACAAAAAGTTATTCAAATCTGCAATGCTTAGCGCTCGTGATAGTGCCAAAATCGGGTAGGGTTGCTCGCGCTTAACAACAATTAAGTAGAGCAAACTCAAAATCTTCATCTTCATCTTCATCTTCATCTTCAGGGCAGACGCGTCAATTAATCACACAGAACCAAGTTATATATTTTATTTAAGAAATGAAGACTGTACAATGCCAAGTGCAAATCAATTTCAGTCCAGTCCGCTTAGCAAGAGAAAGAAAACCTAAATAAAGTTCAACGAGACTGCCAACGTAGCTAAAACACATTGAGTTGGCGGCTTGCACCCCCCATGGCTAACTGGCTGTTCAAACTTGGTTTCTGAGCCTTGATGTACATAGCCTCGAGAATGTTCAATTTGTTTTCTTTGCTACAGGAGTCGATAACGTTATCATTAAGGGCGATAACGTTAATCGATAACGTTAAGGCGATAACGTTAAGGGCGATAACGATAACCGATAACGGTTATCGAAATGATAGTATATAGTAGATTAATTTCTGTGTTTTTAATTTTTAAAGTAATGACCAGAACACATTGTAATTAATATTAAAATTTTTAAAAAACAGATTAAACAATAAGTCAGATCCGCATTATTTATCAGAAAGAAGTTTTGAACTGGATGGCAATTCATTACTGTATTATGCTATGATAAATAAGATATCTAGTCGCGTCTTTAAGAATAAGAATACTGAATATCGGCACTAAAATATGTAGCACATCAAGCAAATTATACATAAATGGCTATAATAGGAGCGTTGCATTTCAAAGTCTTAATTTAGCTTGCTTCTGCAACACAATAGTTCTAAAAGAATAAACAAAAATGTTAGAAATTTTCACGGAAATTTTAAATTCCAATAGAGTATCAATGATCCTTGATTTATAGGTTTGTTCGTTGGCTTTTTAATCCAACGGGAAGACTCGCAGACAACTATTATGACAATCGGCAACAACTAGCAACTCACCTGATTCTGACTGCACAACAATCAAACCAAAGGGTTTTGAAAAAAAACTTTCTTCTTGCCGTATCCCGCCAAAAGTCTGAAGAAGTTCTCCCGAGCATAAAAACGCACAAACTGTGTTATTCACAGCATCTGTGACGAACAGAACACCTCTGCTGTCCACAGCGACTTGAACAGGCCGGATCAATCTGCTATCGGCTTCGGCAGGATAACCCGAGATCAGCTGACCGTTGATGGAGCATATTTTACGAATCTTGCCGAGACTATTATCTACCAGCAAAATCTTGCTTCCGTGTAGGGCGATCTCGTCCAAATTGTCACCAAGATGTGAAACGTCAAGTGAGCTCTCGAGATTTCCGGACTTTTTGCTGACTAAATTAACACCTTTTAAGTTCATATTTGACACAAACAGTTTGTCCATGTTCCCGCAAATGGCATGAACTCCTAAAGCACTCAGGCCCAGGCTCTCTGCCGTGATTATTCGAGTAATTTCTCCGCTCAGGTCAGAAACTGTCACAGACCGATACTGGCTCACAAACAGCATCTGCTTCTCATTGTCGCAGTGAAGTCCGGTGATAAATTCTCTCCAGTTCAGTTTTGAGTGGTACTCCAGCCTCTCGGTTCCATCGAGAGACACCACCTGCAAATAGTCTACTTTTTTCTCGTTAAACGAAATAAAGATGCTCGGTTGAGGCAGCGGCTTGGTGCCAGAGCTCGACTGTCCAGCCCTCACGATGCGACCTGCTGAGTCGGAGACAAATCCAGCAGTGTTTGAGCAGCAACACAAGAGACATGGTTGATCTTCAAGTTCGTCAATTGTAGTCATTGACCTGTTGGTCGAAGTCTTTCCGTCTCCGTCTTCAAGCCAGCACTGCTGCATCACGCTAGTCATATGCTTGTTGATGACGGGCTTCAACTGCTGCACTCCTGCCGCGACGTCTCCGACGGACCGAACGACCACATCACCGCTGAGTCCATGACTCACCGAGCTTTGCCGCTCGCGCAGCTTCAAACGAGTCTCGTCAAAATTCACCGACCGTTCGCTGGCCTCTTCCAGCCACAGCTCGGTGGTGGATGCAAGCTTCGCCATCTCTCGCACGTCTCCAGCCTCGGAAGCAGCCGTCAGGTCCTTCTCGCACTGCTCCGCCTCAGCCGCGTCTCTCAGGCGATCAGCTACCGAGTCGTGCACCGCCTGCACTCGAGCCTCTGTCCGCTGCCGCCACTGTCGCAGCTCCTCCTCCAGCTCGTCGAACATCTCTCTAACGTCCTCGATCTCTGCTGCTAGCGCGCTCTGCTCAGCTCGCAGCTGCAACGTGTCTGGAGTGTCCCTAAGAGCGCGCAGCTTCTTCATCAGGTTGTCCTTCTGCTCAGTGAGCTTGAGCACCTCCTTTTCGAAGTGAACTCGGCACAGAGACACTCCGGTGCGGGGTCCCTCATCGTGGATCGGTTTATTGCATGCTCTGATGCTGCACTGAGTGGCGCTCGCATCTAACGACATTTTTAACGTTTTCTGTTAAGTTCTGTAAGGAATTTTCTTTATTATTTCTGAGCAGAAACTCTACTGCAATATATAGCTCGTAGACAATTCGTAGAATTGTTTTTATATGACCCGAATTCTACAATACAAGGTAGGAAAGCGATGCATACTCTCTCTTCCATAAGTACGTTTTAGAGTTGTGGAAAAGGACTGTACAAAAACTAGTAGAATTGACCCAGAATGTACAGACGGAACAGACGTCTGGGTGGAGAGAGTTGATACCTTTTTGTAGATAGACTTTCGTGCAGAAGACATAACAATGTTTACAGGGTTTTTTTTCCTTTTTTTAAGCTTGTGACATCTCGTAAACAACAAGTGTACACTGTATGTGCAGTCAGATGCGCAGAAAATGAAGAACTTCATCCGGGCTTTTCTTTATGTCCGAATTTAACACAAAGCTTTTTAGTAATGTAGAAGCTTAAGTATAATAGCTTGTATAAAAAATGAGCAAAAACTCCGGAGTAAGAGCTCAGGCTCAGAACATGAGTACGAGTAGCTGCTCAAAGCTGAGCAATTACTCTGAGTCCAAGCAAGTGCTCGTTTTCACCATAAAAAAGGAAAAACTCACTATATTGTTATTGCTATTGCTCAGATTGCCTGAGCTAGAGCTCAGCTTGGTTTGGCGATAGACACAATTCCGAATGGGCATCCTGGACATAAGGAGTTGCTACTTGTCCGAGTTCTGCGAGTATTATAGTTGGAGCAAGGCTAATTTATTACTTGATGATAAGAGTTTTTGCACTGAGAGCTACAAGAGCTACAAGATTATGGCTAAGAAGACGACGATTTTTAAAAAAAATTTCACGTAAAGCGGACGGGAATGTAACCTCGACCTGACAAGATGGACCCAAGGGAGAGGAATCAGGAGATCAGGAAAAGCGGTCAGGCCGCCCTTGACCCACCGGCCCTTTTTGTCAACGACGGCAGTAGGTAGCCGACTCTGACGTCGCTAAAATTCAGACCAAACAACCCTGGAAGAGAATGAAGCGGAGAGATCAAGACAGAATGAAGCGAAGTGGAGAAAGTGAGGAGAAATATGGAAAAACCCAGGAAAAGAACAAAAAATTTAAAAACATAAAAAACCAAAAATGAGAGAAGACAGAAATCCAAAATTGAGTGGAAGCTGATGTAGAGATATCTGAAATACGGTACAAAGTAAGCTACGATCAGTAGTAACGCGAAAATGCGAAAAACTCAAAATCTAAAAATTCCAAGTGGTCAGAATCTATATTTATAGACCACGAAAACAACGGAGGATCATTTTTCAACATTTACTCCTAGAACTCCGAATATGGTAATTGATGCTTGAAATCTATCTATACCCCTTTTGTTCCGTGAGAGATTTCCTACAGTCTGAGGCACCATCTGACCGCCTGAGGGTGGCGATGTTCCAGGCGGTGGTCGAGACCGTCGCACTACCGTCGCAGAGCCATGGATGCTGAAGGACGGACTTCGTGTTTCGGCGACGAGCGAGTTTACAGCGCGGCACTGTATCACTGCGCCGGCCTTTCAAGTTGAGGCTGGGGTTTTCAATATCCATATGACTGGAAACTGTTTTCAATTTTCTGGATAGGGGGCAGATGTATCCGTAACTTTTCAAGTTTTTTTAGTGTAGTGACTGGCTGCTAACTGGCTATTCAGCAGCACTCACTAGCTTTCCCTAAGAGTGCTGTGATCCGCTGCACAGTGGCTCAGTCTACCTGATCTAGTGAGAGAGTTACCCTGTGCTGGGCCTAAGTGTTTACTGCCCGATGACTCATCGCCTGAGCGGGCGCGGCAGCCACACACCCTGTCTACCCTTCCGCGCTGAGAGGCGTAGCAGGATGACTCATCACCTGCGCGGAGTGTAATGGCTGCCTAGAGTGAGTAAACAGGATGACTCATCCGCCCACGTTTCTATTTTTAGCACAGAATAAGCACGTGACTGTGCACGCACGTCCTGCGTGGCCACTGACCTTGGGTCACGCCACTGCTGCGTGACAGGGTTGCCTTATTTGGAAGTTGGCCTTGGATCACGCGTCTCTCGCATGATTCCAATGACCAAATAAGGAAGTTTCACGCGCTCACCGCATGAAACTCACGTGACTTTTGGGGGTCTGCTCGGCTATAAATACGGAGCATCTGGTAGCCGTTTTTCTCCACACTGCGTCGTCTCGCGGAGCATTGTGGCTGACTCGTGAAGCCTCCTCCGAGCTCTCCTCTCTCATTTCAGGTTTACAGGTTTTCAGATTCGAGCAGCATTCTACTAAGACGATCGACTGTCAAGACATCTTTCAGATTTGCTTTTGCTCCGAGCGACTTCGTTATTCTATTTTAGGTGACGGATAGACAACTCTGCTGACGCGTCGAGTCCACACACCAAGGTGGCAGCAACCCTACCAAGACAAGGCTAACGTTTTAGGTTCATTTTCAGGCAAATCGATAGGTAGTACAACGGTGCTATCTAGCTACTTCCGGAGCAGAGTGTTTAAATTCTACGAACATCTACAAGAACCAGGGAAGGAGCGTACTTCATTAGTTTACGTTTTGCCTTGATTTACGCGATATAGCTTAAATAGCTCAGTTACGCATTTGCACTACTGATAGTCCCGTTGAACTTTTCACTCGGAATTTCGCCCGGAATTTTTTCCTATTCCAGTGATGCAATCAGATCTGGGTGGAAATTCCGGATCTGTAACGAAAGTTTACAGAATCCGGGCAAAATTTCTGGATCAAAAAGAAAAATTTCGGAAAATAGATCCGGATCTCTAAAAAAATTCCGGTGACAGTTCCGGGTGAATTCCGGGCGAGTGAACCGAATCAGCACACGAATCCGGGCGACTTCCGGGCGAGTGAACAAAATCAATACACAATACCGGGTGAATTCTGGATTCACCAGAAGCCAAATCCTGTGCATATCAACGTAGCAGAAAATTAAATAATGAACGAGTCATTGTTCCATACATTTTCCACGACTACGAATTGAATCGAATTCGATTTAGCCGTCTTCGAACAGAAATATTAGATCCAGTTGAACACAACTGTAAATCGTATATTTCTATGTACGTCTACGTAC
Organism: Macrostomum lignano; assembly: GCA_002269645.1. Lineage (NCBI taxonomy): Eukaryota > Metazoa > Platyhelminthes > Macrostomidae > Macrostomum > Macrostomum lignano. The sequence continues at coordinate 52,479 of NIVC01001253.1, forward strand.
TTTCCGAAACATAAAAATGCTGACCTTCTGAATGTCACTCAAATGAGCAGCTGCACATCGATTACCATATAACCGTAACCGTACCTTATCGCAACATTGGATACTCTTCATGGATCCCCATCTACTACCTCTGAATGCATCTGTCGGGTGGGTCACTCGCCATACAGCTAATCAGCTAGTTAACTCAAGTCAGCCGACTTGTCTATTCACTTGCTTAAGATCTCCGCAACAATTAAGAAAGGATTATTCTTAAGAAAGGGATCCGGTACTCTTGTTAGCAGCCGTGACAACCAGGACACGGCACTTGCGGGTAGGCTCTTCATCCGCATGCGGAATTGCTAAAATAGAAGCGTCCTGCACAACGCCGTACTTTACACTGCCCTGAGAATCAGGGGCGTATTGTACACTCCAATAGCGATTGACAGCACCTGAGTACGCTTTAAACTCAGCAGGGAGTTCCTGTTGTTTCTTGGAAGTCTTGGAATTCTTCTTTGAACCAACTCCTGAGGTCCTTTAAGAATGGCTTTTTGATGTCATTACTGGTCAGATGGACAGCCTATGGCTGAAATGGTTTCAGTGAAGGACACATTTTGTTGAAGACGTGTGCTTGTTAAAATTCCCATACAGCTGCCCAGATCTGCGAGATCACTCAAGTAAATAACCTAGTAGCATGCGTCTGTTAGGTAAGCGTTAGAAAATACAACATTAGGTGCATAAAGGTGCGAACTATGTCACTCAGTCTATTAATTGGATAGTGTTTTGATGCCATCCTGCTATACCATACTACTTACAAAAGCAACTATCAAATGAGTCAATGCGGATGGGAAGATATACTTCCGAAATCGAAGTTCATACAGCTGATTTTCGGCTCCTTAGTGCGGTCATGTTTGTCAGCTTAGTCAGCATATTGGACACGTGGTTTAGTTTTAACGAACAACACCAAATGATTAGACAGTGGTTAGTATTTTGCAGTATTGAACTCATAGAATCACGAGTGAGATTACAGTTTTTGCAAATTGAAAGTACAATTATATGGTAGCCCACGATTAAAAACGTCGATTTCGACTTATGGACACTTGGTAGCATCAACACCTACTGCAATCGATCCCGCCGGCATTTCAGCTGTTGTCCTTTACCACGCGACTGTCGCCCAAATTTCGGCGACTTTCCGGTGCATCCAGTGCCATCCGATTCTGCGGAGCCGTTGGCAACGGGACTAAATGTCTGCTGGCGAAGGGTCTCTGAGTTGCACCGGATCCGACACTGCCTTCTTTCCATGTAGTTCTCGGTGCCTCCTTTGTAGCCATTCAAGATCGTCGGCGTCAGAATTAGAGTCACCGGTGACAAGCCAGCCTTCCCTGCGCCCTTTCGCAGATAATGGCACCGGCTTCCGTTTGCGGACAACGGCATTGGAAGTATGCAGTTGTCGGCTAACCAGCTGCACATAGGGCCGCGGTTTCGACTGGAATCGAGTTGAACTGGCGTCCAGTTCAATGAGATTCCGATACGGGAGGTCACTACGAAGTTGAGCATTTTCGGCTTCAAGGACCCTTATGTATCCCGTCGCCCAATGCACTTTCTCTTCGTCGCGATCGTCCCTGACCGCATACGGTGTGGGATTCCGACCGGTGTCGTTGGTTACGCTATGCGTCACTTTAAAGCCGAGGCCATCGTCGTCCCAAGAAGTGGAAGACGACGAGACATGACGTAGCAGTCGCCGTATACGGCTATTTTCTAGCAGTAGCGCGTTGATACGGTCCACAAGTAAGGCCAGATTTGTGACTTTGAAAATCGGCTGTACATGCTTGCCGGGCTGGAGTTATGGCTAGAATTGCCTCTGTCTGCCTGTCTGTCTGTCTGTCTGTCTGTCTGTCTGTCTGTCTGTCTGTCTGTCTGTCTGTCTGTCTGCCTGTCGAGTTATTGTATAAATTTATGAAAAAGTCTAGCACAATAAGCGCGCATATGAAGGAAGTTTCTGAAACATGAAGTTCCAATCTTGGCCCAACATAAGATCATTATATACTCGTACAAAATTGACTACATAAGACACATAAACGGTTACAGCAGTTACAGGTTCGTCCTTACTGTATACAGTATACGACATGTGAACGGGAGTACAATTTCGCGTCAATGAGCCAATGGCAAGTTGTCCATGGGGCAGCAAAGCGATGTGCGTTTCTGATACCGCACAGCAACCGACAATGTCGTCAGCTGGGCGGCAGGTCGTAGGACCAGTCGTCTCCAGGTCGAACGGATCACATGCGAGAACCGACAACCCCTCTACTCTGAGTCATCAAGGACTCCTGACATGGCATGCATAGGTTCCATGTCGGGAATTAGCACGGACAGGTTTTGCAGAACCACACTCAGGCTGTCTCCGTCTGTGTGATCTCCAGCACCCTGTGGAAGTCGAATGTTCCCACCTCCCGTTCTGCGGTGGCAACAAAGCATGAAACGCGCCGACGCGATCGCATGCTGCCATTAAATACTTCCACAAACAGACCGCTGTCGAACCACATGGACTTCCAAGACTCTGGTGCCGTTTCCGCGCTGCGGCATGCTACGACGCGTCCGAATCTTCGGGTTCCATCCAGCTCCCGCCGTCGATGCTGCTCGACCGGATTTCCGGTCAGGCCTTGTCCAGCGGCAAGTAGACGCTCAATAACATTGACCAGCTTAACGTCCAGCATTCTTTTGCCATGTGACCGTCTCTTCAGGTGACTATGCATGGACTCCATGGGCCCCGAAGAAAGTCGGTGGATTGGGCCAGCCAGGCTAGCATAGTCGACCATGTGCACGCATACTTGGTGAGCGTTGTAGGACTGCAGTCGCACGAAGTGCAGACGTTCTATGGCTGCGTATAGATACCTTATTGACAGACGCACATGCGGCAGTTCCGACTTCGGATTGCCCTCTAGAGTCAACCAGAACATAGAAGCAGAAAGCACTTCAATGTTAGTGGAAGTGGTCCTTGAATCTCATGTCGTTCTGTTCGTAGTTCACGAGGAACTTCTCCATACACATGGGAAGGTACGCCAGCAGCCACATCTCGAATTCGTCACCGCAGAACTTCTTCACCTCTTTCAGCTTGCGCGGGATGCGATGCACGCTTCATGGCATTCTTGGCACCTTGATTTTGGCCACCTCAGTGTCGACGTCGACGATTCGCGTATGCAGGTCTGGTGTTCTCACTTGCGGATCCGGCTTCTGGTGTCGTACTAGAAACAGTTGGCACATCAGGGAGCATACAAGGCCAGCACAAAACTGATGCAAGTAGTCAGGTGGAGAAGCCTGAACATAGTCGAAGAAAGCGATCAGGCCAGCAAGAGGAAAAACGGACACAACACCGAGTGTGTCCGCGATCCGTCCGGTTCCATTGCTGCTGCTGCTGCATTTGTTGACGTAAAGCCAACCGACCGGTGTCGAGTTGAGTTCTCACTGTCGGTTTAATACACCCTTTCGCCCTTGCGGTGTTTAGTATAGCAGGTGTAACTGCCGATGGATAGTACCTGCCGTACCCCGAGGGCTGCGGAGTGGTTTTCAAATAACACTTGTCGCAGCCGTATACGGCGTTAAAACGTTTGAAACCGAGGGCGTCTGCTCGAGCGGGAGCATCAAAAATAGCGAATAGGGGATGCAGGCGAAGGCGCATGCTTGAACCGTCTGGTCTCGTTGCGTCGAGACCAGAAACGCGGAGAACTTTGAGCTGTTGAATAACAATGGGCAAAAATGACGCAGGACGCACTTTCGCCTTGCCAGCCCAAAGGCCACATAGGATTACAAACTTCCACTGCCGTCGCAGCTGGACTTCCGTGATACAGAGATATACTGGGCATACCTCTGTGAAACCCGTGGAGTGTGGATTGAAGACGTCGCTACACAGTGTGTAGGGAAGATCGGCACGCAGACTGGGATTGATACCTAACAAGAAGCGTTTGTACACTTCGCTGGTGCCGTAATACAACTTCTGGTCGTCAGCCTCTCTCCACTCTTCAGACCAGACAACAGACTGAAGCAGACCGGCATCTATTCTCTGCCTCAGCTGTTTATCTATGTCGAATGCCCTGAAATGCGCTAGTCCTTCAACTGAATCGCAGTGACTGCACGGTTGATTGTGACCCAGCGCACTTTGGCCACATGATAGACAAAAAAATGGCACTGGGAAGATCCGTGTGCGGATTTGTCTCCTATCTCAATTGCCAGGTGATCGAAAACGCGGTCCGAACGCGGAATACTGCAGCCAGGAAGCATTTCGTGAAGAGTCTTTAGCAACTGTCGTCGTACGGGCGCGGACAAATTGGCTTGTAAGAAAAGCGACTGCAATGACGAAATAGCAGATCTGAAGGACACGGCATTTGCACTGAAGAATGGCAAATTGAAATAGTCCTGACCGCTCACTTCTCCCGCATGAACATTGGATCCGGAGTCTGAATCTTCACCAGCATCGCCGGCACCATCTCCAGCAGCGTCTTGGTCGTCTACGACCGCATCGCCGGCACCATCTGCAGCAGTCCCATACGGGCGGATACGTCGCAGTCGCTGAACTCACTCAACGACAGATAGTGCACTGGTGTTAGCTTTTCTTTTAACACCTTTGCGGTATTCTCTCATGTATTCTCGCATATACAGCCGGCGTTCATTTGACTGAGCCGGAATGTGTGGATAATTTCTGTCCATATCCATACGACGAACTGCAATGGAGACGGTTGACATACGGACTTTTTGTGCGCTCAAGATCAGTACTAATTAATGATACCTAAGCTCCGATTCCCTAATATATCGTACCTTTTGGAAACACATTGGCACGTCTCCACCGAAAAGTTGATATCTACGACATATAACTTATTTCTAATGGTTATAATTTGTAAAGCAACAAAGTACAAATTTACTGAAAAAGGGGAGGCGTAATTCTACCCCAATAGAGTAGCAAGTTGTTATGTGTATTTGACGTCACGCAAAAGTGACGCAAAAATGCACGCAAATGCATCAGAATGGTGGGACGACATGGTAATAAAGTATTAGAAAACCACCAATAACTATTGTCACCCGTTATCATCTAAACTGTTTATAAATTCGTACGACATGAATAAGGCATGACCTCGGGGTATTTTTCACCCAAAAGTGGTACACGTGAAAAAGGTAAATGCACTAGATATGATAGGTGGAAGAATCCTATAAAGATGGGTATAAATATGTCTAGAATCATATAAGTACAGGAAAAAATACAAGGGAAGTAAGGAACTTGCTACTCGCGAATCTGCGAACTCGCTCGCTCACTAGCTATGGTTCCAGAAGCTAGTGAGCTAGTGAGTACTTGGCCTCCGTTGAGCATCTCTGCTAAAAATAGAACTGAGTTAGAGTTCCTCGTTTTAAGGCGTTCTGCCTTCGATACCCCTCAAGCGCGGTGTTCCCCAATTCCAAGAAATTCTCAAATCCCAAGTAAGATTAGTCCCATAAGCCCAATTAACCCCGTACGAAACTAGTAGCATCGATAAGATTCATCCCAGATTAATTCGTCAAGAACTGGACGCCAGCGATAGGATAGTAATACCAGTAGTCAATAAACCCGTAACATTAATCAATACCATTGTTAAAACTTTCTTCGCTTTCCGATTCCGTTATGCCGGCTGCCCACGCCCAGGCCGTATCTACGGTAACGAGAGCGTAGATAATACTCGTCGTCTACAACGCCAGCCACGGTGGTGGGAATAGTTGCTGCTGTCGGCAGAGCCGCGCCGGAATCCGGCTGAGGTTCGACGCTGGCCGTACTGCTCGCAACACCAGCCGCCGTGTCGGGCATCGGCTCATCAGGCTCAAAAACGAGGCCTCGCGAGGTAAGGCCTGAGCTAGGCAACGGCCAGTAGTGCCGGGTCGCGGACCATTAATTGGGCCACCTCACGGCAGGTCGAAAGCAGTACTGGCGCACTAAAGCTGCAGTACCTTACCTCTACACCCACAATGGCCATGGCGATATTATCCGTCGTGCAGTAGCCACGCCACGGGGGATGCCCTCCTTCAACAGCATTTGTAGCAGGAAGCCGATGCGATCTTTCCGGCCGCTTCCGCGCTGATAGGCCACATCGAATCTGCCCGCCTCCTGACGGAGTAGCACCAGCAGAGCGTCGACTCGGTCGGCCAAGGGCTCCGTGCCCATAAAGGCGGGTTTTTCTATTCCCGCTTTTTCTGGCGAGCGCAGGCCCATGCCCAGCTCCTGAGCCCGAGATCTGATCAGGTAGAAGCAGCAGTTAAGGCCACAGCCACGCCAAACTACGTCTCGTATGCCGACTTGGAGGACTACCAGCCGCTCCAGCACAGCAGCCGGTGACATGCTGACGTTGGACGAGTCATCCTCTCCGTACTGTTCGTCCTGCCACAGAAAGCCCTGTAAACTTCGGTTGGGCGTTCTACGGCAGTCGTGAGGAGACCGATGACGTCGCGAAGCATTGGCAGGGGCCATTTCTGCACAGTGATGATGGCATTGCAGCCGCACTGACTGGAAGCCGCCGCCTCGCGCCTGCTGTTTTCAAAACTTTTCGGTCCAGAGTTCACAGGCGACCGATGCGGCGGCTTTTTCAGTGGCAATACACGCGAGTATGCTATGTACCACTGCCATTGCTTCAGGACGACGTCGACGTTAGCATCAGGCGTGAGCAACCGGCCGACTTCGGCCACTGTCGGTTCTGCCACGACACCGGCTTTGGCCCTGCCTGGCAAATTTTGTTGATTACTTACGCCGAATCCGGGCACAGAATCCGTGCGCTAAAGCTGACACATCCGAGGTCGGCGAAAGGGGTTTCTGCGCTGAATAACCTTCGGTACGATGTCAATACAGAGTCGATACGCACCCAAGGTGCTGGACGGCCCCGATGTGCGGGGTACAGCAGGATAGCACGGATGTTACTAAGCCCGTCGGCTATTTTCTGTTTCTTTTCATCCGGCAACACGGAGCCTTCGTTGTGATTCATTGTGCTGAAAGGGTGTGATACTCGACTTCTGTAAATAGCAGTCAGCTTGAACTGTCGGGGACGTAACCAGGGTATTAATTGCTATTTCGATGCTATCGAGGTATCATTTTCCTTACTGCACATATGTGCATACTGACGCGGAAATATATCATTCAATCGACTTCGGGTTCTAGCCGTACGTGAAGTGAACAGTTTTAAAATTCTGCTGCACCTAATACTCAACAGTTTACGATGTTACCTACAATGCATAACAATGATCATACATACTACCCAATAGTTTCAAAAACGGAAAATAAGAAAGACAAGTAAGTGCACCAATACTGAAGCCCCTGATTAATTTGTATTTTCAGATGGCAGGTCAGCATAGCAGCTGCCTTGAGCTACAACAGAAGCTAAGATTAATTATCCATCGCAGGTCAGCTTATCAGCTGCCTTGAGCCACACGACATGTTTACCGACCCGTGTAGTCTGTATAGACTACTTGAAGAGTTCGCTTTAGCACACTAGAGAGAGAGGGAAAGAGAGAGAGAGAAAGAGAAGAGAGAGAAATTAATCTAGTGTCTAAACGCACGAACTCCCACTTCCAGACCTCAAGCCTGGGAACAAGGTTCAGTGTTCACTTACTGATGCGGGCTCCTCTTCTTTGTCGGGCAGGTTCTCCGAGCTCGTCTCTTCAGATATTCTTCCTCCGGAGTAGTCTTGAATTATAGAATCGGCCGAATATGAGAGCTTAATAACTTAGTCCGTCGACGTCAGTATATTCCTCGAGTGCAGAAATCGATATATTCCTCGAGTGCAGAAACCAATATATTCTTCGAGTGCAGAGATGCGCCCTAATAACAAAGTCAACTCTATAACAATAACGAGGTCCTCCGAAAGGGCGTCTTCTTCTAGAAATAACGGAATCGGAGTCGTTTGCTCCTATCGGTTACTCTAGGGTACCAAAATCAATCAGTCAGTAATCAACTAAGAGTATCGGAATCGGTCCGCAGATCCTATCCAATCCCTTAGGAATAGGGAGGCCTCAAATTCAATAACTCAATAAATCGACTTATCAGTAACGGCCGGCAATGACACAGCTCTCAATAATCGAACAACAAAGACTTCAAATAACAAAGACTCGAACAAAGGTTTACCAATTGGTATTTGTCTCTCTCAGAGATATAGCCTTGCTTAGTAACTCTGGCTAAGCCTAAGATCTCTTAAGGCTGCTCCGAGTCTGAGGTTTCAGCTCGGATTTTTGCTTGTATTTATACACGATTTCATTCGACCTTGAGCTTCAAACTGGTTTTATTGATAAGAATCAAAAGATGGACTTTGTCTCTTGACCGGTGGGGTTTTGCATAGAAAGGGGTGAAGCCTAGATCGCATTTAACTTGACCTTTACCATATTTGGAAATTTAGGTTGAAAACCGGTTTTTTGGACTATGTAACGATCACTCGCTGTTTACGTGATATTGCATGCATTACTGAAAATAGAGTATGACGCATGTTAGTTTTAAATAGTATTCATGTTTTTATCTTGCTACTTTTAGTAGGCTACTATGCTTGGAGATCTCTACATACTCTAGAATTGATCTGCTCACGGCTGGTGCAACTGCAAACGCCTTAGACAAACCACTGGAGCATGTACCGACAAAAATCGGATTAGTTTCTATCTTAATAGTGAAGCTGTTTTGAATACTGGGCCAGTTAGAGCTATTTGGAACCATGCCACAGTCTCAATCTAGACACCCAGCTGTGCTAAACAAAATGCTTAGCTGATTTATGCTTAGAAGCGTCAAATATGACGATAGAATCATTCAGACCGTTGAAACACTAAGCAGCTGTGACAGACTACATGCCAGTGGAAGTCAAACCTCTCGCACACAAACAGGGCGCAACAATTTTTCAATTGTCACCTGTACGGAGGATGGGCTCAGCCTCACATTACGGACGCTACAGTGCATCCGAAAAGCAGATCAGTTGTCTCATCAAAGCGAGTTTTTATTACCCCTCGCTTTCCAGAGGCATTAGCGCCGCTGACCAAACGGATGCCAGGGATTGCCTGATGGGATAACCATTTGCTGGGGTCTGTATTCAGCGGTTTTCCATCGGAGGCTTCCTCTCAAAATCCCCATGGTACTTGTATAATGGATGCCGGATTGATTCCGACTGAAGTCCCGAAATTTTCCCGGATCAGCTTCGCCCGGAACTTGGCTGAAATTCGGGTCCAGAGGAGCCAATCCGGGTGAATTTTTCGGATCACTTGGTCTGGATAACTGGGGAATTCCGACCGAAGTCCCGAAATCTCACCCGGAACATTTTCATCCGGAATCCTACTGAAATTCGGATCTACACCCAGAATTCCGTAGTGTTCCGGGTGAAAAATTCCGGAAAGTCCAACCGGAACAGCTTTCCTTTTCCCGAAATCTTACCGGATCATATTTCCTGATCTTTTTTTCGGAAAAAAGGGGCTGTTCGAGCCCAAAAAAGCTGATCTGGGCCTTCACCCGGAAATAAAATAAAAATCGGGCCCGGATCACAAAATTCCGGAAAAAATTCAAGGTGAAAAATTCAACGGAAACATTGATAGCCAGGCTATTAAGGGCTTTAAACCATTTTTGAAAGTAGGATGGAGTTTAACCCCTCAAATGAAGAGACTACCAAAATGTATTTGTGTCTTCAACGTCGAGTTACAATAAGTTATGGCAATCCTAACTTTTGTTCGGTAAATTATTTGGACTACGAATTTGTGCTCAGCGAACAGTGGAATATGGAAGAATTCCCATAGTGAAACCGACACTGAACGAGTGATATCTCAGTTTTAAAGCGCAGGACTGATGTCGCATGGTCTGTAGTCTGAGATCCAGATAAGATATGGCTCACTTTGTGGATCCACAGCGGGAGGCCGCCTGCATACCAATAGCTACTGTGGAATTAATGAGCCGGGCCCACGTCAAACGAAGTTTCGTAACATAAGCACGAGTGACGCTTTATTCGATGCCCATATTGATGAGTGGCGTCGCCTCTATTCACATAGCACCTTTGGCGCTCTTTTCTACTGGGTAGTGCTTTACTATCCACTTTGATGATTTCTTTTTGACTTTGACTTAAAAATACTGAACTTTATCTAGTTTATAGTTTACATTTTATAGTTTACATTTGCTTTACCATTGAAATGCACACTTTGGGAATTCTTAGAAGTGTTCGCTGAGTACAGATTTGAAGTCAAAATAATTTACCAAAAGAAAATGTAAAATTACCTAAGTTATTTCTAGGATACGCACAGTCTAACATTCGATCTTCTCACTATTACTAGGCTTGGCTCTCACGTCGCGGTAAGCAGTGGTGGATCCAGAATTTCATTTTGGGAGGCGGTCCAAGTTTGGGGCGCCAACATGAGTATGAGGGGCGCCAAATTTTAAGCTAGGGGCACAAAATGCGTGTAGGGAGCGAAAAATCAAGTTCAAAGGGCGCAAACTTAGGTTTTTGGGGAGCACAATGTTCAAGCTGTTTCGGGGGGGGGGGGGCGGCCGCCCCCCACCCCTAAGTCCGCCCTTGTTGTTAATACCAAGGACGACTTAAGTAGAAGGACGGGAAACCTCGTTTCTTAGAAAAGTTTTGAAGGCACTTTTTCCCGAAAAAATACACTACGGAGATAGGAAGTTTTCATTTTTTCAGCACAAAAATTGTTATTGCGTTTGATAGGAGGCAGATCCAGTGTTCATCTTTTGATATGTTGTGCCTTTTTTATTGCTCTATCGATATTTATAAAGCTTTTCGTTCAGAAAATTAGGATTCTATGTTAATTTTTTATTCTACGTATATTTCCTGTATCTAAAAATCACAAAAATGCATGACACAGCTCCAATATTTGGTTTTATGAACCTATTTTATCATCTCTGTTACGAATATTTGCTACACAGTCGGATAAGAATGATAAAATAGACTAATGAAACCAAAGAGCCGAGCCGTGGCATTCTAATGTATTTCAAGCACAAGACACGCGAAAATATACGTAGAATAAAAAATTAACATAGAATCCTAATTTTCTGAACGAAAAGCTTTATAAATATCGATAGAGCAATAAAAAAGGCACAACATATCAAAAGATGAACACTGGATCTGCCTCCTATCAAACGCAATAACAATTTTTGTGCTGGAAAAATGAAAACTTCCTATCTCCGTAGTGTATTTTTTCGGGAAAAAGTGCCTTCAAAACTTTTCTAAGAAACGAGGTTTCCCGTCCTTCTACTTAAGTCGTCCTTGGTTAATACGCGTTGACCTTAAAAGTATTAGTTCGCGGGTCAGCCCTTGGGGGGCTCTGCCACAATATATATATATATATATATTTATATATTTTTTAAAATGAGCCTTGTTTGAAATATTGCGAAATAGTAGTTTTGAAAAAGATTTTGAAAAAAGTGTTAAACATTAAGAATAAATATAAAAAAGTCGCCATTGGCGGTAAGCACTAATTAAGTCAAGTTGAAGCCCGCACGCGTACTGTAAGAAAATGTACTGTGACGTTTTAAAGTTGCTGTCTCTGAAATAACGATGAAGTCAACGACGGCGAAGTGATTTTGTAGCGGTTGCACTTGGCAAAACAGCGGCAGGACAAGCGGCAGGCTTTTTTATTATTATTGTTAAATTGGTTATTACAGTGGCTTAACGTACCAGGTAATTGTCACTGGGATTAATATACGGGGGCACTGGCGGCGCGCAACAATGGGTTTGTATTGATAGGTGAAGAAGGCAAGTAGATGATAAGTAGGTTGATGAGGATGACGCAAGTTAGCACGGTAATGGCGGTGAGTACTCGGTGTGGCGGTGCTCGAAGTAAGAGCTCGTACAGACTGGCAGACAGTAGGAGTGGTGTGATTGGGCCTAGCGAAGACGTGGCTAGCCCGTGGCGAAGTAAGACAGAGAGAAGAGAAGGCGTAAACAAGTCTGGCCCAGACGGGGCGGGGCCGCGGGGAGAGATTACAAGATAGATAAGCCAAGCACGTGAGATAAGCCAAGGAGAGCGGGGAAGGAGGTTAGAGCCAGGAAAGGAAAGGAAGGAAGGTGACCCCCCAAGCGCCGCCAGGCGGGGTTGATAAAGGGGCGCAGGAAAATTAACATAATATATGCGCGGAGTTTTCATTGGCTGGCTGAGGAAAAACAAATACAGAAATTATTGATCGCGCAGACCTTACAAATGTACGCAAACCTTACAATTGATAAAGATTCATTTGGCACTACTACAAGCAGATGTGCGCGTACGAAAAGGTAATAGTAAAGATTGATACAATATGTCAAAACGGCCCTTTGCGGGGCCACCTAAACTGACAACGTCACAGTACAACAAATAATTCAACAAAGTAATTCAATACATCAAAGCTATATTTTCATGAAGCTACGTTGCAATAAATTCCAAATTACAAAAACAACACATCATTTGCTATGGGACTTCAGTCAGAGTTCATCCAAATTTCATTCAGTAATAGGCAGAGTGAATTAATTTTTGTTACTTTTTTGTTTTCGTTTCTTCAATTTTTCCACTAAAAACCACAGCAAAAATTTTAATTGATATCGAAAATGGCATAACATCTTTGACAATACATCAACGCCGCATGATAGATAAAAATTGAATAGGATAGCACTTTATAATTATGTTACAATATGAAGTATACGTAGATATTTAGACGCGTCTTTAGCAATAAAAAATACTGATTATCGGGACATAAACGTCTAATGGTATAGCTATGCAAGAAATTATATAAAATGGCTATAATCTTACAATTTTTACAATTTTATTGAATTCATAATTCTCTGCGCTTCTACGACGCATATAAAAATAAGCGAAAATGTTGACAGTTTCGCGGAAAATTTTAAGTTTCAATTAAGTGTCAATGACGCTTGTAGTAAAAGTTCGATTTTTCGTTGGCTTTTTAATCCAACTGAAGGACTCGCAGACAACTATTATGACAGTCGGCAACAACTAGCAACTCACATGATTCGGACTGCACAACAATCAGACCAGTAGGATTATTAAAAATGCTTTCTTCTTGGCGTATTCCGCCAAAAGTCTGAAGAATTTCTCCTGAGCTAAAGAACGCGCAGACTGTATTATTTCTAACATTTGAGACGAACAAAACGCCTCTGCTGTCCACATCGACTTGAACAGGCCGGATTAATCTGCTATCGGCTTCGGCAGGGTAACTCGAGATCAGCTGACCGCTGATTGCGCATATTTTACGAACCTTGCCGAGACCGATATCTACCAGCAGAACCTTGCTTCCGTGTAGGGCGATTTCGTCCAAATCTTCACCAAGGTGTGAAACGTTAAGTGAGCTCTCGAGATTCCCGGACTTCTTGCCTACTAAATGAACATATTTTAAGTTCATATTTAACACAAACAGTTTGTCCATGTTCCCGCAAATGGCATGAACTCCTAAAGCACTCAGGCCCAGGCTCTCTGCCGTGATTATTCGAGTAATTTCCCCGCTCAGGTCAGACACTGTCACAGACCGAGACTGGCTCACAAACAGCATCTGTTTCTCATTGTCGCAGTGAAGTCCACTGATCCATTCTCTCCAGTTCAGCTTTGAGTGGTACTCCAGCCTATCGCTTCCATCGAGAGACACCACCTGCAAATAGTCTACTTTTTTCTGGTCAAATGCAATAAAGATACTCGGTTGAGGCAGCGGCTTGGTGCCAGGGCTCGATGGTCCAGCCTTTGCAATGCGACCTGCTGAGTTGCAGACAAATCCAGCAGTGTTTGAGCAGCAACACAGGTGACCAGTGTTGGGCACTTCCGTTACCGAGTAACTTGCAAATGGTAACGCAAGTTACTTTTTCGTAAAGCGTTCCTTACGCAAGTTACTTTTTTATTTTAGTAACGGAGTAACGGTAAGTTACTCAAATTTCAGAAGTCCGTTACAGTTACTTTGCAACAATCGCAATATTTAAATTTAAAACTGAAATGCTTAGCTATTACGCCGGTTGTCACATGTTTTTGCATTTTTCATTCCTAAATTCAAAACTAAGTGAATAGTATCATATGGTATTGCGCTTAATTAATGAAGAAATACTTGAAACATGTTTTACTTTATTAATTTCGGTAAAATATTTTCGCCTTTCATTTTCGTTACTAAAAATTTTCAAGTTTGATTCAAACAAACAACCAAAGAAAGAAATTCATCTGTAGCCTCCACAAGTCCCTCCACTGGCACTGTAGTACACTACACCATTTTATACAGTTCTATTTATTTTACTCTATTGAATTATTGATATTCGTTCATTTTATCATTTATAATTTTAATTATTGATTGCCATTACCCATTGGTCCTTCTACTTGCCTCACATCGTGTCGCCAATTCCTGTCTCTGTCTGGTAATCGGTTAATCCCAATGCCCAATGGCAAATTTCGGTAACAACAATGTGAAAAAATGTGCAATGTGAAAAAAGCAGAAAATTTTGTTAATAACATGGGTAACGGAAGTGAGTAACGGACAGTAACTTAAAAGTTACCAGGTTTTTGTCTAAAGTTACTAGGCTAACGTAAGTTACTTATTAAAAATTGGTAACTTAAGTTACAGTAACGCAAGTTACTTTTTTGAGTAACTTGCCCAACACTGCAGGTGACATGGTTGATCTTCAAGTTTGTCAATTCTAGTCATTGGCCTTTTGGTCAAAGTCCCTCCATCTCCGTCTTCAAGCCAGCACTGCTGCATCACGCTAGCCATATGCTTGTTGATGACGAGCTTCAGCTGCTGAACTCCTGCCGCGACGTCTCCGACAGACCGAAAGACCACATCACCGCTGAGTCCATGACTCACCGCGCTTTGCCGCTCGCGCAGCTTCAAACGAGTCTCGTTAAACTTCGCCGATCGCTCACTGGCCTCTTCCAGCCACAGCTCGGTGGTGGCTGCAAGCTTCGCCATCTCCCGCACGTCTCCAGCCTCGGAAGCAGCCGTCAGGTCCTTCTCGCACTGCTCCGCCTCCGACGCGTCTCTCAGACGATCAGCTACCGAGTCGTGCACCGCCTGCACTCGAGCCTCTGTCCGCTGCCGCCACTGTCGCAGCTCCTCCTCCAGCTCGTCGAACATCTCTCTAACGTCCTCGATCTCTGCTGCTAGCGCGCTCTGCTCAACTCGCAGCTGCGACGTGTCTGGAGTGTCCCTAAGAGCGCGCAGCTTCTTCATCAGGTTGTCCTTCTGCTCAGTGAGCTTGAGCACCTCCTTGTCGAAGTGAACTCGGCACAGAGACACACCGGTGCGGGGTCCCTCATCGTGGATCGGTTTATTGCATGCCCTGATGCTGCACTGAGTGGCGCTCGCGTCTGACGACATTTTTAATGCTGAGATTTTAGCTGCTAAGCTCTTGAGGGCTTCTTCTGTATTTATGCCTGAGCAGAAACTTCATTGAGACATATAAAATGAACTCATTTATACAATTCACCTTCTTCAAAGTAATAAAATAAAATATTCTCTCCTATGTCAGTACGTTTTAGAGTTGTGGAAAAGGACTGTACAAGCTTTTGTAGAAAGCAAGTAGAATTGACCCAAAATTATGTGGAGACGGCAGATGGAGAGAGGTTGGTGTATTTTTGTTGATAAGGTTTTGTAAAGAAGGCATCAGTGTGTACAGAGTCTGTCTGTTTTAGCCAATTTGTGACGTCTTGTAAAAGCATAGAACTGGGGTTGTAGCCTAGTGGTTAGAGCGTCGAACTCACAACTGAAAGGTCGGGGGTTCGATTCTCGACCAACTCAGAACAATTTGTGCTCTTAAGCAGGACACAACTCTGCATTGCTTCAGTTCACCCAGCTGAAAAATGTGTGCAAGCATTAGATGGGGTACAAGTAAATGATGCTGTGTGTGGCGACACCCCCCTCCAAGTCATTCGACTGAACAGTCGTACGCAGCCTTCAGAAGCGCTGCGCAGTAGCTACGGCTGAGCTGTCGGTCACACATCTGACAATTAGAGCAGGTGAAATGAATTATTACGACTATTATTAAACAACAACACTGTACACTTATGTGCAGTCAGATGCGCAAAAAAGAGAACTTCACCCAGGCTTACTTCATGCCACCTTTTAAATCGAAGCATTTAAAAATTTTGATGTAGTTTTGGACAATTTTTAAATGGTCTCTTATTGATGCGATCTAGACAACCCCGCACTTTAGCTATCGACAATTCTAGAAAACAGTTCTGACGAATTTCAGAGTCGTAGAAATATAGATCTCGATTTCTATGATTCATGCATGCTACGATTTTGTGACCTTAATGCTCGTGTTTATCCCGAATTCCGCTTTATTTGGTTGGTAACACTATTTATTGAGTAGACATTGGGCTGCCGTTGGCTGCTAGAATCATGAAAATGATTGCCACAATCCAGCCAAACGGTTCTGCACAATTGCTTTAGACCAAATGGCGTTGCGGCCCTCCATACGCTACGATGCAAGTCCGAACAAAACTATCGGATTCGAAGACTATAATTGCGTCTCGTTAGCGTTTAAATCGCAACAACAGCTGCTACGTTCGTCTCCTAAAGCTGTTTGCTGTTGCGGCGAGTGTCGCCCTGCTGGTCAACACGCTGAAGGCCGTCGTGATCTGCGTGCTGGACGACATCAAGGCTGAAAGTTTGTCCCGAGGCGCAGATGGACAGGTGAGATCTCCGACCAAACTAAAACTTAGGTGTTGTCAGCAGTTCATCTATCGCGGCAGTCCGGTTCCCGGTGTCCGCGAGGATCTGCGCGACGTCGCTGCGGACTTTCCTGAGCAGCCCCTTTTGTTCTGTGAGAGGGCTGTCCTGCAGTCTGAGGCCCATTTAACGGTCTGAAGGTGGCGCTGTTCCCAGCAGTGGTAGAGGCTGTCCTGCTATACAGTATACAATACTCCAATGCAATGCAATGCTGAGTCCTGGACGCTGAAGGACTCGCTTGACCAAGTAGACGCGGCGCACGCTGGCCTGAGCGATCAGTTTCCAGTGCGACTGGCTTGTTTGGCTTCAGGCAACATCCATATGACTGCAAACTCTTTTCATATTTATTGATAGGGGCAGGTACATCAGTAACTTTCAAGTTTTATGCTTAAGTTTTGGCTTGACTAACGAGATACATGTCTCTAGCATAGATACGCATTTGCACTACTGTTAGTAATTTAGTCCGGGGAGGAAATATTGATAGTCAGGCTATTAAGGGTTTTAAACAAATGCTTTTGGAAGTAGGAAAGAGTTGGACCCCCCAAATGAAGAGACTAAAAAGTTTACGAAGAAGAGGGACTTCAGGAGGCTTGTCTGGGTGAAAGTAGGTAGTTTTTTAAGTAATGAAACTACAAATCTCGCCTAATTTTTTTTCCAAAAACATCTTTTTCTATTCTCTGCATTCAAATTCAATGGATTGGATTGGTATGGTTCATTGTTGTATACTACAATACTAGGGACTTAGGAGGACCTCAGGAATCTCAGGCCCTGGACAGCGAAGTGTCAAAATGAGCGAGCCAATGAAATATTGATATTAACAAATAAACAATCCACCAATGCTGATGCTGACTTAGAACTTTGACCAATCCATTGCTTTATAAGACCT
>NIVC01001253.1:75000-198567 GCA_002269645.1 Macrostomum lignano
AAGCGCTGCTACTGGCTGTCGTGACCGAGGGCGAATGAGATAGTTTCGACCCGAAATTCCTCAATCTTGATTGGTGATGGCAGCATCTGAATATGATCAGTTGTGTTATCCTCGTTGTGTGTTTAGGTAATATGTCGCTACATGTGCAATGATTCTAATTTACAGAAGATTAGGATGCTACTAGTTAAAAGCAGGGTTGTGTGCACCCTGGCGCACTTTAAGCGACATTGTCACACAACCGGCGAAAAGCATTGTTGTTGTTAAACGAGGGTTGGAAGCCGGGGGCTACCCGCGGATCAGCCCAGGGGAGGGCTCTGCCGCTGAGGGGCACCTCCAGGGGCCTAAGCCCGAGATACCCTCCTGATTGGACCCCGACGTCTTGGCCAGGGGGAATTTTTGGAGCTACTAGCCCAAGCCTATGGTACAAGACACCGCCAACCCAAAAGTGGAATCAGGGACGGTGCTAGGACCGAATCCACCCAGGCCACCACCCAGCAGACAAGTCCTCGGAAGTGCGCTTCAAAAACAGAATTGGAATTGAAAATGTTTGGTATACTACTGAAAGCCGTCCAAGAGCGGGGAAAATCAGAAGTCTTGGAAAGGGCTTAACAATTGGAGCGAGTCTGGAAGGCTTGTATCCGAGGGCGAGTCTCCTATCAGGCTAGCGACCAAAAAACCTATAGGGCTGCAAGCCACAAGGGGTATCGCCTATCCAGCTCTATATTGGAGGCCAGGCCAAGGGGTCGGGAAGGGGCACAAGGAGCAAGAGGACACGGACTCAGCCGGTATCCCCGATTCGGGACGAACATCCTTCCCAGGACACCAATCCACTGTCAGGATGAGAGCCAGAGACACTTAGGCAGGGAGACAATCAGAGGAGCCAGCAGATGGACCAAGGACAGAGCAGGATGGACCGGGCAGGGAGGGAAGAGCTCATAACTATAAAGATTGGAAGGCAAACTAATGGCCAGATAGAAGAATAAAAGCATTAAAGCAAAGGGATAAAACCGCGCTGGGATGCCAGCCCAGAAAAAAAGAATGGCAGAAAGGAGGAGCACCTGAATCCTACTAGCAGGCGGGCGGACCTGCAACCCGGGGCTCAGCCTCAGGGCTGGCATCAACTAGGCTCTACCGTACACCTTCGTGAATGGTCATTCTCTCCTGCAGGGCGGGTAAGACCGGGGGGCTCAGTCCCGTTCTAGCCACACTGCAGTCCAGAGTACACACTCACTCCAGGTACACCCCCCTAACCCAAGGCCGAGGGCCAATAAAATTGGAATGTACGAAAAAAAAATGGTAGGGTTATTTTTAGAACAGGCACAGCCCCTCCGGGGCGGACCCTTAGTTAATTGGGCTAGCATAAGCCAGGTCAATCGGATTGCGCACAACCCTAAGACAAGCTACCAGAGAGGCAGCCAGGGTAAAAACAGTCAGAGACCGTCTTTACGGAAAAGCATTACTGCCCATTCCGCCGACTCCCCTGAGTCACACATACTCACATAGGAGTGTACAGCGGCCGTAACTTTATTTATCGTTAGGTAAGGTATGTACACTTTAATGTGCTTTGAGGGTTGGCCGTCAAGTTTGTTAATTGCACGAGCAGACCCAAGCCGAGATTCCAATTTAGTCCAAAAATAGTTAAAGTCGCTAAGTCACTAAAAGACACAAAAAGTTATTCAAATCTGCAAGGCTTAGCGCTCGTGATAGTGCCAAAATCGGGTAGGGTTGCTCGCTTAACAACAATTAAGTAGAGAAACTCAAAATCTTCATCTTCATCTTCATCTTCATCTTCAGGGCAGACGCGTCAATTAATCACACAGAACCAAGTTATATATTTTATTTAAGAAATGAAGACTGTACAATGCCAAGTGCAAATCAATTTCAGTCCAGTCCGCTTAGCAAGAGAAAGAAAACCTAAATAAAGTTCAACGAGACTGCCAACGTAGCTAAAACACATTGAGTTGGCGGCTTGCACCCCCCATGGCTAACTGGCTGTTCAAACTTGGTTTCTGAGCCTTGATGTACATAGCCTCGAGAATGTTCAATTTGTTTTCTTTGCTACAGGAATCGATAACGTTAAGGCGATAACGTTAGGGCGATAACGATAACGATAAGAATACTGAATATCGGCACTAAAATATGCAGCGCATCAAGCAAATTATACATAAATGGCTATAATAGGAGCGTTGCATTTCAAAGTCTTAATTTAGCTTGCTTCTGCAACACAATAGTTCTAAAAGAATAAACAAAAATGTTAAAAATTTTCACGGAAATTTTAAATTCCAATAGAGTATCAATGATCCTTGATTTATAGGTTTGTTCGTTGGCTTTTTAATCCAACGGGAAGACTCGCAGACAACTATTATGACAATCGGCAACAACTAGCAACTCACCTGATTCTGACTGCACAACAATCAAACCTAAGGGTTTTGAAAAAAAACTTTCTTCTTGCCGTATCCCACCAAAAGTCTGAAGAATTTCTCCCGAGCATAAAAACGCACAAACTGTGTTATTCACAGCATCTGTGACGAACAGAACACCTCTGCTGTCCACAGCGACTTGAACAGGCCGGATCAATCTGCTATCGGCTTCGGCAGGATAACTCGAGATCAGCTGACCGCTGATGGAGCATATTTTACGAATCTTGCCGAGACTATTATCTACCAGCAAAATCTTGCTTCCGTGTAGGGCGATCTCGTCAAAATTGTCACCAAGATGTGAAACGTCAAGTGAGCTCTCGAGATTTCCGGACTTTTTGCTGACTAAATTAACACCTTTTAAGTTCATATTTGACACAAACAGTTTGTCCATGTTCCCGCAAATGGCATGAACTCCTAAAGCACTCAGGCCCAGGCTCTCTGTCGTGATTATTCGAGTAATTTCTCCGCTCAGGTCAGAAACTGTCACAGATCGATACTGGCTCACGAACAGCATCTGCTTCTTATTGTCGCAGTGAAGTCCGGTGATAAATTCTCTCCAGTTCAGCTTTGAGTGGTACTCCAGCCTCTCGCTTCCATCGAGAGACACCACCTGCAAATAGTCTACTTTTTTCTCGTCAAATGAAATAAAGATGCTCGGTTGAGGCAGCGGCTTGGTGCCAGAGCTCGACTGTCCAGCCCTCACGATGCGACCTGCTGAGTCGGAGACGAATCCAGCAGTGTTTGAGCAGCAACACAAGAGACATGGTTGATCTTCAAGTTTGTCAATTGTAGTCATTGACCTGTTGGTCGAAGTCTGTCCGTCTCCGTCTTCAAGCCAGCACTGCTGCATCACGCTAGCCATATGCTTGTTGATGACGAGCTTCAGCTGCTGCACTCCTGCCACGACGTCTCCCACAGACCGAACGACCACATCCACATCACTACTGAGTCCATGACTCACCGAGCTTTGCCGCTCGCGCAGCTTCAAACGAGTCTCGTTAAACTTCGCCGATCGCTCACTGGCGTCTTCCAGCCACAGCTCGGTGGTGGCTGCAAGCTTCGCCATCTCCCGCACGTCTCCAGCCTCGGAAGCAGCCGTCAGGTCCTTCTCGCACTGCTCCGCCTCCGACGCGTCTCTCAGGTGATCAGCTACCGAGTCGTGCACCGCCTGCACTCGAGCCTCTGTCCGCTGCCGCCACTGTCGCAGCTCCTCCTCCAGCTCGTCGAACATCTCTCTAACGTCCTCGATCTCTGTTGCTAGCGCGCTCTGCTCAACTCGCAGCTGCGACGTGTCTGAGAAGTCCCTAAGAGCGCGCAGCTTCTTCATCAGGATGTCCTTCTGCTCAGTGAGCTTAAGCACCTCCTTGTCGAAGTGAACTCTGCACAGAGACACACCGGTTCGGGGTCCCTCATCGTGGATCGGTTTATTGCATGCCCTGATGCTGCACTGTGTGGCGTTCGCGTCTGACGACATGTTTAATGCTGAGATTTTAGCTGCTGAGCTGTGAAGGGCTTCTTCCGTATTTATGCCTGAGCGGAGACTTTACTGAAACATATGAAAAAAACTGTTTTATATGATCAACCTTCTGCAAGATAGTGAAATAAAACATTCTCTCCTCTTCCATGAATACGTTTAGATTTGGGGGAAAGGACTGTACAAGCTTTTGCAGGAAACGATCAAAATTGACCCAGAATTGCACGCAGACAGCAGACGGAGGGAGAGAGGTTGGTGTTTTATGTAGATAAGATTTTGTACAGAAGGCGTAAAAGTGTGTACATAGTCTTTCTGCAGTTTCTGCTTTGCCAACTTGTGAAATCGTGTAAATAAAATTGAACTGGGGTTGTAGCCTAGTGGTTAAAGCGGCGGACTCATGACTGAAAGATCGGGGGTTCGATTCTAGACCCACTCGGAACTAATTGTGTGCTTGAATAAGACACTTAACTTATCTTTGCATTGCTTCAATTTACCCTGCTGTAAATGGGTGCCAGCATTAGCTAAGGTAAATGAGGCTGAGTGTGGCGGTCCACCAATCCTTCGTCTGAAGAGTCGTACGCAGCCTTCAGATACGCCGCGTAATTGCTATGGGTAAGCTGTTGGTTGCACATGTGAAAATTAGGGCAGGTGTAATCCATTAATATTACTACAGTTTATCAACAGCAGTGTATACTTATGTGCAGTCAGATGCGCAAAAAGAGAACTTCATCCAGGCTTTACTTATGCCAGCTTTTAATACAAAGCATTTTAAAAAGGTTAATATAATTTTGCGCAATTTTTAAATGGTCTCTTATTGATGCAATCTAGACAACCCCACACTAGCTATTGCCAATTCTAAAAAACAGTTGTTCTAACGAATTACAGTCTTACAAATACAGATCTCGATTTCTTTGAATCAAGCATGCTATGATTTGGTGACCTTAATTCTCCTGTTCATGCCGAATTCCCCTATATTCAGTTGTTAACAATATTTATTGAGTAGACATTGTGCTGCCGTTGGCTGCAAGAA
Organism: Macrostomum lignano; assembly: GCA_002269645.1. Lineage (NCBI taxonomy): Eukaryota > Metazoa > Platyhelminthes > Macrostomidae > Macrostomum > Macrostomum lignano. Next base: position 79,925 of record NIVC01001253.1, read on the forward strand.
TCATTAAAATGATGCCAATATCCAGCCAAACGGTTCTGCACAATTGCTTTAGACTGAATGGCGTTGCAGTCCTCCATACGCTACGATAGCTGATAAGTTCGTCGCAGTATGGCTTAAGCGATTCTGCTCAAACTGGCTGCAGAAGGCCGTCGTGCTCTGCGTGCTGGATGACGTCGAGGCTGAAAGGTTGTGCCGAGGCGCAGATGACAGGTGAATGAGGTCTCTGACCAAACCAAAGCTTACAGTTCATCTACCCTCTGCATTCCGGTTTCCGGTGTCTGCGAGGATTTGCACAGCGTCGCCATGGACTTTCTTGAGCTGCCCCTTTCGGTCTGTGAGGGTTGTCCTGAAGTCTGAGGCCCCATCTGACCGCCTGAGAGTGGCGATGTTCCAGGCGGTGGTCGAGACCGTCGCACTATACAACGCAGAGCCATGGATGCTGACGGACGGCCTTCGTGTTTCGGCAACGAGCGAGATTACAGCGCGGCACTGTATCACCGTGCCGGCCTTTCAAGCCGAGGCTGGGGCACAGATATAGCACAGATACGCATTTGTACTACTGTTAGTAATTTAGTCCGGGGAGGAAATATTGATAGTCAGGCTATTAAAGGTTTTAAACTAATGTTTTTGGAAGTAGTAAAGAGTTGGACCACCAACTGAAGAGAGGAAAAGGTTAAAAAAATAGGCGTCCATTTTAATTATCTGCATGCAATTAAAAATTGGATTGGTGTGGTGCATTCTTTAATTCTACATACAGGGCTTAGGGGGACCTCAGGAATCTCAGGCTTCGGGCAGCGAAGTGTCAAAATTAGCGACGTGAAATATTAACATTATCACATCAACGATCCACCAATGCTGATGCAAGGACTACCGTACTAGACTACAACAAAGTGTTCCTAGTGGTCCTTGTGCTGATACTGACTTAGAATTTGGAGGGAAATGCTGACTGGGGCCAGACTGAGGCAGACAGTGTGTGAGAGAGAGAGACGCCAAACAAAAGAAACGACCCTTCAGCCAATTAGCGTGCCCGCCGAGCAGATCTGATTGAATGGGGGCTAGAGCGAAAAGCACAAACTCACAGGCCCAGCTAATCAGAGGCCGTCGCGGGTAGTAGAGAGAAAAGAAAAACACAAGCCCAGCCAATCAGTAGCCGCCGCGGCGGAGGACTCAAGCCGGGCCGGGACTGGTCTGGGGATGGCCGTCTAGGGCGCACGCAAAAAATTCGAACGACCAAGTGCAAGAGCACTCAAGAGGCCAGACGCCACAATATCTTTATAATTACATAAAGAATATTAGACGGGCCTCAGTTTAATAAAGTAAATAAATGCCAAATTTCAGCCAGCCACGTACGCAATCGATTCTAAAGCAATTGTGCAGAGCCTTTCTACGAGTAGAACTGCTTCTCCGCCCCCGTGCATCTGATGTAACTCCTTTCACAGCTTTTCATTTTCTGCCTCTGGACTTTCACACCTTCCCTTTCCTTTACTCCCTTTTTAGTCGCTTGCTCCTGTCTCTTGGCTGAGTGTTATCATTGCTACTTGTACATGTAGCAATATATTCAATACTTATTCTTCCCTGTCCCCGGCTTAATGTTTTTTTTTTCATACTGGTAAACGTGCCTCGATCACTCTATGCTCATTAATTTAGTTAACTCCTATTTCTACTCGTAGTACTCAATCGCATTAACAGGTTTTAACACATATGTTACTAGTATTAATCTCTCTGCACTCCCCACTCCAATCTGAGTCCAGTCCACTCCTAAGGACCATATTCGGGGGTTTGATAATACACGAGATAACATGAAAAATCTCTGAATTTCTTATGCGAGTGCTGGTCTGTCCGTCACGATGCTGACTTCTACAGACTGTAAGGTTTGGGCTGGTTTCTGGCCCGTGCAACATTCCGAAGCGCCGACGACGTACCCAAGTCCCAATGTCGATGAATGTCGCTTGATAATAAGTATTTCTACATTACGCCGACGGATAACGATGTTATAAGTCGGTTAAACGTCATTGTAATGTAAAATTAAATATTTTAGAGCGACGTCGGATTGTTTTTCGGGTGCTGCTTCTTCAATAGTGTAGGAAGTCTGACAAGCCGTGTGAGTTTGCTTGGATCGATACAGATAGCAAAGTTCCAAATACGAGTCAATGCCAATGCGTGTATTTAAATATTAGTCAATGGGGGTTGGCGCGTGCATGGTTAGAGAGTTGAATGTACGCCGATATAGAATGACACTGCTAAGGCGCAAGCCTACAAATAGTTTCACTTTGACGCCCGGCTTAAGATGTGTCTTCTATTCCTTATACATGCAGATACTTAGTGATAGCCTCGCTAAAGCTTACCATGTTCGATTTAAAATTTTCTCTTTGATTTTCTAATTTAGGCTGCTGTAGCGTTCACAGGATGCCGTATAGTTCTATCAATGTCAATCAAAAAGCAATCAGCAATGCATATCAAGCTGTTCGGAAGATTAAGTTTTCATCGCATCTGTTGCCCTAAAACAGCATGCATAATTGTCTTTATAGCAATCAGAAATTTTAACCTCATTCGTGTTTGAAACGATCTCGACAACTGTCAGATAATGCAAGGGAAAGACACCATATGACAAGAATGGAAGAAAGGAAACTTGTCATTCAAGCCGTTAAAGAAAAGGTCTTCTCAAAGAGACGAGACAAGCTTTTCCCTGCGGCTTACATACATCTAAAATATTCATACTGCGCGGAGCAACCAGCTGCATGGGTCTTGTTAAAAAGATTTCCCGGGCGAGCGTTGTACTTTTTTAGAAAATAGCTCGTATCTGCTCCGTTCTCTGCGAGGCTCTTCAGCCATGCCCAGCTGAGCAACTGCAAGGCGGCAGTTGCGAAAGGTACGGGTTCAAATCTTCTACCCAATGTGGTTCTTGGATACTCGAAAATTATCTTTATGATTCTTGCAACGACTGTTTTAGGCACAAATATATCAGGCCGTGGTTTCGATAAGAACGGCTCTTAGCCTTTAGTCATTAAAATGATCGACCTTGTTGGTTAGCTTGACTCAGAATCGATGGAAAGCAGCGACTTTCGCTACTTTACTTTGTAATATTCGTCTCAGTGCATACAGATTTACGCACAATTTACAAGGTAGAGTCAATTCAAATGCTACTAAACTATAACGAAACGTTCTTAGTGGTCCTTAAGTCAATTATGTCAATACGTTAAGTCCATTAGTAAAAGCGATCGTCTGTTCAGGTAGAGGGCGACTCTCACTACGGCCATCCCTGAGTACTCCTGCAGGTGGTCACGCATGTTGCCGGATCCGATGCAGCTGCCCAGCTCTAGAAGTATAGTTTTACCTGGGATTCTATTCATCATAAAAATCTATATTTGAAAAAGAAAAGTTCCTCTTTACTTTTATTTTTATCAAATGTTTTCATAATCGTCAATTACACTGGGAATTTTAAACACTGAATATATAATGCGTCACAATGCATCATGTTGCTATCGTAAAATCAGAACTGGCCGAAGAGCTGGCGGATTTCGTCCTCAGTCAGCACCGTGGTGGCCACGCCTACAGCCCTGACCACGTCGTCGAGCAGACCGGATGAGTACCGCCAGCCGATCTTGATGCCAGCACCGGCTTGGCTGTAGACAACGGTTTGCATTTTGTTGATAGTCTCCGGCACAAACGCAGACTCGAAGAAGAATTTGCACCTGGGCGCCAATCTGTTGAACGCCAATCCAACAATGAAGAACTGATCAGGATCGGAGGGCAGCACAGAGCCGGTTTGGTAAGCCATGGGTGCACCTGGAAACAGGTGCAAACAGCGCTTCAAACCAGGAACGTTGCTGTACTCCCAGAAATGATCGGTTGGGCCACCTCCTGTTTCAGAATCTGCAGACAGCTCCATAAAACATTGGTCACCCGGTTTTCTCTTCAGGTGTAGCGCCCAGGTGTAGGACGCCGTGAAGTCCAGACCTGTGGGGTCGTCCACCCAAAGCCGAGACGAGACTCCGTCCATGCGAGCGCCTTCGTTCATCCACGAGAACGAAAAGCCGAGACGCTGGACTTCATGGGGTTCCTCTGTCCCTCGGAGCCGCACACCATGTTCTCCAGCACCGGTCCCCTGTCTCCGACCCACACAGCGCTGAAGTGCTCGTTCGCAGCGATCGCGTCGTACTCCGAGTCCACCACAGTTTCGCAGGTGCTCTCAGCGGCCACTCCCGCAGTCGGTGTCGTCCAGTTGATCGAGCTCATGTTGAGCAGGCGGCACACCTCACCACACGTCTCGCTTGTTCCGCTGCACCACGCCGACGCTGCCGAGACGGAACGACTGACTCGACACGAAGCAGTCGAGCAGGGAGGCGGAGAGTTGCGGCGTCTGCCACACACACACCGACAAGTTCAGGCTGTCATTGTTGGCTACTCTGTGCTGTGCAATTTTGTCTCCGTTCACACAGTCAGAGTCCGAGAGCAGGGCGCACAGAACAGCGAGATGTAGGAGGCTGGACATTTTGTGGCGCATTGCAAGCTTTTGTGAGTCTGTCTGTATTAAGAGTCCCGGCATCAAATCCCATCGCAGTTTTTAACTTTTTGGCTGATCAGTGAAAGTGCCCGGATTGGCTTAAGCAGCTTATAGGCTACATCAACTTGGCAACTGGTAGATCTTTCACCCCTTAGTGCGTTCAGTGACCGAAGTGAGAACTCGCCCTGCGAATAAGCTGTAAGGAGAGTTGGTGCCACATTGTCACAGATAGGCTAGAAGATAGAGGCAAATGGATACAGGAGACACAAACAGAATGCTAGCAACTTATGGATTAGTCTAGTGCCCAAATTCAATCTTCAATAACATTTTCTTTGGAGTGTGAAAGTGCTCTCCAACATGATCTCCAACCATACGGTCACCACACAACTGCTTTGGCAAACTGCCTCCGCCAGAGTCTGTAAGGGAGGAAGCCACGGCGGAGACCTCACCCCGACGCTCTAGAACTTGGTCATGAACGCCATTCTGGGCGATCCACGACCCGACCCCGTCTTCAACGTCGGGTATGCACTGGACCAACCGCCCACCCGGACCGCCTCAGGGGCGGCGGCCAAGCTCGCTAACACCATACTTCGCATGGCGAACAGGGCGATCTCCAAAGGCGCCAGGCGCGCCCCGATCGCTTGGTGGAGCCCCGAAGTCGAATCTGCCTGCAATGTTCGGCGCGAAGGACTAGAAAAGCTCAGGGCGGACCCAAACAACGAGACGCTTGCTGTGGCTTTCCAGACTGTGGCACTCACCGCAACCGAGGCCATCCGTAAGGCTAAAGAATCCCTGTGGCAAGAGTTTCTCAGCGACCATCAGGCAGAACTGAAGTCAGCAGATCTCTGGAGAATCATTCGCACCTTAGACAGCCGAGCACCGGCATGCCGGCTGTCCGCTGCGATCAAAAGCCTAACCGGAGGCGTTGCCACTTCAGACCGCCAAAAGGCTGACCTCTTCTGCAAGAGTACACAACAGTCAGCCGTCTGCCCAGGGACAAGCAGCGTGACAAAGCTATCGCCATCAAAGCCAGAGCAGCCCTGGCGGCCCCCTGCAGCTGCCTGGGAGAACACACCGGCATCTGCTCCGACTTCTCACCTCAAGACCTGGACAGAGCACTACGTGCCATCCCGGTCCGTTCGACCCCGGATCTCGACGGCGTTTCTAACATCATGCTGAAGAACGTCTCCGAGCGCGCTAAGGCCCTCCTCCTGTACACCATCAACCTTTCGTGGAGAAAGGCGAAGGTCTCCGCCGCCTGGCGCCTCGGCAATATTCGCCTGATCCCTAAGCCGATAAAAAAATCACCGGACCTCACTGCCAACTTTCGCCCGATCTGCCTTCTTTAATGCGTTGCAAAGATCGCTGAAAGGATGGTCAACGAACGCCTCACCCACTTCCTAGAAGACGGCTGCTTGATCAACCCAGCCCAGGCCGGTTTCCGTAGGTACCGCTCCACTGAGGAGCAATTCACTGCGGTCACGCAGTACATCTTTGACGGCCTGCAGGCGAAGAAGCCAGCCAAGCGCACAGCTCTCCTCCTCGTAGATTTCTCAAGAGCCTACGACCGCGTGTGGCGAAATGCCCAAACCTTCAAACTTCACCGCAAGAGGGTCCCCACCTGCATGAACCGATGGCTCAAAAGGTTCCTCTCAGACAGACGCGCCCGCGTCACCTGGAACGGAACCAGAAGCCGGATCCTTATCTTCTCCGATGGCCTCCCTCAAGGCTGGGTCCTCGCCCCGACCCTGTACGTGGATCGTCTACATGGACGACCTCCTGGATGGCGCGCCTGAGGACGTCCTGACAATAAATTACGCCGACGACAGCACCTTTGGAGCTCAGGGAACGACCGTCCGCGAGTGCGAGCAAACTCTGCAATGCGCGGCTGATTGGCTCCTGTTGTGGTCCCGAACCTGGGAGGTGGAATTCAGCAGGACCAAAGTCGGTTGTCGCGTATTTCTCTCTCGACCCGCGTGAGACTAACCGAAAGGTGCAGCCATGAATCATACTCGGCGACTCCCAGGCCCCTTTCGAATTGCATCCAAAACTGCTTGGCGTTCACCTGGATCCGCAGCTTACATTCCGCCACTATGCCTCTATCCAGCGCAGTAACCTGCAAAGACGCACCAGTGTCCTGAGGTGCCTCACTGGCCGTGACTGGGGCAGGACTCGCACACCATCTCACGCCTGTATCGCACCTACGCCGAATCTGCCGTCCTCCATGGCGCGGCAGACTGGCTGAACTTCGCTTCGGACTCATGCCGCCAGGAGGTGGAGACGGCTCACAATGCGGCCGCCAGGGACATCACTGGCTGCTGCCGGTCCACTACCTATCCTTCACTCCTTCAAGAAGCCAGGCTCCAACCTCTCACCTCGCATGCTGCGACCGCTGGCGCCACCCTCCTTCACAGGAATCTGAGGCAACGCCAGCCAGCCCCCCCCCCCGCCGCCTCTCCGAGCTTAAAAACGCTCCGAGACTTCGCGCCCATGGCGTCAACGGCGGCTTCCGCCGGGACAGGCGCTCCGGCGCCAGGACACTGATCCGCCGCGCTGGCATCAAAGACGCGCCGAGAGAGATGGACAACGCGCTGATCCCGTCCTGGCACGCCGTCTGCCGGGTCACCATCACCTCTGACCTCTGCCGCTCGACGTCCCGCGAGGACCCGCCGCACATCCGTAAAGCCACCGCCCTTAAACTCTAGCCGCCCTCCCGCAGCCAGAATTACAGCTCTGGACTGACGGCTCTGCGACCGGCGGCACTCTGCGCGGCGGTGAGGGCGCCGTCTTGATCGTCCCCGGCCACCCACCGCAACGGCTACAGGCCCCGGCAGGCAGCTGCACCTCGTCCTTCAGAGCCGAGGAGTGCGCTCTTCAGCTGGCCCTCGACATCCTGCCATGGCCGGGCAGCAGCGAGCTCCGCTGCGCCACGGACTCGCAGTCTCTGCTCCGGAGCCTCCTCGCTGGCCCATCACCGCACCTCTCGTCATGCTGCAGGGACATCTGGGCTCTGCTCAGGAGAGTCACGTCGGGCCACCACATCCAGTGGGTCCCCGGACACTGCGACGTGCGGCTCAACGACCTGGCGGACAGCACAGCGTGCGACGCGGCTCGGCTCCCCCAAGCAGTCGCTCCTCTGGACCTCCGCAGCACTCGCTCGGCCATCGCTATGCTGGCAGCCTCGGACCTCAACCAGGCCTACGACAATGACCAGCATTGCACGACGCATCGCTCTGCCACACAAGGAAGGCCACCGAAACGCCTACGACTGGGCTTCGGGCGCAAAGCCCAAGTGACCCTGGCCCAGCTTCGCACCGGCTGCTGCCCCCGCCTCCGCAAATGTCGCCACCGCATCGGTCTGGAGCCATCCGCGACCTACCCAGCAGGCGGTAAAGCCGAGGAGGACCTTAAACACCTCATGATCCAGTGCCCGGCACACGCAGACATCCGGGAGGACGTCCTTGGATCAAACCTGTCGCTGTCCGTCGTCGCGAGGATAGGGGCGCAAATGCGCCCCCCCCCCCGGACTAGCTCTGGCTGAACCACCACCACCACCACGTCGGGTATGCTGACGACGTTACTGCCATTTTGGCAGGGACCTCACCTACCACGCTCGGAGATCTGATGCAGAGCTTTTTTCCCGCAGAGCAAGAAGCCGGGCTAAGTTAAGCAAGTCAATGATCCGCAATTGTCCAGCGCTGGAGAATCTGGTGTGCGGCTCCGAGGGACAGAGGAAACCACGTGGAATCTCTCAATGTGACCTGGACGAGTGAGGGCGCAGGGCGCTCGCATGGACGGAGTCTCGTCTCGGCAGTGGGTGGACGACTCCACAAGTCTGGACTTCATGGCGTCCTACACCTGGTTGCTACGCCTGAAGAGAACCCCACGTAAAGCAGTCTTTCTGGAGCTGAGCAGCTGCATCGGATCCGACAACATACGCGACCACCTACAGGAGTTCTCAGTGATGCACGGAGTGAACCGCGCCCTCAACCTGAACCCGGGTTACTTAGCCAGATTCCAGACCGGCTCGGTGCTGCCTGCGGACCCGAACGAGTTCTTCATCGCTGGCGTCTCATTCAGGAGACAGCAGAACCTTACTCTCTTCTTCTATCGAAAAACTTTTTAACAACTTCAACTAATCCGGAGCCTGCGTCCACGTGGGCTTTTGGTACAGCGGCAAGTACATGCTGCAAGGCGTGGTCAGAGCCCGTGGCCGTTCTAAATACGAATCTGGCGGAAGAAACCATTAATAAATTTTTCTTTGGAGTTAGAAGCAGTACAGCTTCATAAGTTAGCAACGAAAAGTTTTTCAACGCAACTATATTTGGAAAATAGACTGTAGATATAAACAACCAAATATACAAATGTTAATTATGAGAAAATACTATTCTGTTCTCATTCTAATTAAAATGTTCCAATTTTTCCATTTTTTCAGTAACTGACGTAACTGATCGGTCCTCAGCCAAGCTTGGAGATGGCTGGCGGCGAGGTCAATTGCTCTGACGCAGAATGACGCCAATAAATGTTGTCATTTTTTACAATGCTGTATTTTTTGCAAACAGAAATGTCGCTCCTTTAGCAGCGTAGAGCTTAGCACCATACTGAACTAAATGCTAAAACTGTCTCAAACCCCGGGCCATCAAGGAGACTTGAACAGCAGTTTGTGCTCGTCCCAGGCCGTTGGAGATTGTCCCGGAGATGGGATTTGGTCGACATCATGGTCTCCTTACTCCCACCAGCCCACCCCGGCAGAGTTCTCGGGGTCTGATGATAGGATGGAGGAGTTTTCCTCATCTGCATCTTTGCCCTCAGACTCCACCAGATTGGCCGAGGAGAGCTCAGATTCCAAAGATCCGGCCTCGTTCTCAACTCCCTTTCCGGTGGGCTCTGGCTCTGCTCCCGGAGCCCGGCCGGAGCAGAGCCACGGTTGCCAAATTGCTTCTAGTATAGCAGAGGGGCGAGGCACAGCATAGCTTTAAGATGGCTTGCACCTTCCTTCGCCTCAGACTGCACCCCGCGCTCTTGCCGGAGATGCCGGGGTTGGCAGCAGCCTTCCCTTTTCTCGACGCATCTTGAGCTTGAGCAGCAGCTTCTGAGCATCCTCCTCACTGCCGGGAGGAATGAGAACGAATGTGATTCGCGCATGAGCACCATCCGCTCAAATGCCGATGGAGATCCCCTCCTCGACAGTCAGCGGCCCAATCAGATAGGAGTCAATAGCCCTCCACACTTTGGAGCTGTGGTGCAGTCCTGGTCACGAACTTTGATCACTCCATGGATTCTGGCCTTGGTCTCTGACACGAAGATAGCTCTCCAAGTAACCTGTTCCTTGTTGGCAGTGGCCATTTTCTGCACTGTGGTTCCACCTCAGCAGCCGCAACCAGCACCTCCAGGGAGCGCTGCAAGCTGGAACTGCCGAAAGATTTTATTCATAAATTTCGTTGCACAAATCAGGGTGACCTTTTTGGTTTTACTTTTAAAAACTACAGTGACTGTTTAAAAATTTGATTAACTTAATAAAAACTTTTTTAACTAAAACAACTTTTTTTAAAAGTCAAAAAACTTTACAGTCCTTTTAAGCGTTAATGCTCTTTTGAACAAGAAGTAGGTCTATTTCGTTTTTCTTTACAAAAAAGTTATCGTGTTTTCTAAGAAACAATTTGTGCTCTGCTACAAACTACGAGATCGTTTCACGAAGTACCTGGATGCACTCTCTGTCTAGAGCAACGACGGATAATTATCACGTTATAAGAAGCTTAAAGGTCAAAGTGCGGATCAAGTTGTCAGCGCGTGAAAGTTTTTAGAGGCCTAGTATATAGTTTTAGTGCGAGTTACTAAATTTTTAAGCATAAGCCATAAGCCACAACCAATTACAATGTCTATGCCTATGTATATTTACTTCTAGTTTTAACATTGGCATTTTAATGATCACACTCACTAACATTCACAAAGCCAATGGGGTATATGTAGTGTTCGAACTTCGAATCACCGCCATATACAACATCTATGGCCTATGTAGCAGTAATTTTATTAATTTGTCATATCAGTATTAATAGCTTTAGTTTTATGATAGTGTAATATACCACTAACAGACTTACAGAGTTGAAATAAATCATAAATCAGATAAATGTAATCTATGTAGAGTCCAGACCAAAGCTAGTATGGTATTATATATAAATAAGGGCTATCCTCTAGTTTTGCACATTTAATTATTTTATGCAAAATAATGACTTCCTTTATTCCTTAGTATCAAGTGCCAAGTACCACCTGCTAGCCAATCAACATTGTTGTGCCACCTGTCCTAGGCAGCCATCCCATAAGGCATAAGTATTATTATATCAGATTTGTTAGAGCCATGATGCTAATTGACTTTGATTAATAATATTTTAGCAAGAGCAACAATTTTAACAATTGTTAGCTATAGTATAGAAGCTATTAGTAAAGGTAATGGCTAGAGTTACGGCACCGGAACCCGTTTTCTAACGGCTATGGATCTGGCAGTGCTATTATAATACAGTCGAAACATTATGTTTTTCTTTCTACAGGTGGCTGATGTTGAGATTTTGTTCTAGATAAGATTTACAACGATATGATAAAATTCGAAACGAGATGCTTCTGATGTTCAGACTTCTAAAGATATGTTCTTGTCGTTTTTTATATGCTTCTATAAGGCACTGCCGGATCCATAGCCATTAGAAAATGGGTTCCAGTGCCGGAACTCTAGCCATTGCCATTAGTAAAAGATAATTAAATAGACTTAATATTTTGGCCAAATTTTGGTCATTTTAATCTTTGCAATGTAATGTAATTTTTATAATCACTATTTAAAATCTAAAAGCAAAGATATTATATTTCCTATAAAAGGCACCATATTATTAGTTAGCTATCTATAAATGTTATCTTTTGTAATATATTTTTTCACATTTTAAGGAAATAATGCAAAGTCATTAAACTAAGTTTTTAAAAACATTCTTTAGTAGTCAGGGAGAAAACACTCCTTAATCTCCAATTCACTATGCCTTAATGGTTGGTTTTAACTTACATAGACTAGCCGTAGGTTTAAGTTATAGAGCCTATAAAAAAAATTAAGCTTAAACCAACTCCTTAAAATTTCTAGGGAGACAAATTAAATGGTGATTAAAGCAAGAAATATTTTATAAGTCACTAGTATATCAAAATATATATCTGTAGCCCAATCTATTTTCATATCTATATCTATAGATAATTGTGTTAATGTGTTAAATCCAATTGCAACAATTCTTTTTTCATTTATTAATGAATCAAAAAGTTTAAGCAATAGTTTAACCTATCAATCATTAACATGTCTCATTTTTATTGTAAAGAAAAGGTTAGGATTAAATTAATTTTAATTTAAGCCACTACTACCCCAACTATTCAATTTGCATATGGTATGAAAATAGAAAATCACTGTTGCTTAAGTCCTTGACCCCATGGAGTTTAAAGCATCCATAGGCCCTTACATTAAAAGCAAAATTATTCATTTTAACTTTAGCCCCTAGCACCCTAAGTCTATACATGCGCAACCTTGGGAATCACTTGGCTGTTTCTTTTGGCAACATACACATGTAGGTCACTATTGGCTGAGAGCAGTCATGTGACTACTATTCTGTCCAATAGCAACTTATGTATGTGTGATGCCAATAGAAATGGCTAGGTGAATCCCTAGGTTGCGCCCAAGCATGCCTAAGTCCCTAATTAGCTTAAATACAATGTACATAAAGCATTGAAAATATTTGTTGCTTAAGCCTCTAACCCTAGAATTTAAAAACCTAAATAAAAACTTTAAAACTGATAGTACTCTGTGTCATTTCTTACTGTTATACTCCCTCCTATCTATTTAATCAAGGATCCCAATGATCTTGTCAAGTCTTTTCTATCATAGGTATTGAGTGGCCAATATTACTAAATATGAAAACTATACATTGGAAATATGCATTTTTATAAACATATCTATATTTATATGCTTTGTCTAAAAACCTCCATATCTATAGCTTTCCATAGATATATATATCTTTAGCTATAGTAAAACTAATTGCTAATGTAGGTTTTCAAATTTAAACAATGTTTGTATTATTTAATGCTAGGCTTTGATACAAATATTTTTGATAATGTTTTATAGATTTTGCATTTTTCCTACTTATAGTAGAAAAGCAGTGCATGAATTTCTGTATTCTATCAAACTCTTCCATGCCAATTCTTGCATGCTTCGATATTTAACTCGCCAGTCAGTTTGGTTGCCATTGCCAAGCTTCACTCGTGGGATGCTGACTAGCTCCCCATCAGTTGCTATGGCAACCATCTCTATTGACAAGCCGCGCTCTCTAGTAGACGAACGAATCTCGATCCGTGTTGAAAATCTGCCTAGCAATGCCCCAGTAACACTGCGACTAAATATCAAAGAGAGCTATGGATCGTTCTCGGCATTCGGGCATTACATGTCTGACAGCTCAGGATGCTTAAGCCCGGACTCTAGCAGCAGCTTAGGCGGCACCTACACAGGTGTGGACAGTATGGGCCTGTTCTGGTCTCTGTTGCAGGATCCGGCTGAGAAATCCGGTCTGAGGTTGTTAAGACGCGAAGCTGAAATCCCGCTACGATATCAGTTGACTGCCCTGCCGGGTCACGTGACCTGGGAACAGCTGACTAACCCTGAAACTGAGATTAAGCCATTTTGTTCGGCTAATCTTGAACGAACTTACCTGGCCGATTCTGTGGAGCGAATACCTGTTAGAGTTGGACGGCTGAGAGGTAAAATATTGCTTCCTGGGGTTTTATAAAAGTTGCTTTTGTGTTGAGCTCTAACCGCTGTTGATTGGAATTAGTCTATGTCCCAATTCCCAAATCTCCCAGGAATCCCACCCTGCTCGAGCCTCACCCGCGCTCAAATCCCACCCCATGCTAAAATACCACCCATGCTCAAATCCCACCCATACTCAAATCCCTCCCCATGCTCAAATCCCACCCATGCTCAAATCCCACCCATGTTCAAATCCCGCCCATGCTCAAATCCCTCCCATGTTCAAATCCCACCCATCCTCAAATCCCACCCATGCTCAAATCCCACCCATGTTCAAATCCCACCCATGCTCAAATCCCATCCATGTTCAAATCCCACCCATCCTCAAATCCCTCCCCTTGCTCAAATCCCACCCATGCTCAAATCCCTCCCCTTGCTCAAATTCCACCCATGCTCAAATCCCACCCATACTCAAATCCCTCCCCTTGCTCAAATTCCACCCATGCTCAAATCCCACCCATGTTCAAATCCCGCCCATGCTCAAATCCCTCCCATGTTCAAATCCCACCCATCCTCAAATCCCACCCATGCTCAAATCCAACCCATGTTCAAATCCCACCCATGCTCAAATCCAATCCATGTTCAAATCCCACCCATCCTCAAATCCCTCCCCTTGCTCAAATCCCACCCATGCTCAAATCCCTCCCCTTGCTCAAATTCCACCCATGCTCAAATCCCACCCATGCTCAAATCCCACCCATCCTCAAATCCCACCCATCCTCAAATCCCTCCCCTTGCTCAAATCCCACCCATCCTCAACTCCCACCCATGCTCAAATCCCACCCATGTTCAAATCCCACCCATGCTCAAATCCCATCCATGTTCAAATCCCACCCATCCTCAAATCCCTCCCCTTGCTCAAATCCCACCCATGCTCAAATCCCTCCCCTTGCTCAAATTCCACCCATGCTCAAATCCCACCCATGCTCAAATCCCACCCATGTTCAAATCCCACCCATCCTCAAATCCCACCCATGTTCAAATCGCACCCATGTTCAAATCCCACCCATCCTCAAATCCCTCCCCTTGATCAAATCCCACCCATGCTCAAATCCCTCCCCTTGCTCAAATTCCACCCATGCTCAAATCCCACCCATGCTCAAATCCCACCCATCCTCAAATCCCTCCCCTTGCTCAAATCCCACCCATCCTCAAATCCCACCCATGTTCAAATCGCACCCATGTTCAAATCCCACCCATCCTCAAATCCCTCCCCTTGATCAAATCCCACCCATGCTCAAATCCCACCCATGTTCAAATCCCACCCATCCTCAAATCCCTCCCCTTGCTCAAATCCCACCCATCCTCAAATCCCACCCATGTTCAAATCGCACCCATGTTCAAATCCCACCCATCCTCAAATCCCTCCCCTTGATCAAATCCCACCCATGCTCAAATCCCACCCATGTTCAAATCCCACCCATCCTCAAATCCCTCCCCTTGATCAAATCCCACCCATGTTCAAATCCCACCCATGTTCAAATCCCACCCATGCTCAAATCCCACCCATGTTCAAATCCCACCCATGTTCAAATCCCCCCTTGCTCAAATCCCACCCATGCTCAAATACTACCCATGCTCAAATCCCACCCATGCTCAAATCCCACCCATGTTCAAATCCCGCCTTGCTCAAATCCCACCCATGCTCAAATACTACCCATGCTCAAATCCCACCCATGCTCAAATCCCACCCATGCTCGAATCCCACCCATGCTCAAATACCACCCATGCTCGAATCCCACCCCATTCTCAAATCCCACCTCATACTCAAATCCCACCCCATGCTCAAATTCCACCCCATGCTCAAATCCCACCCATGCTCGAATCCCACCCCATTCTCAAATCCCACCTCATACTCAAATCCCACCCCATGCTCAAATTCCACTCCAGGCGCACTATTCAAGCCCCGGTCGCAGCGCTCCTGTCCACCGGTGATTGACCTGTTCGGCACCGGTGGTGGCCTGATGGAGCACCGATCAGCCCTGCTGGCCAAGGAGGGCTTCAGCGTGCTTGCCCTGGCCTACTTCAACTATGAAGACCTGCCCGACACGATTGTAGAATACGATATGGACTACTTTGAGGAGGCTGTTGACTTTATGCTCGCTTGTCCCTACAGCCGACTGGGTCCCAAAGGTGGAGTTGGCCTGATCGGGGTCAGCGCTGGAGCAGATATTGTTGCTAATGCTGCCATTCTGTTTGGCGACAAGATCCGAGCGGTGGCCTGGTTGAACGGCACCCCGTGCAGGAACTTCTATCAGGCCAGGTGATGAGCAATTGCTGGCTTCGGGGTTCAGTCAGGGACGCTGTGCGGTACACTCTGTGTGAGCGTGCTCAGGAGGGAAATGAGCGTGACTGAGCTAGCTAACTAATTAGTCAGTTAAAATAACTGAGTATACAACTAAAATGCCTAAATATCCAACCAAAACTCCTAAATATCCAACTAAAAAAACTGAATATCCAACTTAAATAATTACATATCAAACTCAATACGTGAACATTTAACTATAAAAAATAAAGTATCTAGCTGAACTACCTAATTATTCAACTAAAATACCTAAATATCCAGCTAAAATACCTAAATATCCAACTAAAAAACCTAAATATCAAACTAAACTACCTAAATATCCAGCTAAAATACCTAAATATCCAGCTAAAATACCTAAATATCCAACTAAAGTACCTAAATATCCAACTAACTACCTAAATATCCAACTAAAGTACCTAAATATCAAACTAAACTACCTAAATATCCAGCTAAAATACCTAAATATCCAGCTAAAATACCTAAATATCCAACTAAACTACCTAAATATCCAACTAAACTACCTAAATATCCAACTAAACTACCTAAATATCCAACTAAACTACCTAAATATCCAACTAACTACCTAAAAATCCAACTATAAGCTACCTAAATAACCACCTAAACTACCTAAATATCTAACTAAAGTACCTAAATATCCAACTAAACTACCTAAATATCCAACTAAACTACCTAAATATCCACCTAAAGCACCTAAATATCTAACTAAAGTACCTAAATATCCAACTAAACTACCTAAATATTCAACTAAATGACCTAAATATCTAACTAAACTACCTAAATATCCAACTAAACTACCTAAATATCCAACTAAGCTACCTAAATATCTAACTGAACTACCTAAACATCCAACCAAATACCTAAATATCCAGCTAAAATACCTAAATATCCAACTAAACTACCTAAATATCCAACTAAACTACCTAAATATCCAACAAAACTACCTTAATATCCAACTAACTACCTAAAAATCCAACTATAAGCTACCTAAATAACCACCTAAACTACCTAAATAACCACCTAAACTACCTAAATATCTAACTAAAGTACCTAAATATCCAACTAAACTACCTAAATATCCAACTAAACTACCTAAATATCCACCTAAAGCACCTAAATATCTAACTAAAGTACCTAAATATCCAACTAAACTACCTAAATATTCAACTAAATGACCTAAATATCTAACTAAACTACCTAAATATCCAACTAAACTACCTAAATATCCAACTAAGCTACCTAAATATCTAACTGAACTACCTAAATATCCAACCAAATACCTAAATATCCATCCAACTAAACTACCTAAATATCCAACTAAACTACCTAAATATCCAACTAACTACCTAAAAATCCAACTATAAGCTACCTAAATAACCACCTAAACTACCTAAATGTCTAACTAAAGTACCTAAATATCTAACTAAACTACCTAAATATCTAACTAAACTACCTAAATATCCAACTAAACTACCTAAATATCCAACTAAATAGCTGAATATCCAACTCAACTACCTAAATATCCAACTAAATGGCTGAATATCCAACTAAACTACCTAAATATCCAACTAAATACCTTAAATATCTAACTAAACTACCTAATTACTCGACTAAATAACTAAATATCCAATACAACTAACCAACAGATACCGAGGCCGCCTGCTGCCCGCTCAGGTGACCTTCAACGCCAGCAAGATCAAGCAGGCGGCTCCCAATCCGCTGGGCATCGACCTGCGCGAATGCGTCCAGCCAACCCGAGACCAGGAGCTGCCCGTGGAGCAGGCCTCGGCTCGATTCCTGTTCTTCTCCTGCCTAGACGATTATTCGGTGTCGCCAGAAGCCGGGGCTCGGCTGGCTGATCGATTGGTTCGAGCTGGTCGAACTGATGTTGAACGCATTGCCTACCCGGATGCTGGGCACCTGCTGGAGCCGCCCATCAGCCCCTGCACAGCTCTGTGCTACCACGGCCTGCTCAAGGTGTACATGTACTACGGCGGCAAACCGGAGTGCCACCACCGGGCTCAGGTGGACAGCTGGGCCAGAATGATTCGAATGTTCCATGAGGAACTCGGCTGGCGAGATGATAAACGTCAGGTGGCGAAGTTGTAGACTGACTGATGGCTGGGTCTGCGGTGGGTTCAGTTCTCTTCACCTCTGTCTTATCTTTGGCGTGTCTTATCACCACTCTGCTAGCTCTAATCTCCCATCTCCAATCTCTAATCTCGCATCTCTAATCTCCCGTCTCCAATCTCCAGTCTCCTATCTCCAATCTCTAATCTCCCATCTCCAATCTCCAGTCTCCTATCTCCAATCTCTAATCTCCCATCTCTAATCTCTAATCTCCAATCTCTAATCTCCCATCTCCAATCTCTAACCTCCCATCTCCATTTCCAATCTCTAATCTCCTATCTCCAATGTCTAATCTCCCATCTCCAATCTCCAGTCTCCTATCTCCAATCTCTAATCTCCCATCTCTAATCTCTAATCTCCAATCTCTAATCTCCCGTCTCCAATCTCTAATCTTCCATCTCCAATCTCTAATCATGCGTCTCCAATCTCTAATCATGCGTCTCCAATCTCTAATCATGCGTCTCCAATCTCTAATCATGCGTCTCCAATCTCTAATCATGCGTCTCCAATCTCTAATCATGCGTCTCCAATCTCTAATCATGCGTCTCCAATCTCTAATCATGCGTCTCCAATCTCTAATCTCCTATCTGCAATCTCTGATCTTCCATCTCCAATCTCTAATCATGCGTCTCCAATCTCTAATCATGCGTCTCCAATCTCTAATCATGCGTCTCCAATCTCTAATCATGCGTCTCCAATCTCTAATCATGCGTCTCCAATCTCTAATCATGCGTCTCCAATCTCTAATCTCCTATCTGCAATCTCTGATCTTCCATCTCCAATCTCTAATCATGCGTCTCCAATCTCTAATCATGCGTCTCCAATCTCTAATCATGCGTCTCCAATCTCTAATCATGCGTCTCCAATCTCTAATCATGCGTCTCCAATCTCTAATCATGCGTCTCCAATCTCTAATCTCCTATCTGCAATCTCTGATCTTCCATCTCCAATCTCTAATCATGCGTCTCCAATCTCTAATCATGCGTCTCCAATCTCTAATCATGCGTCTCCAATCTCTAATCATGCGTCTCCAATCTCTAATCTCCTATCTCCTATCTCTGATCTTCCATCTCCAATCTTCAATCATTAATCTCCCATCTCTAGTCTCATTTTCTTAATCTCTAGTCTCCTATCTCTAATCTCTTTCCCACCTTCAATCTTTTATCTATTTTAAGTTTTCCATTTTAATCTCCAATCTGTCATCTAATCTCTTATTTCCAATCTCGCATCATTAATATCACACATCTTATCTCAAATCTCTATCTCCGATCTTTCTACATGATCCGCCCATGCTACGCGCCCTTCTTTATTGGAATGATTGAAATTGAAATGGATTGAAATTGTGTGCCTTAATTTTTGCTCAATCATTATTTTAACTGTTAATTCGTTTGCTTAATTGACTTTTTTATTGCAATTAAAATCCAAACCGTATCTAATTATGAACTTTTCTACTTAATTGCCTAATTAGAATTATCTGTACTTATTTTTGTAAGCTTGTACACGCATTGAGACAAAGTACACGCGTGGAGAAAATTGCATTCTCGATTTTTCTTATCTAGATCTCATGGTTACATTTCCAGCCTGCGTGACTTCTGTTGGAATTTTATAGTTTTCTTTTGATAAGCTGCTTAGGTCATTTAAGTTCAGGCCCTTAGATAAATGTCTAGTAGTCATTTTAGCGATTGAATTTGCTAGATAGGACAGGTTTATTACGTTAATTTATCATAAGATATGCAGGTTGGTCGATTATAGTTAGTAGAAATATAAGCATTTTAGTCCATTTTTGCTGTTTGGAAAAAACAGACTTATATTTTGAAATTTGAAATTTTAATTTCATCTAAAAGCTGCCTTGTGTGTTTTCAATGTTTTAAAAAAATTAATTGGGAAAAACTATTGTTATTAAATGTAAGTTTTTTAAATAGTCTATTGTGTATAAAAGTGTTTTGATCTGCATTTCCCCCTTATTGAATTTAGGTGAGATGAGAGACTGTGGATGGATGAAGGGACAGAAAGAGAAATGGAGGGAAGGATAGAGGGACGAAGAGAGAGATAGTGACATGAAGGGAGGGATAGTGAGATGAATTGGGAGGGATAGTGAGATGAAGGGAGGGATATTGAGATGAAGGGAGGGATAGTGAGATGAAGGGAGGGATAGTGAGATGAAGGGTGGGATAGTGAGATGAAGGGAGGGATAGTAAGATGAAGGGTGGGATAGTGAGATGAAGGGAGGGATAGTGAGATGAAGGGAGGGATAGTAAGATGAAGGGTGGGATAGTGAGATGAAGGGAGGGATAGTGAGATGAAGAGAAGAATAGTGAGATGAAGGGAGGAATAGTGAGATAAAGAGAGGAATAGTGAGATGAAGGGAGGAAAGGAGAGACAAAGGGAGGGAAGGAGAGATGAAGGGAGGGAAGGAGAGACGAAGGGAGAGAAGGAGGGACGAAGGGATGGAAGGAGAGACGAAGGGAGCGAAGGAGAGATGAAGGGAGGGAAGGAGAGACGAAAGGAGGGACGAAGGGAGGGAAGGAGAGACGAAGGGAGCGAAGGAGAGATGAAGGGAGCGAAGGAGAGATGAAGGGAGGGAAGGAGGGACGAAGGGAGGGAAGGAGAGACGAAGGGAGGGAAGGAGGGACGAAGGGAAGGAAGGAGAGACGAAGGGAGGGAAGGAGAGTCGAAGGGAGGGAAGGAGAGACGAAGGGAGGGAAGGAGAGACGAAGGGAGGGAAGGAGAGACTAAGGGAGGGAAGGAGAGACTAAGGGAGGGAAGGAGAGACGAAGGGAGGGAAGGAGAGACTAAGGGAGGGAAGGAGAGACTAAGGGAGGGAAGGAGGGACGAAGGGAGGAAAGGAGGGAAGGAGGGAGGGAAGGAAGGAAGAGAGGGAAGGAGAGATGAAGGGAGGGAAGGAGAGACGAAGGGAGGAAAGGAGGGACGAAGGGAGGGAAGGAAGGAAGAGAGGGAAGGAGAGATGAAGGGAGGGAAGGAGAGACGAAGGGAGGAAAGGAGGGAAGGAGGGAGGGAAGGAAGGAAGAGAGGGAAGGAGAGATGAAGGGAGGGAATGAGAGACGAAGGGAGGAAAGGAGGGGGGAAGGGAGGGAAGGAGGGACGAAGGGAGGGAAGGAAGGAAGAGAGGGAAGGAGAGATGATGGGAGGGAAGGAGAGACGAAGGGAGAAAGGAGGGAAGGAGGGAGGGAAGGAAGGAAGAGAGGGAAGGAGAGATGAAGGGAGGGAAGGAGAGACGAAGGGAGGAAAGGAGGGGGAAAGGGAGGAAAGGAGGGACGAAGGGAGGGAAGGAAGGAAGAGAGGGAAGGAGAGATGAAGGGATATTGGCTTGAAAAATATCACAGACTATTGGAGAGTTATAATTACATGAGAATAGCCTCGAAGCCATAATATTGTAGAATATTATAATTTTACAACATTTAAACTTGGGATCCATTTTTTAGGCCGGCAGCTTATAAGTGTATGATTTACAATCTCTGTTTAAACTGCCAGTCAGAGAGAGCTGTGAGAGGCCCAGCCTGTAGCTCCAGTTATTCCAACAGTGATTTTAATTTTTTGATGGATTACTGACTCAGCCTTCGCATTGAGAAATGAAAATGAAATAATATAATGCATTTAGAATTCTGTGTTGTGAGTACAAATTAGAGGCTTTTATTGTAGAGATGAAGGCTTAAGGTTAAAAAAAATGGTCTCATATTGAATGCTGCGCTGGGATATTTCCCCTTCATCCCGTCCCTCCCTCAGCCTCTTTCTCGTCCTATCGCGTGCTTCATTCTCTCTCTCTCTCTCTGTAGAGCAGTAGAAAAAGGGAAGCATGCATTATATTTTCTGGGCTGCTTTTGTAACCATCTCGACTGTATATATATGTGATTCATTATTTTTGCAGAGAGCTCACGCTGTTCGGCTTTCGTGCTGTGTTCGTCAGTGGGTTTTCTACTGTATTGACGTTTTTTCATCAGAACTCATGGACTCCACTGATCGGGCTCGATTGCAGAGGTAAGATTTTTATCAGAAATCGAAAATCTCATTGTCTTAGTGTCAAATCTCATAATGAGAATCTTAAATCTCATAGTGAGAATCAGAAATCTCATAGTGAGAATCTTAAATCTCATAGTGAGAATCTTAAATCTCATAGTGAGAATGACATATCTCATAGGGAGAATGACAACTTATAGTGAGAATTTCAAATCTCATAGTGAGAATGACATACCTTATAGTGAGAATCTCAAATCTCATAGTGAGAATGACATACCTCATAGTGAGAATGACATACCTCATAGTGAGAATGACATATCTCAGTGAGAATCTTAAATCTCATAGTGAGAATCACAAATTTCATAGTGAGAATCACAAATCTCATAGTGAGAATCTCAAATCTCATACTGAGATTCACAAATCTCATTGTAAGAATCACAAATCTCATAGTTAGAATCTCAAATCTGATAGTGAGAATCACACAACACTAGTGAGAATCCCAAATCTCATAGTGAGAATCCCAAATCTCATATTGTGAGTCCCAAATCTCATATTGTGAATCCCAAATCTCATATTGTGAATCCCAAATCTCATATTGGGAATCCTAAAATATCATAGCGGTATTCTCAAAAATTCAAACAAATCAAATAAAATTTTCTCTGCTCTCCCGCAGCCTGAGCAAATCAAACGACCCATTGATGCTGGTTGTCAAGGACTCTACAGCCTTAGCAACGGCAGTTGATCAGCTAGAATCACTGTTGCCACCCAATCGGTGGCGCAGACACCTTTGGCAGGCTGTCAACGCCCTGTCGTTTGTCGTGTTTGTCGCTTCCGCAATTCTGCAGCTGAATGACCCCGATCCGTACCTGTGGATCGTGAGTTTCTCTTGTAGTTTTATATTTTCTTCATTATTGCATCACTGTATCATCTAAATTAGCTTTACAATTTATTTGATTTCATTTTTACAGCCAATATATGCGCTACCGTGTCTACTGGCGCTGGTTCTTGGAATCTTTCCGAAGTTGCTTGGTGAGTATTTTGTATTTTGTAGTCAGAAAAGTGAATTAAAGAGTTCATTTATTGGCCATGAGATTCATAAAACCCAATAAACTGAGTTTTATTGGTCATAAAACCCAATCATGTGTGTTCTTATTAGTCATAAAGCACCATCACTGGGGTCATACTGGTCATAAAACCCAATCATGTGGGTCATACATTGGTCATAAAACCCAATCATGTGGGTTCATATTTGTCACAAAACCTAATCATGTGGGTCATTTATTGGTCATAAAACCCAATCATATGGGTCATACATTGGTCATAAAACCCAATCATGTGGGTCATATTGGTCATAAAACCCAATCATGTGGGTCATATTGGTCATAAAACCCAATCATTTGAGTCATATTGGTCACAAAACCCAATCATGTGGGTCATTTATTGGTCATAAAACCCAATCATAGGGGTCATACATTGGTCATAAAACCCAATCATATGGGTCATACATTGGTCATAAAACCCAATCATGTGGGTCATATTGGTCATAAAACCCAATCATTTTAGTCATATTGGTCACAAAACCCAATCATGTGGGTCATATATTGGTCATAAAACCCAATCATATGGGTCATACATTAGTCATAAAACCCAATCATGTGGGTCATATTGGTCAAAACCCAATCATGTGGGTCATATTGGTCATAAAATCCAATGTTACTAAGTATGACTAAATGACATGGTAATGACCAAACCATTTCAGCCACGCGGTCAATGACGGCTGTCATTAGCATTCACCTGTGCATCTGTCTGATCATGCTCGGTTTCATTGGTTACGCGCCCCTAGTAACCCGTTGGCAACGCAATGCTGCTAGCGATCCATCGGCCCTACTAATGTCAGCTGAAGAAGCCAGTGAGAGCATCGGCCTACTGCTGGTCATCGCTTGGCTCTCCGGTCACCTGATGCTATTAGATTTGCTAACTAGACTGTCTAAATTATTTGTTAGCTGCTGCATCAGTGTCTGCATTATCTGCTTTCTAATGCTGGCCTGCGCTCCACCAGTTGCTATGAGCCTGGCTGCACTACTGTCAGTAGCTTGAATGCTCATGTTTCATCTATGGCTAAAATACATAAGTCAAAGAGCCACTTTACACCCTGTGTGAGCGTGTCTATGCCTGTTTGAAATGCTCTTAGAAGTCAGCGATATTGGGGCAGAATTGCAATTATAATTGCTGCATCAAGCTTTAATAAAATCACTAAAAATAAACTGGTTTATTTATTCTAGAAATGACTGCATCTCGAATCCCTAAACTCAACGACAGCTGATTTCTGAATAGCCAGTGAAACAAAAAACCTAATTTTGATTGAAAGGCCAGGATTTTTATTAACAAAGGCAGATTTTTTGCTGCTTTTGTAGAATTAAGTGGCTTTTTCCTGAATTGAAACTCAATAGACTGGATGAGAGGCATCTGTCTGTTAATTGCTGAGTGAAGCCATGGACTGTTATACGTAGAATACTGGAATGGAAGCGAATTATATCGCTGATTTTTTTGCTTTCTTTCAGTTTAAATTTAATTGTTCTACTTTAAGTAGGCGAGCTTAGCTTATTGTCATTCAAATTTGTGTTAGTTAGCGCCTTTTTGTGTTTTATTTCTATCTTCTCAAAAGTGTTTTTGTAATCAGATTATCTAATCAAAACGGACTGAAGTTTGCCTGCATTTATTATTTGTCAACTGTTGATTTTTCCTCGCTGATTCTTTTCCTAGTAGTTTTTATTACAAATAAAGATTTTCTTTTGCAGTTTTGATGTTGTTTGTTCGTTTGTTTATCGGTATTGCTGTTGCGTTTTTGTCAGAAATATTATTTTTTGCTAAAATTTGTAGCAACTGTAGAGTTTAAAACCCGCCTCTCCGCCCTTTGAACCCGCCTCTCCGCCCCTTGAATCCGCCTCTCCGCCCCTTTGAATCCGCCTCTCCGCCCCTTGAATCCGCCTCTCCGCCCCTTGAACCTTCCTATCCGCCCCTTGAATCTCCCTATCCGCCCCTTGAATCCGCCTCTCCGCCCCTTGAACCTTCCTATCCGCCCCTTGAATCTCCCTCTTCGCCCCTTGAATCTCCCTCTCCGCCCCTTGAATCTCCCTCTCCGCCCCTTGAATCTCCCTCTCCGCCCCTTGAATCTCCCTCTCCGCCCCTTGAATCTCCCTATTCGCCCCTTGAATCTCCCTATCCGCCCCTTGAATCTCCCTCTCCGCCCCTTGAATCTCCCTATCCGCCCCTTGAACCCGCCTCTCCGCCCCTTGAATCCGCCTCTCCGCCCCTTAAACCCACCTCTCCGCCCCTTGAACCCGCCTCTCCGCCCCTTGAACCCGCCTCTCCGCCCCTTGAACCCGCCTCTCCGCCCGTTGAATCCGCCTCTCCGCCCCTCGAATCCACCTCTCCGCCCCTTAAACCCACCTCTCCGCCCCTTGAACCCGCCTCTCCGCCCCTTGAATCCGCCTCTCCGCCCCTTGAACCCGCCTCTCCGCCCCTTGAACCCGCCTCTCTGCCCCTTAAATCTTCCTATCCGCCCCTTGAATCCGCCTCTCCGCCCCTTGAATCTTCCTATTCACCCCTTGAATCTCCCTATCCGCCCCTTGAATCTTCCTATTCGCCCCTTGAACCTCCTTGAAGAACCTCCTTGAACCTCCTAAAGAAACCTCCTAAAGAGAACCTCCTAAAGAACCTCCTTGAACCTCCTTGCTAATTCGCCCCTTGAATCTCCCTATCCGCCCCTTGAATCTCCCTATTCGCCCCTTAAATCCGCCTCTCTGCCCTAAAATCCGCCTCTCCGCCCCTTGAATCCGCCTCTCCGCCCCTTGAACCCGCCTCTCCGCCCCTTGAATCCGCCTCTCCGCCCCTCGAATCCACCTCTCCGCCCCTTGAATCTGCCTCTCCGCCCCTTGAATCCGCCTCTCCGCCCCTTGAACCCACCTCTCCCCCCCTTAAACCCACCTCTCCGCCCCTTGAATCCGCCTCTCCGCCCCTTAAACCCACCTCTCCGCCCCTTGAACCCGCCTCTCCGCCCCTTGAACCCGCCTCTCCGCCCCTTGAATCCGCCTCTCCGCCCGTTGAATCCGCCTCTCCGCCCCTTGAACCCGCCTCTCCGCCCCTTGAATCCGCCTCTCCGCCCGTTGAATCCGCCTCTCCGCCCCTTGAATCTGCCACTTTAGAATCTCCCTCTCGACAACTTGAATCTCCCTCTCCACAACCTGAATCTCCCTCTCCACAACCTGAATCTCCCTCTCCACAACCTGAATCTCCCTCTCCACAACCTGAATCTCCCTCTCCACAACCTGAATCTCCCTCTCCACAACCTGAGTCTCCCTCTCCACAACCTGAATCTCCCTCTCCACAACCTGAATCTCCCTCTCCACAACTTGAGTCTCCCTCTCCACTCCGTTAAGAAAGCCCAGTTACACAGTGGATATTGTTTAGTATAGATTCGCTTGTTAACTAACAAATAAAAATAGTTTTTTTACCCTCTGATTTCAGATTTGAAAATGAAAATTCTCTGATTAACTATAGCCTATAGTTGGCCTACAGTAAAATTAGATTCAATTAAACGACCTGCCATCACCCGTCTGGCATGTGTCAAATTCGTCATCTGCTAGTTAAACTTCTGTCGCTTCTGTCACTGATTGTAACTTCATTCTCCTCCTCAATATCGTCGTCATCGACCAGTTGCCAGGCAACAAACACCGACGCGTGGTCAGAATGGAGCGTTTGGACTCAAGAATGCACCGGCCGATTGGCAGATCAGTTCCCATCCGATGCCGACAGTTTAAGAGACCGGGCCAGCGCTGTGTCTCAGTTCTCCACTAGACAGAGGCCTTGTCGATGCTTGGCTGTTAAGCGGAAGCAGCAACAGACGGATTGTCCGAAGACTGTCGTGCAGCTGCGTTGGCGACATCCGCCACCTGCGTTGCAGCATTATCTGGCGGTGAACTGCGCCTGGTGCAACTGGGACTCTTGGCAGGGTGATTGCGAAGGAGTCTTGGCTGACGGTTGCAGTCAGACTAGACAGCGAGACTGCTTGTGCAGGCCGGACAACAGGTCTTTGTACAGTACGGCTAGTGCGAGGCGGTGCTCGCTTGGGTGGGCAATTGATGCCACCATTGAGCGAAGATTTGTTGGCAATTTTAGTTCAAGTGAGAGCTTAAGGAATGGACATTAATGCACTTAAATCTTTCATTCACACACTCAAAATCTTCCTTCACACAATCGAAACCTAGATTCATGCACTCGAATATTTCATTCACACACTCAAATCTTCATTCACACACTTAAATCTTGCATTCACACACTTGAATGTTGTATTAACACACTTGAATCTTGCATTCACACACTCGAATCTTCATTCACAAACTTAAATCTTTCATTCACACACTCGAATCTTTCATTCACACACTCGAATTTTTCATTCACACACTAATTTTTCATTCACACACTCTAATTTTTCATTCACACACTCGAATCTTCATTCACAAACTTAAATCTTTCATTCACACACTCGAATCTTTCATTCACACACTCGGATCTTCATTTACACACTCGAATCTTTCATTCACACACTCGAATTTTTCATTCACACACTCGAATCTTTCATTCACACACTCGAATCTTTCATTCACACACTCGAATCTTTCATTCACACACTCGAATCTTCATTCACACACTCGAATCTTCATTGAGTCACTCGAATCTTCATTGAGTCACTCGAATCTTCATTGAGTCACTCGAATCATCACAAGCTCAAATAAATACTTTTTTTCAACGATATGTATCGCAGAAAACTATATAAAGTAGCATTTCCAACGTATTTTTAGTTAATGTTTACCTTGACTTTCTCATCATCAGGCAGACGCCGCTACCCGCTGCCTGGGTCGCCTGGTGGCAGTCGCGACTCCAGCGGCAGAAACGGGGGCAGTGGGGACGACTGGATTTTCGGTGATTTGGGTTCAGCTTTTCCTGACGTGTTCAAAGCGGTGTTCGTGCTGGTTGCTCTGGTTATTGCCCTGATCTCGTGTCGCGGACTGTGCATCCTGGTTCAGAAGTGAGCGCAACTGTCACTGGTGAAATCTAAATTGGAATTGCCGCACCTCGATTTAGGCAGGTGGACTATCCCCCCCCCAAAAAAAATCGCCCCTTAGATAATCCTCTCCCAGTAAAAATCTCCCCTTGGGTAATCTACAATAAAAATCTTCCCTGGGATTATCTGCCCCAATAAAAATCTCCCTTGTGATTATCCCCCCAAAAAATCTCCCTGGGATAATCTCCCCCAATAAAAATCTCCCCTGGGATCCCCCCAATAATAATCTTCCCTGGGATTATCTCTCCCCCCCCCAAAAAATCCCCCTAGGATTGTCTCCCCCCCGTAAAAATCTTCCCTGGGATTTATCTCCCCCAATAAAAATCTCCTGTAGAATTATTTGCGCCTTCCTATTAAAATTTTAAAAAAATATGAATTTGTATTTAAAATATTAAATAAATCTAACAATGTTCTTAGATGCTACTTACATGAGTAGTGTAATTCAAACACATTTTCTACAATTATTTTTTATTTCAGTCGTTTCGGCGACTCCGGCAGCTTGGACAGCATCTACCGGCCCGGCCCGGGCGAGGCCACAGACGACGCCGAATCGCGACCGTTCGCCGACGGCGATGAGGAAGCTTCTGGCGCAGAGTGCAGCACCGTGTTGGACATCGACGCCTACACAGCCAGCGGCGAGCTGACCCCGGCTGTTGTGCAGCTGAGAAATTCGGCAAATCTCGGCAGCAAGCGATCGGAGTCCAGCAGCCGAGGCAGCTACCCGGATCCCTTCACTTCGTCGCATCCGCTGTCTGTGGTGTACGAGCCTGTGGACGAGGCAGCCGAGGCCGAGCAGGATTCTGATGAGGCTGTCGCCGGCATAAAATCGGATGCTGAGCCGTCAACAGTGCCGAAGTATTCGCAACCTGTGAGCTTTGTTGAATCCGCTCTGGTGGTGGCGTCAAGAGATTCTGCTGGAGCTGAGGCTGCCGGCTCTTCGAGTGACCAGCTCAGCTGATTTGGTGAATTGAGTGGTATTTCTTATTTGCCTCATTTCCCCTCTCATTCCCCCCTCATTTCCCCTCTCATTCCCCTCTCATTTCCCCCCATTTCCCCTCTCATTCCCCCTCATTTCCCCCCTCATTTCCCCTCTCATTCCCCCTCATTTCCCCCCTCATTTCCCCTCTCATTCCCCCTCATTTCCCCTCTCATTCCCCTCTCATTTCCCCCATTTCCCCTCTCATTCCCCCTCATTTCCCCCCTCATTTCCCCTCTCATTCCCCCTCATTTCCCCCCTCATTTCCCCTCTCATTCCCCCTCATTTCCCCCCTCATTTCCCCTCTCATTCCCCCTCATTTCCCCCCTCATTTCCCCTCTCATTCCCCCTCATTTCCCCCCTCATTTCCCCCCTCATTTCCCCTCTCATTCCCCCTCATTTCCCCCCTCATTTCCCCTCTCATTCCCCCTCATTTCCCCTCTCATTCCCCCTCATTTCCCCCCTCATTTCCCCTCTCATTCCCCCTCATTTCCCCCCTCATTTCCCCTCTCATTCCCCCTCATTTCCCCCCCTCATTTCCCCTCTCATTCCCCCTCATTTCCCCCCCTCATTTCCCCTCTCATTCCCCCTCATTTCCCCCCTCATTTCCCCCCCTCATTTCCCCTCTCATTCCCCCTCATTTCCCCCCTCATTTCCCCTCTCATTCCCCCTCATTTCCCCCCTCATTTCCCCTCTCATTCCCCCTCATTTCCCCCCCCCTCATTTCCCCTCTCATTCCCCCTCATTTCCCCCCCTCATTTCCCCTCTCATTCCCCCTCATTTCCCCCCTCATTTCCCCTCTCATTCCCCCTCATTTCCCCCCCTCATTTCCCCTCTCATTCCCCCTCATTTCCCCCCCTCTCATTCCCCCTCATTTCCCCCCCTCATTTCCCCTCTCATTCCCCCTCATTTCCCCCCTCATTTCCCCTCTCATTCCCCCTCATTTCCCCCCCCCTCATTTCCCCTCTCATTCCCCTGTCATTTCCCCCCCTCATTTCCCTCTTATTTCCCCTCTCATTCCCCTGTCATTTCCCCCCCCTCATTTCCCTCTTATTTCCCCTCTCATTCCCCTGTCATTCCCCTCTCATTCCCCTCTTTTCCTCTCTTCCTCTCTCATCCTCCCTCCCATTCCCCTCTTATTGCCCCTCTTATCCCCCCTTTCATTCCCCTTTTTATTGCCCCTCTCATTCCCCCTCTTATTCCCCCTTTTATGGCCCCTCTCATTCCCCGTCTCATTCCCCCTCTCATTCCCTGTTTTATTGCTCTCTCATTCCCCCTCTTATTCCCCTTTTATTGCCCCTCTCATTCCCCCTCTTATTCCTCTTTTATTGCCCCTCTCATTCCCCCTCTTATTCCCCCTTTTATGGCCCCTCTCATTCCCCGTCTCATTCCCCCTCTCATTCCCTCTTATTGCCCCTCTCATTCCCTCTTATTGCCCCTCTCATTCCCCCTCTCATTCCCTGTTTTATTGCTCTCTCATTCCCCCTCTTATTCCCCTTTTATTGCCCCTCTCATTCCCCCTCTTATTCCTCTTTTATTGCCCCTCTCATTCCCCCTTTTATTGCCCCTCTCATTCCCCCTCTCATTCCCCCTTTTATTGCCCCTCTCATTCCCCCTCTCATTCCCCCTCTTATTTCCCTTTCTCATTCCCCACAATTTTCCTTTCAACTTTCCTAGCACTTCTCAGTTCATGCCTAAGCGAAAATGAAGCTTTCAATTATTTCTTAGTGCTTGCAAATTATTATGTAAGCTAAAATGGCTGCTTCACTGCTACAGCAAGTATTGATTCTGTCCCTTGACCGTGTAATTTCTAATACAATTTTTACCCGTATTATTGAACCGCACCGCGTTGCTTCCTTGGCATTAGCTAATTGAATTGAACCAATCTCTATTCATATCTAGGTATCAATTGATTGCACTTGACTGACAGCTAGCTCTGTTACTTTTTTACTTGATGTTTGTAGCTAACACGGGCCACTGTTGCTTATATTGCTTCTCAGTCTGCACTTATTTTACTTCCATATTTTGCTTTTCTATACGTATGGTAAATGAGGTATAAACACACACCTGGGGGTAGAGAATATTTCGGTCAGGTGTGTACACCTGGAGGTAGAGAATATTTTGGGATCAGGTCAGGTGTGTACACCTGGGGGTAGAGAATATTTTGGGGGTCAGTTGTGTACACCTGGGGGGTAGAGAATATTTCGAGGGTCAGGTGTGTACACCTGGGGGTAGAGAATATTTTGGGGGTCAGGTGTGTACACCTGGGGTACTTACTTACTTACTACTGACGGGGGCGCAGGCGCCGCGAATAGGCCGCGAGGCCCCTATCGCAACCCCAAGGTAAAAGAGCACAAGGATTAACCCTGGGGGTGCGCCCAGTCCCCGCCAGTAGTCGGCAGGTTCGCTGCTGCCTGTGGAGGCATCGGCGACCCTCATCCGGCCGGAGTTCCGGACGAAGGCGCGCAGGTCACGGATATTGTCCGGGGTGGTTAGCTCGTCCATCCGCTGGGGGTGGCCGAGGTATTTGTGCCGCGCCTTGTTGAAGTAAGGGCAGAAGGTGACGTGATGCTCTGCGGTCTCCTCTCCTATGCCACAGAAAGGACAGGTGGGAGGGCAATCGGTTTGCAACGATATATGTCTCTGGAAGAATCCATGACCGGTTAGGACCATGCACATCTCCCCGAGGTCAATTCTGTTAAGCGAAATCAGATAATCAGAGACTTTCCTGTTCAGGTTAGGCATGGCAGAGCGGCTCTGCCTGTACTCGGTGCAGCTGTTCCAGTAGAGCTGGTGCTGCTGATGGAGCCACCTGTTGATATGGCGGGTGACTTGCGACCTGGGGGTGGGTAGCCTCATCAGACGGTGGTTGCCGTCTGGGTTGCTGCCCTCCTTGGCGAGAGAGTCCGCGAGCTCGTTGCCCAGGATGTTGCTGTGACCAGGTGTCCAGATAATTCTAATCCTGTTAAGGACTGAGAGAGATTGCACACTGCGGTGGCATTGAGATACTGTAGCAGCGGAGATATTCTCAGTGGTTAAGGCCTTAATAGCAGCTTGGCTATCAGTGTAGAAATTAATGTCAAAGTTATTAATGTTCGCCTGAAGCAGTTGCTGGGCACTTTTCAATGGCGCAAATTTCAGCTTGGAAACTGAGGTGTTCTCACCGAGGTGCAGACTACCTGGGGTAGAGAATATTTTGGGGGTCAGGTGTGTACACCTGGGGTAGAGAATATTTTGGGGGTCAGGTGTGTACACCTGGGGTAGAGAATATTTTGGGGGTCAGGTATGTACACCTGAGGTAGAGAATATTTTGGGGGTCAGGTATGTACACCTGGGGTAGAGAATATTTTGGGGGTCAGGTGTGTACACCTGGGGTAGAGAATATTTTTAGGGTCAGGTGTGTACACCTGAGGTAGAGAATATTTTGGGGGTCAGGTATGTACACCTGGGGTAGAGAATATTTTGGGGGTCAGGTGTGTACACCTGGGGTAGAGAATATTTTGGGGGTCAGGTCAGTGTGTACACCTGGGGGTAGAGAATATTTTGGGGTCAGGTCTGTACACCTGGGGGTAGAGAATATTTCGAGGGTCAGGTGTGTACACCTGGGGGTAGAGAATATTTCGGAGGTCAAGTATGTATACCTGGGGGTAGAGAATATTTTGGGGTCAGGTGTGTACACCTGGGGGTAGAGAATATTTCGAGGGTCAGGTGTGTACACCTGGGGGTAGAGAATATTTCGAGGGTCAGGTGTGTACACCTGGGGTAGAGAATATTTCGGAGGTCAAGTATGTATACCTGGGGGTAGAGAATATTTCGAGGGTCAGGTGTGTACACCTGGGGGTAGAGAATATTTCGAGGGTCAGGTGTGTACACCTGGGGTAGAGAATATTTCGGAGGTCAAGTATGTATACCTGGGGGTAGAGAATATTTTGGGGTCAGGTGTGTACACCTGGGGGTAGAGAATATTTCGAGGGTCAGGTGTGTACACCTGGGGGTAGAGAATATTTCGAGGGTCAGGTGTGTACACCTGGGGGTAGAGAATATTTCGGAGGTCAAGTATGTATACCTGAGGGTAGAGAATATTTTGGGGGTCAGGTGTGTACACCTGGGGGTAGAGAATATTTCGAGGGTCAGGTGTGTACACCTGGGGGTAGAGAATATTTCGAGGGTCAGGTGTGTACACCTGGGGGTAGAGAATATTTCGGAGGTCAAGTATGTATACCTGAGGGTAGAGAATATTTTGGGGGTCAGGTGTGTACACCTGGGGGTAGAGAATATTTCGAGGGTCAGGTGTGTACACCTGGGGGTAGAGAATATTTCGAGGGTCAGGTGTGTACACCTGGGGGTAGAGAATATTTCGGAGGTCAAGTATGTATACCTGAGGGTAGAGAATATTTTGGGGGTCAGGTGTGTACACCTGGGGGTATAGAATATTTTGGGGGTCAGGTGTGTACACCTGGGGGTATAGAATATTTTGGGGGTCAGGTGTGTACACCTGGGGGTATAGAATATTTTGGGGGTCAGGTCAGTGTGTACACCTGGGGGTAGAGAATATTTTGGGGTCAGGTGTGTACACCTGGGGGTAGAGAATATTTTGGGGGTCAGGTCAGTGTGTACACCTGATTGTCGATAATTTCTGAGTTAACTCTATGATTATGTTTCATAGAGATGTGTTGTCAACCCTATCAATTAACCTCAGTTTTTTTACCAAAGTCTTTCATTATAAAGCCGCGAATAGCAGATCATATAAAGTTGATGCATCAAATATTATAATTAGAAACTATAAAGATATAAAGATCTCTTTATTTTTTATCACTGCCGCTTGTTATGCAGTTGCACCTTCTGATCTCGAACTTGTTATGACGTCTTTTTTTCAAAAGTTAACCCTGTTCTACATGTAGCAAAATGCTAGATTTTAATTTTAACAGCGAAATTTTCCTAATTGATTGTTTTGTTAATTTTATTGCTTCACTTTAACTCGCTAGTCTAAGCTTTTGTTTACAAATTTCATTAAAATTTTCGCTTGCAATCTGTACTCATTGACGATCTAGTCAGCTGAAGAACGGCTGGTCACATTAACATGCTTTTTGCCTTAATAAAGTTTTAAATCATTTTATTTTTCTGTCCAATTCACAATGCCGGCTAGTTTAGTAAGGTAGGAATTTTTTTAAAGTTCTCTGTGCACTTGCTTTTCATCCTTTTATTATATATCTCCTAATAAGCACAAAATTCATCTGCTTTGCTAATGATGCGATTATAAATTGAACTTTATTCTTATTGATTTATTGCACAATTTATGATCAACGAATGACTGCCATCAATAGCTGGTTTCTTCATGCAATGCAGGCGCACCTTATGCTGCCGATTTTTCATTATATATTTTGAATATTGTTGCTTTTCAATGTGGTCGTTTTTCCTTGTTTTGTGATTATTGATCTTGGCGACAGCTCTGAGACAGACACAGACACACTGGGACAGACACTGAGACAGACACTGGGACAGACACTAAGACAGACGCTAAGAAAGACACTGGGACAGATACTGGGACAGACACTAAGACAGACGCTAAGACAGACACTGTGACAGACACTGAGACAGACACTGGGACAGACACTGGGACAGACACTGGGACAGACACTGGGACAGACACTAAGACAGACGCTAAGACAGACACTGTGACAGACACTGAGGCAGACACTGGGACAGACACTAAGACAGACACTGGGACAGACACTAAGACAGACGCTAAGACAGACACTGGGACAGACACTGGGACTGACACTAAGACAGACACTAAGACAGACATACAGACAGACACTGAGACAGACACTAAGGCAGACACTAAGGCAGACACTGGGACAGACACTGGGACAGACACTAAGACACACACTGGGATTGACACTAAGACAGACACTAAGACAGACACTGTGACAGACACTGAGACAGACACTGGGACAGACACTGGGACAGACACTGGGACAGACACTGGGACAGACACTGGGACAGACACTGGGACAGACACTAAGACACACACTGGGATTGACACTAAGACAGACACTAAGACAGACACTGTGACAGACACTGAGACAGACACTGGGACAGACACTGGGACAGACACTGGGACAGACACTAAGACACACACTGGGATTGACACTGAGACACACACTGGGATTGACACTGAGACACACACTGAGGCTTTACCTTTCGAACAAAGAGAAGCGAACAGGGAAACCTGTATAAAAGGTATAAAATCGCAGTGTTATTACTTCACAAGACAAACGCTTCCGTCACCTGCTACAAGACCTGCACAGTGCCTACAGCTATCCCACATGGGCAATTGCACTGTAAATTGCATTGATAAATTTTATATTTGTCGAATTTTTATAGCACAATCGGTCAGTCAATGTGGATGAAACAGGGAGGGGGGGTTACCTACGCCGCTATAAAACCTGTTCCAGGTTGTAAACGGGACGGTCGAATGCCGCTGGCTGTCTGTCAACGCTTCTCAAATCTGTAGGGGGGGGGGAGGGTGTAGAGATTTGTTAACAGAGAGAACTGCAAGCTTGGAAGGAACAAGACTGACTGACTGACTATGCGATCCGGTCCTTATCAGCCGTGCCCTTCCACTCCGATGGTAACTGGGAGGCTTGTTCTGCTGCATCGCGCATGGAGATCCCCCCTGGAAACATGGAGTCTGGAGTGTTGGGTCGGCCTATGCATGCATTCATTTCTTTGCTAGCAAAATAAGTGGAAGCAAGTCTAATCTCATTGGAGCTTAAATGGCGCCAAAATCTCGCTTGCGGCGCTTAAATAGCGCCAAAATCTTGCTCGCGGCGCTTAAATGGCGCTAAAATCTCAGCTGCGGCGCTTAAATGGCGCCAAAATCTCGCTTGCGGCGCTTAAATGGCACCAAAATCTCGCTTGCGGCGCTTAAATAGCGCCAAAATGTCGCTTGCGGCGCTTAAATGGCACCAAAATGTCGCTTGCGGCGCTTAAATGGCGCCAAAATTTCACTTGCGGCGCTTTAAATGGCGCCAAAATTTCACTGAAGGTGTTAAAAGGGCGGAAAAATCTCACTTGAGGCGCTTAAATGTCGCTAAAGTCTTACTTAAGGCGCTAAAATGGCGCCATAATCTTACTTGCGGCGCTTAAATGGCGCCAAAGTCTCACTTGAGGCGCTTAAATGTCGCTAAAATCTTAAGGTGTTCCAAAATCGCCAGAATCTCACTTGCGGCGCTTAAATAGCGCCAAAATCTCACCTGCGGTTCACTTAACAGAAATTGAGGCAAGCTAAGAACACTGAACTCGCTCTCCAGACTCCTTTACAGCAGTCACCTTGGCACGCCACCAATTCGACTTCGAACCCCAGCTTGGCAACAACCAGAAATTTTTATTTATCCCCATATAGCTTCCTTAATCCTTGGTTCAGGCGTTTTGGTGCCTATCTTCTCCAACTATTGCCCCGCGCGCCCTTAACACAAATTTTCTTTTATCATATAAACAATGCCTTTCTCTCCTATCTGCCTGGCTGCGTGTGTCTCCTGCTATCTCTAGCACTGCGCTCTCTATAACTGTTGCTGGCCTTTATGACTTTCACCCCGCAACTGCCTCACTCTCTCTCAGTTAGTTTGGCCGCAATTGTGCAAACATTCGCAGGCCGTGGTGTAGGTAAAAATTCGCGTTGGGGCTCCCGAAGAAGAGGGGATTTTTCAAATTCAGCTACCAATTGGTTTGCGTGAAATTCTATACCAATTACAGTGTATATGTATGTGCCCGCCCGCTGAATCAGCTGGGGAGGGAGTTGGGGAGCTTCGGGTTTCAGTTCTACCCAGTCATTCAGCTACCCAGCCTACCCTGACCCTCTTTAATAATTATTGTCCCATTCTTGCTGGCATGGACTTCTAGAGGCAGGAGCGTACGAAGAAATTGTAATTTTAAGGGGCCGCAACCCTAAGTGGGGTGCCGATATTTGGTGTCTTAGTGGGCGCCCCTGTCTCTTGGTTGGCGCCCCTGTCTCTTGGTTGGCGCCCCTGTCTCTTGGTGGGCGCCCCTGTCTCTTGGTTGGCGCCCCTGTCTCTTGGTGGGCGCCCCTGTCTCTTGGTGGGCGTCCCTGTCTCTTGGTGGGCGCCCCTGTCTCTTGTTGGGCGCCCCTGTCTCTTGGTTGGCGTCCCTGTCTCTTGTTGGGTGCCCCTGTCTCTTGTTGGGCGCCCCTGTCTCTTGGTGGGCGCCCCTGTCTCTTGGTGGGCGCCCCTACCCTTGTCTTCTATGCCATGGTGAATGTCGCGTCTATAGAGGTGGAAAAAGTTGAGCAGTCATTTATTTGTCGGAGCTGGTTTGCCTCTTATTTAGTTTTTGTCTGAATGCAATTATTGTGGGAGGCTATGAGAGGGAGGGTAGCGCCCTCCCCTTGCCGCGTACACCACTGACTAACATCACTAATAGATCCCTAGCGACTAAACTTTATTTAAGATAACCCCAGCTATGCGTTCAGTCACTTCCACAATGCAACGAACAAAACGCCGAAACAACAGTGTTGTGAAAAGTTTTATGACCTGCCTGAAGTTAGCCAGTCAGCTGCCTGGGATTCTATCAGCGACACTATTATTACCTCTGATATGCCAGCGGCCCAGGCTCGATTCCAAGTGCAGTCAAATTGATTTGCGATTGAAGGACAACCACCCAAGGAGCAGTGAAGTGTACATGCCTAACGATAAATAAAGTTAGGGCCGCTGTACACTCCTGTGTGAGTGTGTGCCTGCCTACATTGCCTACTATACATATCCGCGCGCTTGTGTTTCTGCTCAGGGGAGTCGGCGGAATGGGCAGTAATGCCTCTCGCCGGTTGTGACAATGTCTTAAAGAGCGCAAAGTGCACATGTCCCGGCAACTGAGGATCCCGGAAACTGAGGATCTGGGAGGCTGGCCCAGAGACTGAGGATCTGGGAGGCTGGCCCAGAGACTGAGGATCTGGGAGGCTGGAACAGAGACTGAGGATCTGGGAGGCTGGAACAGAGACTGAGGATCTGGGAGGCTGGAACAGAGACTGAGGATCTGGGAGGCTGGCCCAGAGACTGAGGATCTGGGAGGCTGGCCCAGAGACTGAGGATCTGGGAGGCTGGAACAGAGACTGAGGATCTGGGAGGCTGGAACAGAGACTGAGGATCTGGGAGGCTGGCCCAGAGACTGAGGATCTGGGAGGCTGGCCCAGAGACTGAGGATCTGGGAGGCTGGCCCAGCAACTGAGTGTAGGCACCTGCTGCCCAGTGCTTGCATAATAAGTGTTTTTAGTCCTGGTGTGCATTTCCGATGTACATCCAATATTCTTGGCTTTCTGTTTTTAATGTACGCAGTCTCAACTGCAGGGTCGCTGCTAAATATATAAATCGATCGCACAGAGCCTACAATAGCTTAAGGCTTTATCGGCTACACACAACACATAACTTTCTCTCTCTCGGCTTCGCTCTCTACACTGAGGATCTGGGAGGCTGGCCCAGAGACTGAGAATTTGGGAGGCTGGCTCAGCAACTGAGGATCTGGGAGGCTGGCCCAGAGACTGAGAATTTGGGAGGCTGGCTCAGCAACTGAGGATCT
Organism: Macrostomum lignano; assembly: GCA_002269645.1. Lineage (NCBI taxonomy): Eukaryota > Metazoa > Platyhelminthes > Macrostomidae > Macrostomum > Macrostomum lignano. Next base: position 118,366 of record NIVC01001253.1, read on the forward strand.
GGGAGGCGATGCATAAACGACTTTATATGTTCAACTTTATGAACATTGGTTGCCTACTGAGCAGAGACGATTAAGTCAAGCCAAAACTTACATGTTAACACATCAAGTTGTTTTTTGAATGTTTAAATTGCATAATTTGTCATCCAAGTTTTATTAACACTTGAATACTGCAGTTAAGCAAAAATTCGCTTCACAATAGTGACGAACAATATCAAAAAAGGCATCTTAATTTATTTTGACATCCAAGTTGACAATATTCTACATGACTATGTCTTCAATTAGCAAGGTATAAATAATTACGCGTATATAATTTTTAATTGTAGATATATACAAGTACTAGCAGCTCTAATGTGCAATGATAGCACTGGGTTGCACTGGCGCAAGTGCGTCTTGTTATCAAATGGACTTTAAAGGACGTTAAAAGAGACGTTTGGGTTTGGGTTCGGCAGTTAGTTGTACCAGACCCGGTAGAACCGGTGAAGCAGACGGACCCTACAAGTGCACGACCACAAGCGCCTCTCAGGAACTAAAGCCTCTTAAAGTCTCTCATTGGCAGCATGTTAAACAAAACTGACAGTAGTATACGGCGTTCTCAGCTTTTTACCGACAGTGCCTACAGACTGAGTCGAAGATTTCCTCGCCGAAGCTGGCGTGCCGACCGAGTCATCGTGTCGAAGAGTTGCTCCGGTCTGACCCGCCGCTGTCGATGTCTCAGCCAGGTGATCCTCGGCGTCTTCGCTGCCAGGCGCGGCGGGACCGGATCCGTGCATGAGCAGCTGCGAGTAGTTGCCACCGATCGCTTCCATCTCAGCTGGACGAAGCGACGGACGAATTGTCTGATAGGACGAGGCCACTCCGGCTACTGGTTGAGGTAGAAAATTGCTGCTTCCATTGCGTTGAAGCAGGTTTCGCGACTGTGTGGCAAACAGGAGCTGCTGCTGCTGCTGCGGCTGCCGCTTGCCATCCGGGTAGTTGTAGTAGCCTGGCGGAGGTGAAGATTCGATGCTCTGTCGTCGACGCCGTGTGTCAAGTGCGAATGCCTGAGCCGATTGAAGCTGCTGCTGCTGCTGCGTAGCGGCCTGGAAGTTTGATGGAAGTTGATTTTTTTTTTATAATCAGGGATTGGCAATTAACTCCGGCCCGTGGGCCCTCTATCCGGCCCTCGGGTCCTTTGAAACGTTACAATAGCGGTCCGGCCTGCTGAAGGTTCGTGTCTCTTCTAGCTGCCTTCTCTCTAAGCTCCTCTCTTCTCTCCTCTCTTCTCTCCTCTCTTCTCTCCTCTCTTCTCTCCTCTCTTCTCTCCTCTCCTCTCTCCTCTCTTCTCTCCTCTCTTCTCTCCTCTTTTCTCTCCTCTCTTCTCTCCTCTCTTCTTTCCTCTCTTCTCTCCTCATTCCTCTCTTCTCTCATGTCTTCTCTCCTCTCTTCTTTCCTCTTTCCTCTCTTCTCTCCTCTCTTCTCTCCTCTCTTCTTTCCTCTTTCCTCTCTCTCTCCTCTCTTCTCTCCTCTCTTCTCTCCTCTCTCTCTCTCTCTCCTCTCTTCTCTCCTCTCTTCTCTCCTCTCTTCTTTCCTCTTTCCTCTCTTCTCTCATCTCTTCTCTCCTCTCTTCTTTTCTCTTTCCTCTCTTCTCTCCTCTCTTCTCTCGTCTCTTCTTTCCTCTTTCCTCTCTTCTCTCCTCTCTTCTCTCCTCTCTTCTCTCCTCTATTCTCTCCTCTCTTCTCTCCTCTCTTCTCTCCTCTCTTGTCTCCCCTCTCCTCTCCCCTCCCCTCTTTCCTCTCTGCTCTCCTCTCTTCCTCTCTCCTCTCTCCCCTCTGCCCCCCAGTCATGCACTAGGTTCTTTATCTGGCCTTTGAGAAGAACTAGTTTGTCGGCCCCTAGTTTAGTCCGAAGTTTGAAGCGAGAAATTCCATGGTTGGTTTTGTGTTCTCGGGAGAAATTGGCGTAGAAAACGCAGTTTGGGTGTACAGTAGATCTCAAAACTTAATGGGAAATGGGAATTTCCTAGACTGGTTGATAGTTATCATCTAAGAATTGCCCACCGTTTCCTAATGACACCTTTTCTATCTTGAAGCTACATTGAATGGGCATGAGTTTGTTTGCAACAGGAATGGCTATTTTTTAAATAGATGACATGTATCCGCCCCCCCCCCCAAGGGGGGCGCGGGGGTTAGTGCGCTAGTCCTATCTACTAACTTTAGAAATAACCTCCGAAGGCAATAATATGACTCACAGATTTCGCCAGCAGAGACCTGTCAACGCCAATTTGCTGCGGCAGCGAGATATCCTTGCCAGACATCCCGACTCCTCTGCAGTGCCTCTTGTCCGCTGAAATTCGAGAGAGCATGTTCTGGATTTCGAATGCTTTTCAAGCTGCCTTATGTAACCACAATGCAATCAACCGGCTAGGGAGCAAATTTTCGTACAGCAACATTTTAAAATTTCGCCTACTTTGAGTATTTAATTGACGAAAAAGATTTGAACAGATATTGAGTCATCGCTTATATTTTGAGGCTAAATTAAAGACTATAGGTCTTAAGGGCGGGGCAAAACGAAAATTGCTTTGACAAAATTACAGCTGTGCCAGTCTCTCCCTCCCTGCCGTGAGCTCACGGAAGCTGCCTTGCTCGAAGACTCAAATGGGGAGGTGCGGCGGCGGCATTTCAGAAATCGCATTTAAGTCGACTTCGACTTGTTAGGCCTTGGAGCTACTCAGAAGTGTCTCAGAATGCCAGTGACTATAGGACTCGAACGGGGGCACTTGCAGCTCGACTCTCTAAGCTCCTTTCTCTAAGCTCAGGCCCGCCTCATCCCAACTCGTCCGCTCCAATCTCAATTAGTGCTTCTGACGAGGCTCTCTTAATGAGCCGCCCGGTTCGGACAAGGGGAGGGAGGGAGGCGGACCCCCCTCTACTGAGGCTTGAGGATTTCTCTCTCCTCTTTCTCTCTCTCCCTCAACTCGCATAACAATTCTGGATTCCTTCTAAAACTTCTAATTCTGTTCCTCTTCGCTCGCGCCTCTACATCTGTCGCCAAGTGTATCGGAGCAAGGCATGCAAAATACTATAAGAAGATGGCAAAAGTCTAAAAACAAACAATTTAATCCCCATTGTGCTAGACGTCTGGATAGATCCCTAAAGAAAGATGACTATTATAGTTTCTCAATTTCAATGACGCTTGTCTTAAACAAAAGATCTGGAAACAGCTGCAATAAAAGTACTTTATTTATTAGAAAAATATTCGGCATCAAACCCTAACCAGAAATTTCTATCCAGATAGTCTCTTTGAAAAGTCCATGAAATGACAGTAAAGTATTGTGCGAATCTACACCTCGGGCTGTCGGATTAAAAACGAGATCGAAGTGACACGAGGACTTAAAAAGGGGACTTAAATAGCCTCCCAGATCCTCAATTGCTGGACCAGCCTCCCAGATCCTCAGTTTCTGGGCCAGCCTCCCAGATCCTCAGTTGCTGGGCCAGCCTCCCAGATCCTCAGTTGCTGAGCCAGCCTCCCAGATCCTCAGATGCTGGGCCAGCCTCCCAGATCCTCAGTTGCTGGGCCAGCCTCCCAGATCCTCAGTTGCTGAGCCAGCCTCCCAGATCCTCAGATGCTGGGCCAGCCTCCCAGATCCTCAGTTGCTGGGCCAGCCTCCCAGATCCTCAGTTTCTGGGCCAGCCTCCCAGATCCTCAGTTGCTGAGCCAGCCTCCCAGATCCTCAGTTGCTGGGCCAGCCTCCCAGATCCTCAGTTGCTTGGCCACCAGCCTCCCAGATCCTCAGTTGCTGGGCCAGCCTCCCAGATCCTCAGATGCTGGGCCAGCCTCCCAGATCTTCAGTTGCTTGGCCACCAGCCGTTCAGATCCTCAGCTGTGACAGATTATCACGAAGCCAAACCACTAACCCGGATCACTAGCAAAACATAAACAACAGTGCAAATACCTGCCGCTACCGTGCACTGATGCTATGGTGAATCGAAGCAAATCCAGAAGTTTATAAGAGTGGCTGTGTCCTAAAAAGTGTGCGCAATAGAAAAAAGTTAGGACCCGAAAAGATTCAATGCTGTCGGGCGACCTCATGGCTCTGTTTATTTTCTTTAGATAGGAAAAGGGGGAGGGACTTAAGGAGGGAGGGAGGTGCATTCCCTCGGGACGGGACGGGGCGGTCATGGGGGGGGGAGGGGCTGCTTCCAGCTGGCGATGCGACAGGCGCGATGTTCGCCTAGAAAATGCAACTGACTTACTGAGCCCGTGTTAAGGAGAAGTGAAACTGTTTTGTCCTCTGTCACTGCTGTGTTAACAACTAGTTAATGACTGCAGTGCAGTGTTTGTGTAGCAAAGTATTTAATTAGTGATCACTTTGATTTTAGTGTAAAGGCTGGTACGGCAACTGAGGATCCGGGAGGCTGGCCGAAAGACTGAGGATCTGGGAGGCTGGCCCAGCATCTGAGGATCTGGGAGGCTGGCTCAGAGACTGAGGATCTGGGAGGCTGGCCCAGCATCTGAGGATCTGGGAGGCTGGCTCAGAGACTGAGGATCTGGGAGGCTGGCCCAGCATTTGAGGATCTGGGAGGCTGGCTCAGAGACTGAGGATCTGAGGGGCTCGCCCAGAGACTGAGGATCTGGGAGGCTGGCCCAGAGACTGAGGATCTGGGAGGCTGGCCCAGAGACTGAGGATCTGGGAGGCTGGCCCAGAGACTGAGGATCTGGGAGGCTGGCCCAGAGACTGAGGATTTGGGAGGCTGGCCCAGCAAATGAGGATCTGGGAGACTGGCCCAAAGATTGAGGATCTGGGAGGCTGGCCAAGCAACTGAGGATCTGGGAGGCTGGCTCAGAGACGGAGAATCTGGGAGGCTGGCTCAGCAACTGAGGATCTGGGAGGCTGGCTCAGAGACTGAGGATCTGGGAGGCTGGCCCAAAGACTGAGGATCTGGGAGGCTGGCCCAAAGACTGAGGATTTGGGAGGCTGGCCCAGCAAATGAGGATCTGGGAGACTGGCCCAAAGATTGAGGATCTGGGAGGCTGGCCCAAAGACTGAGGATTTGGGGGGCTGGCCTAGCAACTGAGGATCTGGGAGGCTGGCCCAACAAATGAGGATCTGGGAGGCTGGCCCAGAGACTGAGGATCTGGGAGGCTGGCCCAGCAACTGAGGATCTGGGAGGCTGGCCCAGAGACTGAGGATCTGGGAGGCCCAGCAACTGAGGATCTGGGAGGCTGGCCCAGCAACTGAGGATCTGAGAGGCTCGTGGCCCAGCAACTGAGGATCTGGGAGGCTGGCTCAGCAACTGAGGATCTGGAGGCTGGCCCAGCAACTGAGGATCTGGGAGGCTGGCCCAGAGACTGAAGATCTGGGAGGCTGGCCCAGCAACTGAGGATCTGGGGGCTGGCGCAGAGACTGAGGATCTGAGGGGCTCGCCCAGAGACTGAGGATCTGGGAGGCTGGCCCAGAGACTGAGGATCTGGGAGGCTGGCCCAGAGACTGAGGATCTGGGAGGCTGGCCCAGAGACTGAGGATCTGGGAGGCTGGCCCAGAGACTGAGGATCTGGGAGGCTGGCTCAGAGACTGAGGATCTGGGAGGCTGGCTCAGCAACTGAGGATCTGGGAGGCTGGTCAAGCAACTGAGGATCTGGGAGGCTGGCCAAGCAACTGAGGATCTGGGAGGCTGGCTCAGAGACTGAGGATCTGGGAGGCTGGCTCAGCAACTGAGGATCTGGGAGGCTGGCTCAGAGACTGAGGATCTGGGAGGCTGGCCAAGCAACTGAGGATCTGGGAGGCTGGCCAAGCAACTGAGGATCTGGGAGGCTGGCCCAAAGACTGAGGATTTGGGAGGCTGGCCCAGCAAATGAGGATCTGGGAGACTGGCCCAAAGATTGAGGATCTGGGAGGCTGGCCCAAAGACTGAGGATTTGGGGGGCTGGCCTAGCAACTGAGGATCTGGGAGGCTGGCCCAACAAATGAGGATCTGGGAGGCTGGCCCAGAGACTGAGGATCTGGGAGGCTGGCCCAGAGACTGAGGATCTGGGAGGCTGGCCCAGAGACTGAGGATCTGGGAGGCCCAGCAACTGAGGATCTGGGAGGCTGGCCCAGCAACTGAGGATCTGAGAGGCTCGTGGCCCAGCAACTGAGGATCTGGGAGGCTGGCTCAGCAACTGAGGATCTGGGAGGCTGGCCCAGCAACTGAGGATCTGGGAGGCTGGCCCAGAGACTGAAGATCTGGGAGGCTGGCCCAGCAACTGAGGATCTGGGGGGCTGGCGCAGAGACTGAGGATCTGGGAGTCTGGCCCAGCAACTGAGGATCTGGGGGGCTGGCCCAGAGACTGAGGATCTGGGAGGCTGGCCCAGCAACTGAGGATCTTGGAGGCTGGCTCAGCAACTGAGGATCTGGGGGGCTGGCCCAGAGACTGAGGATCTGAGAGGCTGGCTCAGCAACTGAGGATCTGGGAGGCTGGCTCAGCAACTGAGGATCTGGGAGGCTGGCCCAGCAACTGAGGATCTGGGAGGCTGACTCAGCAACTGAGGATCTGGGAGGCTGGCCAGAGACTGAGGATCTGAGAGGCAAAGACCAATTTTCGTCTTGTTCCGTGAAATGTCCAATGCAGCCAAGCCGCTCAATTTTCAATTAAATCACCGCAACTTTAAAGAAAATGACGTGGTTAGCCACAGAAACTCAGAAAGCAAAGTGGCAACCATTCTCATAACCAGCATTCAGTTTTAATGCAGATCAAACATTGTGGGAAAAAATCTACTCGCATAAGCTGGGGGACACAGTTCTGGGTTCTTAGTTCCCCAGCTTTGCTTTGCAGAGTGAAAGCAAAGAGAGAAAGAGACGACTGGCAAGATCGTGACTTTTGATCGATTAGAAGAAGATTCCATTTTCAATAGAGGGTTTATAAAAAAACTAAAGAATTGTAAGGATTAAAGCATATTGAACATTAACTATAAGCGGCTTTTAAAGAGGCCCCCCATACGCCACGTTCGCTTCTAATAAACGAATTACTTTGTTTAAACCGGGCTTCCGTCACGTTCCCACTCCCAGTCAATTGTTGTTGCAGCTGATGCGTTGGGGCTTGGGGGTGGCTGGGGATCTGGGAGCGTTCTGATCCCCCTTGGCAGTCGCTTATTTGCCTTGGTCTGTCTTGACAAACCGAGGGGAAACCAAGATTTGACGCTTCCTATAGCATTAGTGGAACCTACCCAACCTACGCATTTAGTGAATTATATCAGACGAGAGACATCAGAATTGCATTGGTGAGGGGGGTGGATTTGCAGTTTTCGAATATAGCTATTTTTTCAAAAGAGAACGTGACTGAAGTTCGAGTTTTTTTCGCTAGGAAGCGTGGCGTTGGTTATCGGAGATTGAATATTTGACTTGCAAACACATGCTAGGAAATCTTAATGGTGCTATTAAATAGCGGCGATTTTAACTTTCAATTCCTCTTAACTATATAGTTACTATAAATTTGTTGTAGAGAGAATACAAACTCTGGGAGACACCCAGACCGGTTAAATAGAGTGAACTATTCTGGGAGCGGTAAATGGAGGCGGAAATGTTTGAGAGAGGAGCGGAAATTAGGGGGCGAGAAAGTGGGGGCGGAAACGGATGAGAGTGGAGAGGAAAATGGGGGCGGAAACGGATGAGAGTGGAGAGGAAAATGGGGGCGGAAACGGATGAGAGTGGAGCGGAAAATGGGGGCGGAAACGGATGAGAGTAGAAAGGAAAATGGGGGCGGAAATGGATGAGAGTAGAGGGGAAAATGGGGGCGGAAACGGATGAGAGTGGAGAGGAAAATGGGGGCGGAAATGGATGAGAGTAGAGAGGAAAATGAGGGCGGAAACGGATGAGAGTGGAGCGGAAAATGAGGGCGGAAACGGATGAGAGTGGAGCGGAAAATGAGGGCGGAAACGGATGAGAGTGGAGAGGAAAATGGGGGCGGAAACGGATGAGAGTAGAGAGGAAATTGGGGCGGAAACAAATGAGAGTAGAGAGGAAATTGGGGCGGAAACAAATGAGAGTAGAGAGGAAATTGGAGCGGAAACAAATGAGAGGGAGTAGAAAGCAGGGGTGAATTTGTTACAGCGGAAACTAGAAGAAAATTCTTAAAAAGTGCAAGCGCGGATTTAAGGGCGGAAAAAATTGAAGCAAGCACGAGGACGAATATCAAATTGGAAAGCAGCAGAAATACTCGACTGTCAACCATCGACTTACCCGACGCTCTCAGACTCGAACCCGCGACCGTCCCCGCAGCGGCCATGCCGGCTCGCCGCCTGAGCAGGCAGACGGCAAATACGAGCACCACAATGAGCACCCCAGTGGCGATCATCAGGCCGACAATAGCAGTCAAGCTGGTGGCCTCCGAGTCCAAGTCCGGGTGGCCGCCGCGGCCGCCTTTGGCTCCATTGACGCCGCTTCTGCGACCGCCGCGGCCGCCGCTTGCAGTTCGGCCGCCGCCGCCGCCTCCTCCGCCTCTGCTGCCTCCTCGGCTGATTCCAACATCTGGCGGCCCGTCCGACACCGACACCAGCAGCACCCGCATGGAGCTCCGAGGCGGGCTGCCGGCATCGCTGGCTGTCACTTTCAAAGCCAGGCTGCTCTGCCGGCACTCCAGCGACCTGACGAGCAGCAGGTGGCCCTGGCGGGGGTCCAGGCCGAAGCCCGCCTGCCAGCCGTCCTGGGTCATGTTGTAGCTCACGCTGCCGTTCTCCGCCTCGTCCGGGTCGGTGGCGCTCAGCGTTGCCACGACGGTGTTGGCAGCCTCGCGGCAGGAGACATTGATGCGGTTGTTGACGCCGCTGGGGAAAGCGAAGCTCGGCGAATTGTCGTTGACGTCGAGCAGGCGGACCTGCAGCAGCTCCCAGCGCGACTGGCGCCGCGGCCGGCCGTAGTCGTGCGCGGTGACGTTGATCTCGAGCACGGGAGTGAGTTCCCGATCCAGCCGGCTGGTCCGGGTGAACACGCCGCCGTCTGGCCGGATTTCGAAGTGCAGGCTGGGCGGCAGGATGGCGTAGCCGACTCGACCGTTGTCGCCAATGTCGGCATCGGTGGCTGTCAGCCGGCCGACGAAGGTGCCAGCCGGTGAGTTCTCCGTCACGCTTAGGTCATGCCGGCCGGTCCACTCCGGCCAGTGGTCGTTGGTGTCTCGGATGACGAGTTCCACGCTGGCGTTGGCCCAGTGGGCGCCGTCGGTGACTCGCACCTGGAACCGGTAGCGGTCTTTGCTCTCGCGGTCGAACCGCTGCCGGGACCGGATGAGCCCGCTGGACTCGTCAATGCTGACCAGCCGGTCGCCCTCGGGGTCCAGCGAGTATTTCAGCTGGCCAGCCTCGTCGGGGTCGCGAGCGGTTACGCGGCCGATGTGACTGCCGGGCTCCTGCTCCTCCTCAAGCTCCATGCCGTAGGCCGGCTGCTCAAACACTGGCGGGCTGTCGTTCTCGTCCAGCAGCGTCACCCGCAGCTGCTGGCTGGCGGTGCGCGAGGGCCGGCCAGCGTCCGAACAGATCACCGTGTCCGTCACTTGTCGGTCCCGCTCTCTGTCCAGCTCCGACTTGGTAACCAGCCGGTAGACAGAGAGGCTGTCCTGGCTCTGCTCCAGGTTCAAGGCCAGCTGGGAGGCCTGGGCCAGGCGGCAGGTGACGCGGCTGTTCTCGCCAGAGTCCCGGTCGGTGGCCATCACATAGCCGACCAGCTCACCGGCGCGACGATTCTCCGAGACGGTCAGCGGCGGGTTTCTCGACGAGGAGACGCCGCCAGCAGCCGAGGCGATGCCGTTCGCCCGGATGCTGGGAGTTTCGTCATTCTCATCCAGCAGTCGGACGGTGACCAGAGCCTCGGCCTGCTTGGCCGGGAAGCCCTGGTCTCGAGCAATGACAGGCAGGCGGAAGACGCGTTGCCGCTCAAAGTCCAGGCGGGCAGCTCGGCCGACTCTCAGCTGGCCAGTCACGGCATCCAGATCGAAGCTCTGCAATGCGAGGCTGTCCGTCTGGGCCTCGTTGAAGCGGTAGACGATGCGCCCGTTTTGACCCGCGTCGGCATCCTTGGCGTGCAGCTGGGTGACTAAGTAGCCAGCCGGGGCGGCCTCAGAGATGTTGAACTCCAGCTCAGAGCTGGTCCACTCCGGTTGGTTATCGTTCTCGTCTCGAACGGTGACAGTGAAGGTCAGGGTGCCGGTCTTAGGCGGTTCGCCAGCGTCCGTTGCGACCAGGACGAGTCGGTAGGCGGCGCGAGTCTCCCGATCGAGCGGCCTCCGCAGAAGCAGACTGACCCGCACCGGCTCAGCGACGTCCTTAGCCGTTAGCCGACGCGGTTCAACGTCGAACACGCTGACAGCGTCGTCGTCAGAGGCGGCATCGGCTGGCAAGGCGAGGCGAAACTTCCGCAGGCCAAACCTTGGCGAGTCGCGGTCCAGCACAAGGAACGGCAGGCTGACGCTGGTCCGGTTGACCTCAGCCAACTCGCTGACTTCCACCTGACGATTGACCACGCGAAACTCCGGCTGGTGATTGTTCTGCGCCTGCAGCTCCAGGCGGAGGGTGAGCAGCTGGGCCGGGCGGCCGCGCCACTGAGCGTGCACCATGACTGACAGCTCGCACTGTGACTCGCACGGCCGTCCGATGGCCCGAGCGATGATGTCGCGGTCAATCTGGCGTCGAGTTTTCACCACCCCGGAGCTCGAATCCAGGCTGAGCAGTTGCCCGTCTGTCTGTTCGTTGAGCATGAAAAATCGCTCGATGTCGCCTGGTTGAGCTTTCAGTCGGTTGGCCAAATTGACCACCTGGGTGCCGGGCGGGGAGCCTTCAGGTAGAGTCACCGTCACGTCTGGAGATGGCGCTGAGGCGCTGAGCATCAGAGGCAGCAGCAGTAGCAGCATCAGACTCGACAGGTGCGATATTCTGGCGACCATCTTGTCACACTGTAGACAGAGAGAAAGATGAGGAAAGCTGAGCTGTTGTGGTGTCTTAAATAAGGCGATGCGTGGCGCCTCTCTCTCCCCTCCTGCAGTATTTTATTCTGCCTGTCAGTCACTTGGCAGCTGGCACGCAGCTCTGCATTACCCAGCTCACTAACTTTCTCAAGCTGCCAATCTAATCCTGAGCAGCGTCTCACATTTTGATTTCCAATTTCTCTCAGCGATCTGAGCTAAGCAGGAAAAAACCTTGTCCATCTCACAGAGTATAGGAATAGAAAATTTTCATCAGAGAAATTGTTGCGGTAAGGAGTCTGTAATATCGGAGCTCCAGCTTCAACTGACAGCCAATATTTCCTAACTGACTGACTTTATCGCGTCAAAGTTTTTTTCTATTTATTGATTTTCATATCGTAGCTACTAATACAGTAAAGACTTGCATGTAATCTGACTTTATGCCTCATCATTATATAACATCGTCATCTAGCTGTGGGAATTTCTCCAATTACGTTATGGCCGATTCATTCGGGGCAGTATGTGTGCTCACAAGCTGTATCCATTCCCCGTAACCACCCCGTTGATTACGCAAGCGATATGCAGCTATAGTAGGAGAAAAAACCTGCATGAGGTTTCCTTGAGACGCAAGAAAAAAATCTGAAGAAGACGACCCAGGCCTTAAGCTGTAGGGTCAGCCGCCCAGCTCGTGTCTGTCTTCTTAGCGATTTTGAAAACTGACCCACGCCAGGCTCCCGAGGGCCTGTGATGAATAATTAACGGATGAAGCTTCTGACGCCGAGCTTCACTCAGTTTGATTGCTGCTCAGCGAATCCGCGAGGGAGAGAGAGAGAGAGAGTTCAATCTGTTAGCTGGTTTTCGGTTGTGTGTCTCCAGCCCGACACTCCTTTGGGAAATTTTGTCTTTTTATTTACTTATATATAAACCGTCTTAATATTATAGTGGAGATTTTGTATTGATACGAGTATGATAATATGCTGCTGGTGGGGTTCAAAACTGTATGACCATGTTGAACAAAGACTGCTTGTTCTAACTGATTTCCAACCTGTTTGAATCCTGTGCTGATTTTGAAATTGGATTTGGCGCCACCTCTGATTCCTGTATTGGATTTGGCGCCACCTCTGATTCCTGTATTGGATTTGGCGCCACCTCTGATTCCTGTATTTGATTTGGCGCCACCTCTGATTCCTGTATTTGATTTGGCGCCACCTCTGATTCCTGTATTTGATTTGGCGCCACCTCTGATTCTCGTATTGGATTTGGCGCCTTCACCATCTGATTCTCATATTGGATTTGGCGCCTTCACCATCTGATTCTCGTATTGGATTTGGCGCCTTCACCAACTGATTCTCGTATTGGATTTGGCACCTTCACCAACTGATTCTCATATTGGATTTGGCGCCTTCACCAACTGATTCTCATATTGGATTTGGCGTCTTCACCAACTGATTCTCATATTGGATTTAGCGCCTTCACCAACTGATTCTCATATTGGATTTGGCGCCTTCACCATCTGATTCTCATATTGGATTTGGCGCCTTCACCATCTGATTCTCATATTGGATTTGGCGCCTTCACCATCTGATTCTCATATTGGATTTGGCGCCTTCACCATCTAATTCTCATATTGGATTTAGCGCTTACACCATCTGATTCTTATATTGGATTTGGCGCCTACACCATCTGATTCTCATATTGCATTTGGCGCCTCCACCATCTGATTCTCGTATTGGATTTGGCGCCTTCACCATCTGATTCTCATATTGGATTTGGCGCCTTCACCATCTGATTCTCGTATTGGATTTGGCGCCTTCACCAACTGATTCTCATATTGGATTTGGCGCCTTCACCAACTGATTCTCATATTGGATTTGGCGCCTTCACCAACTGATTCTCATATTGGATTTAGCGCCTTCACCAACTGATTCTCATATTGGATTTGGCGCCTTCACCATCTGATTCTCATATTGGATTTGGGGCCTTCACCATCTGATTCTCATATTGGATTTGGGGCCTTCACCATCTGATTCTCATATTGGATTTGGCGCCTTCACCATCTAATTCTCATATTGGATTTAGCGCTTACACCATCTGATTCTCATATTGGATTTGGCGCCTACACCATCTGATTCTCATATTGCATTTGGCGCCTCCACCATCTGATTCTCGTATTGGATTTGGCGCCTCCACCATCTGATTCTCATATTGGATTTGGCGCCTTTGCCATCTGATTCTCATATTGGATTTGGCGCCTTTACCGTCTGATTCTCATATTGGATTTGGCGCCTTCACCAACTGATTCTCATATTGGATTTAGCGCCTTCACCAACTGATTCTCATATTGGATTTAGCGCCTTCACCAACTGATTCTCATATTGGATTTAGCGCCTTCACCAACTGATTCTCATATTGGATTTAGCGCCTTCACCAACTGATTCTCATATTGGATTTAGCGCCTTCACCAACTGATTCTCATAATGGATTTAGCGCCTTCACCAACTGATTCTCATAATGGATTTAGCGCCTTAACCAACTGATTCTCATATTGGATTTGGCGCCTTCACCAACTGATTCTCATATTGGATTTGGCGCCTTCACCATCTGATTCTCATATTGGATTTGGCGTCTTCACCATCTGATTCTCATATTGGATTTAGCGCCTTTGCCATCTGATTCTCATATTGGATTTGGCGTCTTCACCATCTGATTCTCATATTGGATTTGGCGCCCTTCTTTATCTGTCAAAATATTTTCATTTAAGTCTTCATTTTAATACCGGTATTTATGCAGCAATTTATGATAAAAATTTTAAGAATAAAAATGAATTATAAGATTAGACTGACTTACCTTATGCTCTGAATAATTTTAACCAAACTCGTTTTGTTAATCAGCCCAGCGGTCCATATGATTCAAAATTCTGCAATATTATTGCGTTTAGTTAGATTACAAGGTTCGAGTCAGTTCTCTTGATTTTCTAGTGAAAAGCCTCTTTAAACTTGACAGGTTTGCAGTCTGTGGAGTTGCCCTGTTGCTCGAACTGCCACCAACCAATGGGAGTAAAGTGTTCGACTGGTCAGTCTCTCATTGGCTGTTGCTGGCCTCCCAAATGAACTGACGCAGTTTCCTTTCTATAGGGACTTCTATAGTCAAGATTAACCAAATTATCAAGACAGAACTCGCGGGTTGTAACTCGATAAGTTTGACTTAATTAGTCAGATGCCTAATTAAAAATGCAAATTCTTGTTTTCATTCCGACAGACCGAACAGACAAGAGATCTGGACACATCGTTTGTGCGACTTTGTATGGAGAGGGTAGATCAGAGAGTAGATGCTATTCAGTTCAAATCTGATACTCGTAGTGCAGAGGCTTGCGATCGAATTCAGCGACTTGTTAGATAGATGATTGGAGGGGTGTTAAAGAGGAGATTGGAGATTGGGTAGAGGGCATGCAGACGATAGATGCGAGAGGGGGAAGAGGAGAGGGAAGAGAGGATAGGGAGAGAGGAGAGGGGAGAGAGAAGAGGGAAGAGAGAGAGAGGGGAGAGAAGAGAGAGGAGAGGGGAGAGAAGAGAGAGGAGATGAGGGGAGAGAGGAAAGGGGAGAGAGGAGAGAAGAGAGAGGAGATAGGAGAGAAGAGAAGGGAGAGAGGAGAGTGGGAAGGGTGGAAGGAAAAGCAGGTGATACGAAAGCAATACATTTATGGCAACCTAAGTCACGTATATGACGATAATTCAAACCCAGCTAATATAGGAATTCCTAGAAATACCCCGTTGGTAAAATGCCAGCTATACAGTGTAGAGACGAAATTGCTGTTAAAAACGTAGGTCCCCATGCGGAATTCGGTGACATTTCGCGGCTATAAGATTGGGAAACCATGCACTGTTTGATCGACTCTCTGTTGAGGGGAATAAAAACCTGCTGGAGGCTTAGCCTAGGGAAGGGGGAGAAAGCGAACAAGGGGGATTCCTCGTATATAAACTGACTGATTACCAACTTTCCCTACCAAAGCACCAAACGCCATCCTGCACACCCGGCCGGCAGCAGGGCCCTACTAATACTGCAGCTCTCGATTTCAATGCCATAAACATGTCAGAAATGTCACAGATAACCAACATAGCAATTGCGGAGGACAAGCTGCGCATCGGGGGGCTAAAAGTGCAGCACCTAATTCAGAAAAATAAATGAAGAAGAACCGCATGCAGACTTTCAGCGGAAATGTTTCTGTGAAAAATAGATGCAGCCTCTGAAATTTGTCGCATTCACAGCGATTAATTCGTGGTTTGTTGATTGTTTGCTGCCGCTGTCGCTGAATTTTCGCTGGCTGTGTTTTGTACCGAATTTGGATACAAATACATTTGACTCCACTTACACACACGGGGTATACTAAGGCAATGTAATAGATGATTCATTGCGCCATGTAGCTGCTTTGGGGCTTTCTCCGGTTTCTGGCTCGTGCCAATACTGTCGAATGTAGCAATGATAGGGGCTTGTAATATTACTGAAAGAGTTATAATCAACAAATTATGGATAGAACTGACTATTAAGGAATCAAACAAGGTGCATAAGCAGGTGTCATTACTGATGCCACCCGGAAGTTTATGGATAAATTCTGGTGCAAAAATGCACTCATGAAAAATTGCTTCTTAGCCAATACTTTCAAATAAAGAAAAGTATTCCCCGAAGCTCAGATCACATTCCGTACGTTTTTCTGAAAGACAGGCTCGGATAAATATTTTCATAAAAAGCGTATATGTTCGTATTTTGGTAAATGCGAATCTATGCATGCCCATGAGGGAGAAAATTACCAAAATGTATACAGAAACCGGTATTTTAATCCACCTTTAAAATTCGAAATTAGGTTTTCTAAATATTTAGAATTTAAATTATTAGTAGTTTATTAAAGTAGTACCAATCTGACAGTTAGCTATTTTTTGTTATTCGACACCGTAGCTAAGTAACTTTTAGGCGTACTATTTTAGTTTCTGCTAAAAAATCTGATTTTGAGTTTATTACAAACGTCCAGTACTGTTTACTTCCTTACCACGTTTTGATAATGTATGCCAATCAAGAGTATTATTTTTATAGCATCCTACCTTTTAATAACTATTTATTTTATAGCATAGAATACATAGCAAGGAAGGCGAAAGGCTTTGAGTAAAATTAAAATGCCATAATACACAGATATTGTACTTGTACTATTCGTGCAGTGATTACTTGATGCACGGAAGTAGTTTACCATTATAGCTTCGTTTTTACCATCCATTAAATTCAGAACTAGATAAAATAGGCTACCAAGATTTGATTAGATTTTTTGGACTGAGTATATTTTCATATTAATGTTGTTATTGTTTCCTTTTATGTCGGGCATTTCATTTGACTTAGCTCGAATTTTATTGACATAAAATTCAAGTAGATGAGGATAGTAATATTACTTTTAGTCTAAACTATCTTCAAAAAATAATTTATTTTGTATATTACAGGATTTTTTATGGTTTTTAAGTTATTATAGTTTAGAGAATTTGCATAGATGACAATTATCATTACTTACTATGACATTTTGTACCAGTTTGGCATGATGTCCATTGTTTTAAGAATATGCATAATATAGTTTAAAAAAGTTTGTGAAATTGTTTAAATTACCAATAGTAACTAAGCAAACAGAATACTCATAATTTATAATGATTATGATAATAATTTGAAGTAGATTTATAAAAACGAAAAAAATTGTCAATAAAATTGAATACTTTCATAAAATGAGCAAGTTTTATATTTGATTACATATAAAATAGGTTATAAAAAGACTAATTCATACAATAAATTTTCTTGATAAACTTTCTAATACAGAGTGACTTGAGTAATATTAAAATAATTCAGCATTTAGCAAAATTATTTTTTTCCAGCCTGAAAACATGGTGGTCAGACGAGGCAAAGGAAAGGATGACAAGGCTCCTCCAGAGGATGTGGTGAGCTATATTTTCGCTGCACTGCGGCTTTTGCTAAAAATAAAAAAATCTTGTTTCTGCAACACTCTGCACTCCAATTCTTCATTAGTTTGATCCTCTGCCTCTGGAGTCAAAGACTGCGCAGACCGCCATTCTCATGCTGGACAGCCCAGAAGAGGAAGTTCAGGCAAAAGCCTGCGATGGACTGTACAAATTTGCTAACAAATGTGAGTCTGCTTTTATCTTTGTCTGTCTCAGTGCCTGTCTCAGTGTCTGTCCTAGTGTCTGTCTTAGTGTCTGTCTCAGTGCCTGTCTCAGTGTCTGTCTTAGTGTCTGTCTCAGTGTCTGTCTTAGTGTCTGTCTTAGTGTCTGTCTCAGTGCCTGTCTCAGTGTCTGTCTCAGTGCCTGTCTCAGTGTCTGTCTTAGTGTCTGTCTCAGTGTCTGTCTTAGTGTCTGTTTCAGTGTCTGTCTTAGTGTCTGTCCCAGTGTCTGTCCTAGTGTCTGTCTTAGTGTCTGTCTCAGTGTCTGTCTTAGCGTCTGTCTCAGTGTCTGTCCTAGTGTCTGTCTTAGTGTCTGTGTCAGTGTCTGTCTTAGTGTCTGTCCCAGTGTCTGTCCTAGTGTCTCTCTTAGTGTCTGTCTTAGTGTCTGTCTCAGTATCTGTCTCAGTGTCTGTCTTAGCGTCTGTCTCAGTGTCTGTCCCAGTGTCTGTCTCAGTGTCTGTCTTAGTGTCTGTCTCAGTGTCTGTCTCAGTGTCCGTCCCAGTGTCTGTCTTAGTGTCTGTCCCAGTGTCTGTCTTAGTGTCTGTCTTAGTGTCTGTCATAGTTTCTGTCTTAGTGTCTGTCTTAGTGTCTGTCTGTTTGTCTGTCTGTCTGTCTGTCTGTCTGTCTGTCTGTCTGTCTGCCTGTCTGTCTGTATGTCTACAAACTCAAGCCCCATCACCCCAGGTGACGAGAACAAGAAGCAGCTGCTAGACGGAGGCGCAGTGGACGGCCTGCTTCGCCTGATGGCCTCCGAGGATCGCACCATTCGGCGGAACTCCGTGATGGCGCTGGCCACCCTGACTGCGCACCCGGACGTGCGCAAACTGCTGCGAAAGCGAGAGGACGCGGTGCCGCTGCTGCTGCGGCTGCTGCAGGCGGAAGGTCTGTGACTGAGGGCCCGTGGCGTGGCAAAGAGAAAACAAGGGAAAACTGACAGAACTAGTGGAATTATATTATAGATTTGTGATGTGATATAACAGATGCATTATGAACACTGGCTGGTAGCGCATAACAGACAAGTAGCACATGACACACAGGTAGCACATGACACACAGGTAGCACATGACACACAGGTAGCACATGACACACAGGTAGCACATGACACACAGGTAGCACATGACACACAGGTAGCACATGACACACAGGTAGCACATGACACACAGGTAGCACATGACACACAGGTAGCACATGACACACAGGTAGCACATGACACACAGGTAGCACATGACACACAGGTAGCACATTACAGACAGGTAGCACATGACACACAGGTAGCACATGACACACAGGTAGCACATGACACACAGGTAGCACATGACACACAGGTAGCACATGACACACAGGTAGCACATGACACACAGGTAGCACATGACACACAGGTAGCACATGACACACAGGTAGCACATGACACACAGGTAGCACATGACACACAGGTAGCACATGACAGACAGGTAGCACATGACACACAGATAGGACATGACACACAGGTAGGACATGACACACAGGTAGCACATTACAGACAGGTAGCACATGACAGACAGGTAGCACATGACACACAGGTAGCACATTACAGACAGGTAGCACATTACAGACAGGTAGCACATGACACACAGGTAGCACATGACACACAGGTAGCACATGACACACAGGTAGCACATGACACACAGGTAGCACATGACACACAGGTAGCACATGACACACAGGTAGCACATTACAGACAGGTAGCACATGACAGACAGGTAGCACATGACACACAGGTAGCACATGACACACAGGTAGCACATGACACACAGGTAGCACATGACACACAGGTAGCACATTACAGACAGGTAGCACATGACAGACAGGTAGCACATGACACACAGGTAGCACATGACACACAGGTAGCACATTACAGACAGGTAGGACATTACAGACAGGTAGCACATGACAGACAGGTAGCACATGACACACAGGTAGCACATGACACACAGGTAGCACATGACACACAGATAGGACATGACACACAGGTAGGACATGACACACAGGTAGCACATGACAGACAGGTAGGACATTACAGATAGGTAGGACATTACAGACAGGTAGCACATGACACACAGGTAGCACATGACACACAGGTAGCACATTACAGACAGGTAGGACATGACACAAATGTAGGACATGACACACAGGTAGCACATTACAGACAGGTAGCACATGACACACAGGTAGCACAAGACACACAGGTAGCACGTGGCACACAGGTAGCACATGAAAGACAGGTAGGACATGACACACAGGTAGCACATGAAAGACAGGTAGCACATGACAAAAGATATTAGACATGAGAGGCAGGTTTCATAACAGACTGGTGACGTAACAGTTTTATACAAAATACATGTTTTAGACAGATTTATTTAAACACAAGCAATCAGACACAGTTCACTTCTTAAATCTAAAAGCCTCTCAAATCAACAACTCACAATTAGAGTTCACCACAACCAACGAGTTCGCCACGATGGCGCTGGCAAACTTGGCCAAGGAGTTTGCCAGCATCGCGGTGATTCTGGATCACGGCGGCCTCGACCAGCTGGTCGAGTGCATGCGCGATGAGGACCCGGATGTGCAACGCAATGCTGCCGAGTGCGTAGCGCTACTGCTGCAGGTGAGAGCTGCCAGATCCTCTGCCTCCAAGATCCTCAGTTGCTGAGCCAGCCTCCCAGATTCCCAGTTGCTGAGCCAGCCTCCCAGATTCCCAGTTGCTGAGCCAGCCTCCCAGATTCCCAGTTGCTGAGCCAGCCTCCCAGATCCCTAGTTGCTGGGCCAGCCTTCCAGATCCTCAGTTGCTAAGCCAGCCTCCCAGATCCTCAGTTTCTGGGCCAGCCTCCCAGATTCTCAGTTGCTGAGCCAGCCTCCCAGATCCTCAGTTTCTGGGCCAGCCTCCCAGATCCTCAGTTGCTGAGCCAGCCTCCCAGATCCTCAGTCTCTGGGCCAGCCTCCCAGATCCTCAGTTTCTGGGCCAGCCTCCCAGATCCTCAGTTGCTGAGCCAGCCTCCCAGATCCTCAGTCTCTGGGCCAGCCTCCCAGATCCTCAGTTTCTGGGCCAGCCTCCCAGATCCTCAGTTGCTGAGCCAGCCTCCCAGATCCTCAGTTTCTGGGCCAGCCTCCCAGATCCTCAGTTTCTGGGCCAGCCTCCCAGATCCTCAGTTTCTGAGCCAGCCTCCCAGATCCAGTCGCAAAATTTAATCAGCGAAAATTCAACCCCCTCCACAGGACTTTGAAGCAAAGGCGGCTCTGAAGGAGGCCGGTGGTCTCGAGGCGCTGCTGTCGCTGCTGCAGTCGGAGTTTCCAGCCATTCAGGAGCTGGCGCTGCAGGCTCTGATTCGGGCCACCCAGGATGGTGGGTAACCCTGCGGATATCCTCTCTGCGATTCACAGTCGTTATTTTAAATTTATAATTCATTCAAGTGTGTGGAATTTAAGTAGTGTCAGGGAAGACAGTGAGATTATAGTGTGTCAGTAAAGATGGTTCGTCAGAATAGTAGCATTTCTGACACCATACTAGAAAGGACAAATGGCGTGTCGAAAATAAGTATATATGATTACCTTTCAGAGCAGTATTCTTATCCCGGTAGGTGTGTACCTGGGAATCTAAAAAAAAGGGTTTAAAGGTACCAGCACTGCTCCCCTTTCAGCCGGCAACAGGGCTGCCCTGCGAGAGTTGGATGCTCTGAAGGCCTTCGTCAACATCGTTGGGCGGCCCGAGTGCAACGACCTGCACGTGCACGCGCTGCACGTTCTGGCAAACTGCGCTGACGATATTGACAGCTTGCTGGTGAGCTCTCTGTCTCTGTCTGTCTGTCTGTCTGTCTGTCTGTCTGTCTGTCTGTCTGTCTGTCTGTCTGTCTGTCTGTCTGTCTGTCTGTCTGTCTGTCTGTCTGTCTGTCTGTCTGTCTGTCTGTCTGTCTGTGTGTGTGTGTGTCTGTCTGTCTGTCTGTCTTAGTGTCTTCTGTCTGTCTGTCTATCTGTCTGTCTGTCTGTCTGTCTGTCTGTCTGTCTTAGTGTCTTCTGTCTGTCTGTCTATCTGTCTGTCTGTCTGTCTGTCTGTCTGTCTGTCCGTCTGTCTGCTTGCCTATCCATCACCCATCCATTTCATCCCCCATAGCAACTAAAAGAGAATGGCGGTCTGGTTCGATTCGTGGCCTTCATCACGGAGCAGACGCCGCCACCGGAGGAGCAGGCAGCCAAGGACGCCAAGGGCAAGGGCAAGCCGAAGAGTGCCAAGAAGAAGAAGGGAGAAGACGGTGAGGATTTGGAGAGTCTGCAGCAGGGAATTATTGATATTCCCTTAAAATGATGGAAATTCCTCTAGTGACGATGGAATTCCCTAGTGATTATGGTAATTCCCTAGTGATGATGGGAATCCCCCTAGTTATTATGGAAAGTTTTAACTACGGTAGCTGACAGCCGAAACAAAACGATTTTATGTGCTACTCGCAATAAGTAGTGTAAATGAACGTTTTCAATTGATAAAATAGTTGAATACTTGAGTGACCAAATGAATAATCCTTGAACGCCAGAAGACACAACAACTGATGATGACGAGGAAGCAGTTGCAGGGGCCACCTGTAAGGACAGAAACGCTCCGAACAGTCACACTTGAGTCACAAATCAATCAATCGTCGTGTCTAAATTTTGCCATTTTTTATTTATATTTGTTTAAATGAGCTCAGCGTTACACGGGATCCCTGGTTCGATCACCGCTGCCCCCCTGCCAAAATGAATAAAATGATCTCACAAGGAATCAATCCTTTTCTATTTCAATTTCGATTGTCACGGATTTACAGTTTTACTTAAATTAGTAGTTTCAGAAGAATTCGGTTTTATTTTTTTTCAAAATTAACTTTAAAAATGTTGAAAAATGATCACGGACAAATTATTTGCGCGCTAAAAATTAAAGATCAATTCTCTTTGTCGCTATTAGTAGTATAATTTGGTTATTACAATAAAAATCAATCTTTTCCAGACAAAAAGGAGGCCGAGAGTGTTCCGTCTCACATGCTGCCAGAAGTGAAGATGCACGCTGCCAGAGCCATTGCTAGAGCTGCTCGAACTGGTCAGTCTTGTTTGATTAATAAATTAATTAATGGTGTATTTTTAAAAAAGTAATAAAATTAATTAGTTAGATTTTATTTTAATAAATACCATACTTTATAAAAATAAATATTTCGACCACTAGGGCTCGAACTCGGGACCTTAAGCGCATTGAAGCCAACCGCTAGACCCGCTCGTTGCTAGGGCTAGACTCTCCTCTAAAAGTAACAAAAATGCTTATTTTACTACTGACACCGCCTGCAGAAGCCGGCAAGCGAGTTCTGCACGATTGCGAAGCCGAGAAGATGCTGGTGCAGCTGCTGACTAACGAGGATGACAAAGTGAGGGCAGCCGCGGCCACCGCCCTCGCCATCGTGGGGGAGAGCTTCCAGTGCCAGCAGGCCATCGTGAGATATGGTTAGTGCTGCAGTTTATATAAGTGATTCTGATTATCAAGGCACTTTTGATAGATATAGCTGGCGTGAAACAATTTTTTTGATACATATCGTGTGTATAATATTATAATTGTTTTCGATACATATCGGATGAATTTTTTTCGATACATATCGTGTGTGTACTATTATAATTGATTTCGATACATATCGGGTAAAAATCCTTTTTTATACGATAATTCGCTACATATTTGTATACGTTCAAGAAAAGAAGATTTAAATATCCTATTATTGCTTTTTTAGATGGCCTTGAGCCCCTGGTGAAGATGACCAAACTGGAGAACAAGGAGATCAAGGAGGCCAGCTCTCTGGCTGTGGCCAATCTGACCTCGGGCAACTCAGACATCTGCTCGTGAGTTGGGAACTGGGAAATCTACAAGATTCAAGTGATTCACACAGATAAGGGCCAGTCCTCAGTCAGCCTTGAGTTACCTCAGTCATAGACTGGGTGCCCTTGAGTGACCTCAGCCATAGACAGTGATGTCCGTGAGTGACCTCAGCCATAGACACTATGTCCTTGAGTGACCTCAGCCATAGACAGTGATGTCCTTAAGTGACCTCAGCCATAAACAGGATGTCCTTGAGTGACCTCAGCCATAGACAGGATGTCCTTGAGTGACCTCAGCCATAGACAGGATGGCCTTGAGTGACCTCAGCCATAGGCAGGATGCCCTTGAGTGACCTCAGCCATAGACAGGATGTCCTTGAGAGACCTCAGCCATAGACAGGATGTCCTTGAGTGACCTCAGCCATAGGCAGGATGCCATTGAGTGACCTCAGCCATAGACACTATGTCCTTGAGTGACCTCAGCCATAGACACTATGTCCTTGAGTGACCTCAGCCATAGACACTATGTCCTTGAGTGACCTCAGCCATAGGCAGGATGCCCTTGAGTGACCTCAGCCATAGACAGGATGTCCTTGAGTGACCTCAGCCATAGACAGGATGTCCTTGAGTGACCTCAGCCATAGACAGGATGTCCTTGAGTGACCTCAGCCATAGGCAGGATGCCCTTGAGTGACCTCAGCCATAGACAGGATGTCCTTGAGTGACCTCAGCCATAGGCAGGATGCCCTTGAGTGACCTCAGCCATAGACAGGATGTCCTTAAAAGACCTTAATCGATCAAATAAAGAGTTAATCAATCTAACTGTCAGTGCATCTCACAAAATAATTACATTCACTTGTGTACCTACTGTGAGTAGAGTGTCAGCCATAAAGAATCCGCCATCTCCCAACTGCATCCCCAGAGCCGTCGGGGCCATCAGCCACGGCATCGAGAACCTGATCGGCTGCCTATCGAACGAGAACGAACGAATCGCCTGCAACGGTCTGACCGCCCTCATCAACTTGTCCACCACGGACAGCCTCCGGCACAAAGTGCTTCATCAGGGCCTGCTCAATGCGCTGCAGAATCCCTTGGGATCAAAGTGAGGCGAATGAGCTGGCCTGAGTGAATGCTCCGTGCTTAACTGGCCAACCCGAAACCCCAGGAACTCTAAATATGATTGCAGGGTTGGGGCTGCTGCCGCTGATTCTGGGGTCAGCTGAACCAGTCACTCAGTCACTCAGTGACTCAGTCACTCGGTAACTCAGTCACTCAGTCACTCAGTCACTCAGTCACTCAGCCACTCAGTCACTCAGTCACTCAGTCACTCAGTCACTCAGTCACTCAGTCACTCAGTCACTCAGTCACTTAGTCACTCAGTCACTCAGCCACTCAGTCACTCAGTCTTTCAGTCACTCAGTCAGTCAGTCAGTCACTCACTCAGTCACTCAGTCACTCAGTCAGTCACTCACTCAGTCACTCAGTCACTCAGTCACTCAGTCACTCAGTCACTTAGTCACTCAGTCACTCAGCCACTCAGTCACTCAGTCTTTCAGTCACTCAGTCAGTCAGTCAGTCACTCACTCAGTCACTCAGTCAGTCACTCACTCAGTCACTCAGTCACTCAGTCACTCAGTCACTCAGTCACTCAGTTTCTCAGTCACTCAGTTACTCAGTCACTCAGTTATTCGGTCAATCAGTCACTCAGTCACTCAGTCACTCAGTCACTCAGTCACTCAGTCACTCAGTCATTCAGTCACTCAGTCACTCAGTCACTCAGTCACTCAGTCACTCAGTCATTCAGTCACTCAGTCACTCAGTCATTCAGTCACTCAGTCACTCAGTCACTCAGTCACTCAGTCAGTCAGTCAGTCAGTCAGTCACTCAGTCACTCAGCCACTCAGTCACTCAGTCTTTCAGTCACTCAGTCAGTCAGTCACCCATTCACTCAAGTCAGTCAGTCACCCACTCACTCAAGTCAGTCAGTCAGTCAGTCAGTCAGTCAGTCAGTCAGTCAGTCAGTCAGTCAGTCAGTCAGTCAGTCACCCACTCACTCAAGTCAGTCAGTCAGTCAGTCAGTCACCCACTCACTCAAGTCAGTCAGTCAGTCACTCAGTCACTCAGTTACTCAGTTACTCAGTCACTCAGTCTTTCAGTCACTCAGTCAGTCAGTCAGTCAGTCACCCATTCACTCAAGTCAGTCAGTCAGTCACCCACTCACTCAAGTCAGTCAGTCAGTCAGTCAGTCAGTCACCCATTCACTCAAGTCAGTCAGTCAGTCACCCACTCACTCAAGTCAGTAAGTCAGTCAGTCAGTCACCCATTCACTCAAGTCAGTCAGTCAGTCACCCACTCACTCAAGTCAATCAGTCAGTCACTCAGTCACTCAGTCACTCAGTTACTCAGTAACTCAGTCATTCAGGCACTCAGTCACTCAGTCCCTCAGTCACTCGGTCACTCAGTCAGTCAGTCAGTCACTCAGTCAGTCAGTCAGTCACTCAGTCACTCGGTCACTCAGTCAGTCAGTCACTCAGTCACTCAGTCACTCAGCCACTCAGTTACTCGGTCACTCAGTCACTCAGTCACTCAGCCACTTAGTTACTCGGTCACTCAGTCACTCAGTCACTCAGTCACTCAGTCACTCAGCCACTCAGTCACTCAGTCATTCAGGCACTCAGGCACTCAGTCACTCAGTCACTCAGTCACTCAGTCACTCAGTCACTCGGTCACTCAGTCAGTCAGTCAGTCAGTCAGTCAGTCACTCAGCCACTCAGTTACTCGGTCACTCAGCCACTCAGTCACTCAGTCACTCAGTCACTCAGTCACTCAGTCACTCAGCCACTCAGTCACTCAGTCTTTCAGTCACTCAGTCACTCAGTCACTCAGTCACTCAGTCACTCGGTCACTCAGTCACTTAGTCAGTCAGTCAGTCACTCACTCAGTCACTGAGTCACTCAGTCAGTCACTCACTCAGTCAGTCACTCACTCAGTCACTCAATCACTCAGTCAGTCACTCACTCAGTCACTCAGTCACTCAGTCACTCAGTCACACAGTCACTCAGTTACTCAGTCACTCAGTTACTCAGTCACTCAGTTACTCAGTCACTCAGTTATTCGGTCAATCAGTCACTCAGTCACTCAGTCACTCGGTCACTCAGTCAGTCAGTCACTCACTCAGTCACTCAGTCACTCAGTCACTCAGTCACTCAGTCATTCAGTCACTCAGTCACTCAGTCATTCAGTCACTCAGTCACTCAGTCACTCAGTCAGTCAGTCAGTCAGTCAGTCAGTCAGTCACTCAGTCACTCAGCCACTCAGTCACTCAGTCTTTCAGTCACTCAGTCAGTCAGTCACCCATTCACTCAAGTCAGTCAGTCACCCACTCACTCAAGTCAGTCAGTCAGTCAGTCAGTCAGTCAGTCAGTCAGTCAGTCAGTCAGTCAGTCAGTCACCCACTCACTCAAGTCAGTCAGTCAGTCACTCAGTCACTCAGTTACTCAGTCACTCAGTCTTTCAGTCACTCAGTCAGTCAGTCAGTCAGTCACCCATTCACTCAAGTCAGTCAGTCAGTCACCCACTCACTCAAGTCAGTCAGTCAGTCAGTTAGTCAGTCAGTCACCCACTCACTCAAGTCAATCAGTCAGTCACTCAGTCACTCAGTCACTCAGTCACTCAGTCACTCAGCCACTCAGTCACTCAGTCTTTCAGGCACTCAGTCACTCAGTCACTCAGTCACTCAGCCACTCAGTCACTCAGTCTTTCAGGCACTCAGGCACTCAGGCACTCAGTTACTCAGTTACTCACTTAGTCATTCTTTCATTCTGTCCCTCAGCCAGTCTCTTACTTGTATTGTGAGGCAGCACACACCCTGTGCCTTGGTGGTCGGCCCTCAAGTTCAGCCGCGCCTTCCCTGTCCCTCCCCGCAGGTCGCTGCTGGTGCAGCAGAGGGCAGCCACCGCGGTCGCCTGCTTCGTGTGCGAGCCCGGGCCCAGGGAGGACTTCCGCAAGAGCGGCAAATGCCTGCCGCTGCTCGTGCCGCTGCTCATGTCTGACAGCGACCCGGTGCGGCGGGCTGCCTGCTGGGCAGTCGCGGTGCTGGCTGCCGACGCTGAGACCGCCAATGAGATCTACAAGCTCAAGTGAGTTCTTCCATAGACAGGATGTCTTTGAGTAACCTCTGCCATAGACAGGATGTCCTTGAGTGACCTCTGCCATAGACAGGATGTCCTTGAGTGACCTCAGCCATAGCCAGAATGATATAAGTGGTAAATAAATGATATTCTCAATTTCGCAAGCCGTTTTATTAAAGAAATAAACAGATGCACCTCAATCAAATTTAGCGGCGTTCTGAGGGATATTCACCTAAATCGCTTCTCCATCAACGCAGAGGCCTCGAGCTCCTTCAGGCCATCAACAAGTCGGACACGAAGAGGAACAAGTTCTCCGAGATTGCGCTGAACAAACTGCTGGACAGCAACCTGAACTTGAAGTACGCGCTGACTGGCTATCTCTGTGAGTGACCGTCAGATGGTGTGACCAATGCTAGTGAGCTGATATCAGCAGTGTCACAGAGCCTCCCCACAAACCCGCAGCCACCACTGACAGGATCCCGGACCTGTTTTACGACCCTGGCCAGCTCCGTCCAGAGGACCATCTGCCATCGCTGGAGGCCTTCGGTCGCCAGGAGGTCAACACCAGGCGGCCAGTGCTGCTGCTGAACGCTCAGCCACCGCCGTAAGAATTGCTGCTCAGCTCTTGACGGAATGATTGAGCTGCTCGGGTTTCCTGATCAGTTCACAGTCTCCTGAACCATTTTGATTTTTCACTTAAACTTCATCAGTATTTGCCAGTTGCTAGGGGGGGCAACTTGAGCACTTGTTGCTATCACTAAATCAACCTGAACTGATATATATATATGCCTTTGTCTTTATTCTTACTTTTCACCCGTCACTTTTTTTGTCCCTCTTCATCCACCACTCTTCATCCATCACTCTTCATCCATCACTCTTCATTCGTCACTCTTCATCCGTCACTCTTCATTCGTCACTCTTCGTCCGTCACTCTTCGTCCGTCACTCTTCATTCGTCACTCTTCATCCGTCACTCTTCATCCGTCACTCTTCGTCCGTCACTCTTCATTCGTCACTCTTCATCCGTCACTCTTCATCCGTCACTCTTCGTCCGTCACTCTTCATTCGTCACTCTTCATCCGTCACTCTTCATTCGTCACTCTTCGTCCGTCACTCTTCATCCGTCACTCTTCATTCGTCACTCTTCATTCGTCACTCTTCGTCCGTCACTCTTCATCCGTCACTCTTCATCCGTCACTCTTCATTCGTCACTCTTCATCCGTCACTCTTCATTCGTCACTCTTCGTCCGTCACTCTTCATTCGTCACTCTTCATCCGTCACTCTTCATTCGTCACTCTTCATCCGTCACTCTTCATCCGTCACTCTTCGTCCGTCACTCTTCATTCGTCAGTCTTAATCCGTCACTCTTCGTCCGTCACTCTTCATCCACCACTCAGCAGCATCCGTCACTTCATCCGTCACTCTTCATCCACCACTCAGCAGCATCCGTCACTCTTCATCCGTCACTCTTCATCCGTCACTCTTCATTCGTCACTCTTCATTCGTCACTCTTCATCCGTCACTCTTCATCCACCACTCAGCAGCATCCGTCACTCTTCATCCGTCACTCTTCATCCGTCACTCTTCGTCCGTCACTCTTCATCCGTCAATCTTAATTTGTCAATCTTCATCCACCACTCAGCAGCATCCGTCACTCTTCATCCGTCACTCTTCATTCGTCACTCTTCGTCCGTCACTCTTCATCCGTCAATCTTAATTTGTCAATCTTCATCCACCACTCAGCAGCATCCGTCACTCTTCATTCGTCCCTATTCGTGTTTCGCGCTTCTTCCGTCACTCCATCAGCAGCTCGCTCCATCACCAGCTCACTCCATCAGCAGCTCACTCCATCAGCAGCTCACTCCATCAGCAGCTCACTCCATCAGCAGCTCACTCCATCAGCAGCTCACTCCATCAGCAGCTCACTCCATCAGCAGCTCACTCCATCAGCAGCTCACTCCATCAGCAGCTCACTCCATCACCAGCTCACTCCATCACCAGCTCACTCCATCACCAGCTCACTCCATCACCAGCTCACTCCATCACCAGCTCACTCCATCACCAGCTCACTCCATCACCAGCTCACTCCATCACCAGCTCACTCCATCACCAGCTCACTCCATCACCAGCTCACTCCATCAGCAGCTCACTCCATCACCAGCTCACTCCATCAGCAGCTCACTCCATCAGCAGCTCACTCCATCACCAGCTCACTCCATCACCAGCTCACTCCATCACCAGCTCACTCCATCACCAGCTCACTCCGTCACCACCCCAGGCCGCCGCCGGAGACCCTCAACGACGCGGCCACGGAGGCGGACAGCGAAGAGCAAAAGTCCAGCCAGCAGATGGACGACAGCAAAGCCACACCAACAGGGCGCAGATCGAAGTCGTGAGTCCATGATGGGCAAAGCTGACAGAGTCGCTGGTTGAGTCTCCTGCTGAGTCGTGCCTGTCATAGCGGATAGCATATTAAAACAAACATTTATCAGCCATATTTACAGTATATGCTTCCGCCATTGCTTGAAGTAGCATTAGAAGACTTAAGAAATCATTTTTATTCATCTCTCTTCAAATTCTCCTGTTTCAGTCCAAAGGACTCAGCGTGAGCACACGATTTCAATCTACTGAAAAGCGATACTTACAGGAGATTCTGTTGTGTAGAACAATGTAGAATACTAACAAAACCCGCATTAATTTGGTTTTGCGCTTATGCAATAACATCGAATTGTTGAGTTTTAACATCCCACGATAACCACCAAAAACCCTGCCGTCAAGTAATAAAAGTGCTCAATGTACTTCTGTTTGATGTTCTATTAGCGCTCCTATCAATTCCCTACCAGATAAAATACAGTCAATACGCCAGTAGCCTACTGAAAGTAGGCAAGCCGAGAATATTACCGTCTAAATTTATTATTTCTGCAGGAAAGGCAAGCGAGGCGACGCGGAAGCCGCCGCTGCAGCCGCCGCCGCCACCGCTGCCGCAGCCGCCGCAGCCGCAGCCGCCGCCGCAGCGGTCGAAGCGACGCCGAAGCCGTACAGCCCGCCGGAGGACGCCGGCCTGCGCCGCTGCATCGAGGAGGCCGAACGATTGGTGGCGCAGAGCGGCAGCGCTCGGGAGGAGATCCAGCAGCTGGCCGGGCTGGTCTCCGAGCGGATGGGCGGCGCCATCGAGCACGGCGAGCTCATGCAGTTCGGCTATGAGCTGCCACTCAGCCAGCTCAAGTTCGCGCTTAAGTCCAACGTTGTGCCAATTGGGCTGGTCAGTGCAGGCATTCACTGTCACAGGGCGCTGCTGTTTAAGGTGAGCAGTCAGTGTGTCTGAGCAGTCAGTGTGTCTTTGTGAGCAGTCAGTGTGTCTTTGTGAGCATTCAGTGTGTCTTTGTGAGCAGTCAGTGTGTCTTTGTGAGCAGTCAATGTGTCTTTGTGAGCAGTCAGTGTGTCTTTGTGAGCAGTCAGCGTGTCTTTGTGAGCAGTCAGTGTGTCTTTGTGAGCAGTGAGTGTGCCTTTATTTGTGAGTGGTCAGTGTGTCTTCGTTTGTGAACTGCTCTTCTTCATCAAACAGTCTCTCACATCCTCTCCCCCGCAGTTCCTGGCAGACAGGGTCGGCATCAACTGCACGCTGGTCCGGGGCCAGTACAATCGGGCGTGGAATGAGGTCTGGCTGACCGAGTCCGAGGTGAGCTGCTCAAGCGAGTCGGTCTGTAGAATTTAGGGTGTGTGGAATTTATGATCTGAAGAATTTAGTATCTGGGGAATTTAGTTTATGGGGAATTTAGTATCTAGGGAATTTAGGATCTGGAGAATTTAGGATCTGGGGAAGCTAGGATCTAGGGAATTTAGAATCTGGGGAATTTAGTATCTGGGGAATTTAGTATCTGGGGAATTTAGTATCTGGGGAATTTAGTATCTGGGGAATTTAGTATGTGGGGAATTTAGTATGTGGGGAATTTAGGATCTAGGGAATTTATAGAATCTGGGGAATTTAGGATCTGGGGAATTTTTTTTTTATTATTAGAGGCAGGGGGGTTGTGTGCACCCTGGCGCACTTTAAGCGACACAGGCGCACAACCGGCGAGAGGCATTACTGCCCATTCCGCCGACTCCCCTGAGCAGGCATACAAGCGCGCGGATACGTACGCAGGCACACACTCACACAGGAGTGTACAGCGGCCCTAACTTTATATTATCGTTAGGCATGTACACTTCACTGCGCCTTGGGGGGGTTGGCTCTCAAGGCCGTTAATTGCACGAGCAGAGCCAAGCCGAGATTCCAATTCAGCCCCAAATTAATGTGACTGCACTTGGAATCGAGCCTGGGTCGCTGGCACACCAGAGCAGCTGCGCTACCGCTGGGCTACGGCCCCCCATCTGGGGAATTTAGTATCTGGGGAATTTAGGATCTGGAGAAATCGGGGAATTTAGGGTCAGTGGAGTTTAGGGTTATCCAAACACCCATTCTGCATGCACCTTGTGATTTTTACAACGCTTGAATGCAACAAACGATTCTATCTTGCAAATCGACAAAGTCTATATTGTCTATGCTGACAAGATTCAAGAGTCCCCAGCATTCCCAATCGCAGGGCCAGCGAAGCCACCCGCCCAGCCAGTTCGTGGTGGACCTGGTGTTCGAGCCCGGCAGGCTGCTCAAACCCGACTCAATTGAGGCCTGCAGCTACAAGAAGATCTAGAGCAGCACTGCAGGACGTTCAATGAGACATTGCGTTAGCGACCTTTCAAATACCAATAATTGGAGCAAGCTTGGATCTTTGTTTTATCTGTACTTTTTCCTTTTTCACGACATTGTGATGGAGAGATCTTCAACTGAGGCGTTACCTGTATCACCTGTGCCTTAATCAACTCTGGCAGATTGTACCTGTAAAGTTGAAACTGCATGCTTTTTTCTGTTTTTTCTGCTTTTTCACTGCATGAAACTTTTCCTACCAGTAAACGAAATGTTCAATTTATTGTTTCAACTATTTTGAATCGTTTACGAGTAATTTCACTGCTGATGAGGACACGGAACTGAAGGACAAACGAAATTTATTATTGTTTTTTATTTTGTAGCTCAAGTATAAAGATATATGCTCGTACCATGTGAGTGAACCTCCAACAGACCCATCCAAGGGCCTTAAGTATCGTTAATATCAAAGTAGTTCTTGAACCAATTCTGAGATCTGAGACTTACACACCAAGTGACTATTGATGAGTCCAAGAGTGACCATTGATGAGTTCAATTAGAGTGACCATTGATGAGCTCAAGAGTGACCATTGATGAGTTCAAGAGTGACCATTGATGAGTTCAGGAGTGACCATTGATGGGTTCAAGAGTGACCATTGATGAGCTCAAGAGTGACCATTGATGAGTTCAAGAGTGACCATTGATGGGTTCAAGAGTGACCATTGATGAGTTCAATTAGAGTGACCATTGATGAGCTCAAGAGTGACCATTGATGAGTTCAAGAGTGACCATTGATGAGTTCAAGAGTGACCATTGATGAGTCCAAGAGTGACCATTGATGAGCTCAAGAGTGACCATTGATGAGTTCAAGAGTGACCATTGATGAGTCCAAGAGTGACCATTGATGAGCTCAAGAGTGACCATTGATGAGTTCAAGAGTGACCATTGATGGGTTCAAGAGTGACCATTGATGAGTTCAATTAGAGTGACCATTGATGAGCTCAAGAGTGACCATTGATGAGTTCAAGAGTGACCATTGATGAGTTCAAGAGTGACCATTGATGAGTCCAAGAGTGACCATTGATGAGCTCAAGAGTGACCATTGATGAGTTCAAGAGTGACCATTGATGAGTCCAAGAGTGACCATTGATGCGTTCAAGAGTGATTATTGATGAATTCAAGAGTGACCTGAGCCCTGGTGAAAAACCGGTCTTCAATGGACTTTGAGAAGATGACTCACTCGATCCGACTGAGCATAAGCATGACCTGAGCACTAGCTGTGATCTGTCACTCTGGGCTGGGACCTGAGCACTGTGATCTGTCACTCTGGACTGGGACCTGAGCACTGTGATCTGTCACTCTGGGCTGGGACCTGAGCACTGTGATCTGTCACTCTGGGCTGGGACCTGAGCACTGTGATCTGTCACTCTGGACTGGGACCTGAGCACTGTGATCTGTCACTCTGGGCTCGGACCTGAGCACTGTGATCTGTCACTCTGGGACTGGGACCTGAGCACTGTGATCTGTCACTCTAGGCTAGGACCTGAGCACTGTGATCTGTCACTCTGGGCTGGGACCTGAGCACTGTGATCTGTCACTCTGGGCTCGGACCTGAGCACTGTGATCTGTCACTCTGGGACTGGGACCTGAGCACTGTGATCTGTCACTCTAGGCTAGGACCTGAGCACTGTGATCTGTCACTCTGGGCTGGGACCTGAGCACTGTGATCTGTCACTCTGGGCTGGGACCTGAGCACTGTGATCTGTCACTCTGGGCTGGGACCTGAGCACTGTGATCTGTCACTCTGGGCTGGGACCTGAGCACTGTGATCTGTCACTCTGGGACTGGGACCTGAGCACTGTGATCTGTCACTCTGGGCTGGGACCTGAGCACTGTGATCTGTCACTCTGGGTTGGGACCTGAGCACTGTGATCTGTCACTCTGGGACTGGGACCTGAGCACTGTGATCTGTCACTCTGGGCTGGGACCTGAGCACTGTGATCTGTCACTCTGGGCTCGGACCTGAGCACTGTGATCTTCACTCTGGGACTGGGACCTGAGCACTGTGATCTGTCACTCTAGGCTAGGACCTGAGCACTGTGATCTGTCACTCTGGGCTGGGACCTGAGCACTGTGATCTGTCACTCTAGGCTAGGACCTGAGCACTGTGATCTGTCACTTTTGTCTGGGACCTGAGCACTGTGATCTGTCACTCTGGACTGGGACCTGAGCACTGTGATCTGTCACTCTGGGCTGGGACCTGAGCACTTGGGTGTCGGGCGAAGACGAACGTCACAGGTCCTGGACACCACCAGACGCCATTACACTGTCGGGTGCCATCTTAACGGCATCAACGTGAAGGCCCCTACAGCGCACCTGAGCCCTTTCTCTCAATTCGCACTGGAAGGAGTGGCGGGTCGGCAGTGACGGTGAGACAGAGAGAGAGGGGCAGAGAGCCGAGCTGCTTGCCAACCAACTGGCTGAAGCTGCGGCAGTTGAGATGCCGTGCAGCGGCAGAGTGGGAGAGAAAAACTCACCAAGGCGGTTTAACAAGGCACTTTCCTGTGCACCCGAGCCGCCTCACCCAACTGATGCGATTTCAAGCCATTCATTGTTTTGCTTTGAACAGACCAAAACACACTGAGTACAGGTGAGGGACTGAGCAGCATTTCAAACCGCTCAGTGGGCCATTAAATGCATTCAAATATCTCAGACTGCACTGAGGCACAATGGGTCAGCTCAGCCTCATCAAGTACAGCTTGGGGTGGCCGCTGCAGCCGCAGCCTCTCCGTTGCCATGCTGGGTGCACAGAAGCAAAAGCGGTGAACTCAGCGCTCATGCTCGGGAGAGAAGTTTCGGTTGCTAAGGCCGGGGTGGTCGGCCTCGCCAGAGGCTGCAAAAGGGCGGGCAGTTGAGAGATGAGGCGGTAAAGGCTTTCTGGCAACCGGCTGCACAAACCTTTGAAACACCTGCCGCTCTGACAGCAGCCGTGACTGACATCTGCCACTCTGACAGCAACCGTGACTGACATCTGCCACTCTGACAGCAGCCGTGACTGACATCTGCCACTCTGACAGCAACCGTGACTGACATCTGCCACTCTGACAGCAGCCGTGACTGACATCTGCCACTCTGACAGCAGCCGTAGCTGACATCTGCCACTCTGACAGCAGCCGTGACTGACATCTGCCACTCTGACAGCAGCCGTAACTGACATCTGCCACTCTGACAGCAGCCGTGACTGACATCTGCCACTCTGACAGCAGCCGTAACTGACATCTGCCACTCTGACAGCAACCGTGACTGACATCTGCCACTCTGACAGCAACCGTGACTGACATCTGCCACTCTGACAGCAGCCGTGACTGACATCTGCCACTCTGACAGCAGCCGTAACTGACATCTGCCACTCTGACAGCAGCCGTGACTGACATCTGCCACTCTGACAGCAGCCGTGACTGACATCTGCCAGTGTGACAGTTACTCTGACAGCAGCCAAGAATCACAGGTATGATTCACCAGCTTTACACCCATCTAACTCCATCGCCTCCCTACTCTATACTCTCCCTACTCTCCCTACTCCCTACTCCGCCTCATTATTCTCCTTCCTCTATTCCTATTCCTACTCTTTCCCCTCACAGCTAACTGTCAACAGTCACACAATGGGCCAAAACCTCAGCTTCGGCTCTTTTGTCCAAACCCATCGAGCTGTCACCAGCGGCAACATCACAGCAGTGAAAGCTCAATTGTGGCTTCGCCTAGTACAAACATGGAAGACCGACTTTTGCATTGAAAACACTGGACTAGCTGCAGAGCATGGTCAGTTGGGAGTCATCAAGCTTCTCCTACCAAATATCGCTGACGAGACAAAACGAGATGATTGCTGCATCAAAGCTGCAGAATCTGCTGCAAGAAATGGTTACTCTGAGATCGTAAGTTTTCTCGTTCCGAAAGTTGCAGACCAAACAAAAAGAGATGATTGCTGCATCAAAGCTGCAGAATGTGCTGCAAGAAATGGTCACTTTAAAATCGTAAACTTACTTTTTTCGACAGTGGTTGACCAAACAAAAATAGATGATTGGTGCATCGACGCTGCTATATATGCTTCAAGAAATAATGAGTGGGAAGTCGTCAAGTTTCTCGTGCACAGAATTGCGGTTGAAATATCTCTTCCGATAAATGGTGAGTTACAAGTCATCAAGATTCTGGTGGCGACAGTCCCTGACCAAACAAAAATAGATGATTGGTGCATCGACGCTGCTATAAATGCTGCAAGGTATAATCAGTGGGAAGACGTAAAGTTTCTCGTGCCGAAAGTCGCTGACCAAACAAAAAGAGTTGATTGCTGCATCGATGCTGCAGAATCTGCTGCAAGGATTGGGCACCTAGAAATCGTCAAGTTTCTTGTCGAGACAGTCGATGACCAAATTAAAAAAGATGATTTATGCATCCAAGCTGCCCAATCTGCTGCAATCTATGGTCAATGGGAAGTCGTCAAGTTTCTTCTCCAGACAGTCGATGACCAAACTAAAAAAGATGATTCCTGCATCCAAGCTGCCCCATCTGCTGCTAGAAATGGTCAATGGGAAGTCGTCAAGTTTCTTGTCCAGACAGTCGCTAACCAAACTAAAAAAGATGATTTATGCATCCAAGCTGCCCAATCTGCTGCAATCTATGGTCAATGGGAAGTCGTCAAGTTTCTTCTCCAGACAGTCGATGACCAAACTAAAAAAGATGATTCTTGCATCCAAGCTGCCCCATCTGCTGCTAGAAATGGTCAATGGGAAGTCGTCAAGTTTCTTGTCCAGACAGTCGCTGACCAAACTAAAAAAGATGATTTATGCATCCGAGCTGCCGATTCTGCTGCAAGATTTGGTCGCCTAGAGGTCGTTAAAGTTTCTTGTCCAGAAAGTTGCTGACCAAATTAAAAAAGATGATTCTTGCCTCAAAGCTGCCAAATCTGCTGCAAGAAATGGTCACCTAGAAGTCGTCAAGTTTCTTGTCGAGACAGTCGATGACCAAACTAAAACGGATGATTTCTGCATCCAAGCTGCCCAATCTGCTGCAATCTATGGTCAATGGGAAGTCGTCAAGTTTCTTCTCCAGACAGTCGATGACCAAACAAAAATAGATGATTGGTGCATCGACGCTGCTATATATGCTGCAAGGTATAATCAGTGGGAAGACGTAAAGTTTCTCGTGCCGAAAGTCGCTGACCAAACAAAAAGAGTTGATTGCTGCATCGATGCTGCAGAATCTGCTGCAAGGATTGGGCACCTAGAAATCGTCAAGTTTCTTGTCGAGACAGTCGATGACCAAATTAAAAAAGATGATTTATGCATCCAAGCTGCCCAATTTGCTGCAATCTATGGTCAATGGGAAGTCGTCAAGTTTCTTCTCCAGACAGTCGATGACCAAACTAAAAAAGATGATTCTTGCATCCAAGCTGCCCAATCTGCTGCAAGAAGTGGTCACCTAAAAGTCGTCAAGTTTCTTGTCCAGGCAGTCGATGACCAAACTAAAAAAGATGATTCCTGCATCCAAGCTGCCGATTCCGCTGCAATGGGGGGTCACCTAGAAGTCGTCAAGATCCTTGTCCAGACAGTTGCTGATCGAACTAAAAAAGATGATTCCTGCATCCGAGCTGCCCATTCTGCTGCAATCTTTGGTCAATGGGAAGTCGTCAAGTTTCTTGTCCAGACAGTCGCTGACCAAACTAAAAAAGATGATTCTTGCATCCAAGCTGCCCCATCTGCTGCTAGAAATGGTCAATGGGAAGTCGTCAAGTTTCTTGTCCAGACAGTCGCTAACCAAACTAAAAAAGATGATTTATGCATCCAAGCTGCCCCATCTGCTGCTAGAAATGGTCAATGGGAAGTCGTCAAGTTTCTTGTCCAGACAGTCGCTAACCAAACTAAAAAAGATGATTTATGCATCCGAGCTGCCGATTCTGCTGCAAGATTTGGTCGCCTAGAGGTCGTCAAGTTTCTTGTCCAGACAGTCGCTAACCAAACTAAAAAAGATGATTTATGCATCCGAGCTGCCCATTCTGCTGCAATCTTTGGTCAATGGGAAGTCGTCAAGTTTCTTCTCCAGACAGTCGATGACCAAACAAAAATAGATGATTGTTGCATCGACGCTGCTATATATGCTGCAAGGTATAATCAGTGGGAAGACGTAAAGTTTCTCGTGCCGAAAGTCGCTGACCAAACAAAAAGAGTTGATTGCTGCATCGATGCTGCAGAATCTGCTGCAAGGATTGGACACCTAGAAATCGTCAAGTTTCTTGTCGAGACAGTCGATGACCAAATTAAAAAAGATGATTTATGCATCCAAGCTGCCCAATTTGCTGCAATCTATGGTCAATGGGAAGTCGTCAAGTTTCTTCTCCAGACAGTCGATGACCAAACAAAAATAGATGATTGTTGCATCGACGCTGCTATATATGCTGCAAGGTATAATCAGTGGGAAGACGTAAAGTTTCTCGTGCCGAAAGTTGCTGACCAAACTAAAAAAGATGATTCTTGCATCCAAGCTGCCCAATCTGCTGCAATCTATGGTCAATGGGAAGTCGTCAAGTTTCTTGTCCAGACAGTCGCTGACCAAACTAAAACGGATGATTTCTGCATCCAAGCTGCCCAATCTGCTGCAATAAAAGGTCACCTAGAAGTCGTCAAGTTTCTTGTCCAGGCAGTCGATGACCAAACTAAAAAAGATGATTCCTGCATCCAAGCTGCCGATTCCGCTGCAATGGGGGGTCACCTAGAAGTCGTCAAGATCCTTGTCCAGACAGTTGCTGATCGAACTAAAAAAGATGATTCCTGCATCCGAGCTGCCCATTCTGCTGCAATCTTTGGTCAATGGGAAGTCGTCAAGTTTCTTGTCCAGACAGTCGCTGACCAAACTAAAAAAGATGATTCTTGCATCCAAGCTGCCCCATCTGCTGCTAGAAATGGTCAATGGGAAGTCGTCAAGTTTCTTGTCCAGACAGTCGCTAACCAAACTAAAAAAGATGATTTATGCATCCGAGCTGCCGATTCTGCTGCAAGATTTGGTCGCCTAGAGGTCGTCAAGTTTCTTGTCCAGAAAGTTGCTGACCAAACTAAAAAAGATGATTCTTGCATCCAAGCTGCCCAATCTGCTGCAAGAAGTGGTCACCTAGAAGTCGTCAAGTTTCTGCAGACAGTCGCTGATCCAACTAAAAAAGATGATTTATGCCTCAAAGCTGCCAAATCTGCTGCAAGAAGTGGTCACCTAGAAGTCGTCAAGTTTCTTCTAGAGACAATTGCTGAGAAAACTAAAAAAGATTATTTATGCATCCAAGCTGCCGAATCTGCTGCTAAAAATGGTCAATTAGAAGTCGTCAAATTTCTTATCGCGTGCCTCTCGAGTCCATATCAGAGAGCGAATCTCCGTTTCCGATGCGTAGTCGCGGCTTGCTCCTATCTTCAGGAAAACTTCGTTGTCTTCCTCGGCCTCGAGCCCGACTGGTTCTTCAAATCCAGCTCCATCCTCAGCTTCACTGCAGCAATGGCCATCGAAGGCAGGAACTCTGTTCTCACCGACACCCTCTCTCGAATGCAGCCAGCTCACATCACACAGCTTCTCCGTCTCTCCATCTCTCAAAGACACGTCGCTCTTACTGTCACACTGATCAATAAAAAGCGAGTCAGCACACAGTATGTCGATCTGCCAGACAGCACTGGAGCCACTGCTCTCATGCTGGCAGCTGATGCAGGTCATCACGAGCTCATTGAGAAACTCATCGATCTCGGTGCGTCAGTGCGTGCTGAAGACAGTCAGGGTCGGACTGCTCTGTCACGAGCGTGCGAAGCCGGTCACGCGCGAGCAGCCAAGTCTCTGATGGATAGAGGAGCGGATGAGAGTCATCGAGACGGTCGGGGTCAGACGTGTGCGCAGGTGGCACAGCGATTTGAGCAGCGGCAGGTGCTGCGGCTTCTAGATCCCACCGGTGCAGGGTGAGTTTTTTAGTGCGGCTAACGAAGGGGCCTGAGAGCAATCTGGAGCTGGCTAAGAAGTTCGATAAAGTGGACTGCAGGGGTTCTCATTAGAATTATAGAGCTTCTAACCGGAGTGCACGCGGGAGGGGAGATAAAACAGAAGGGGGGGTAGGAAAATGGGACTTAAGTAGCCACCAAAGACAAAAACAACAGGGTCGATCGCGACTCGAGTCTGTGCAGCCAATCACGCGTGAGACGGGTGTAACACCAACACAAACAGAAATGAAATTAGAAATCAAGCCTCAGCCAACCAGGCCCTAAAAGGCTGGGCTGTGGTGCCCCCACTCTGGCCGGCGAAGAGTGAAAATAAAGGGATGACAACCGCCAGTGCAATGAATCAGGGCTGGCTTAGGCGCGGCGCATTCACCACACAACTGGCAATGCATTTCTACTTTTCTCATTGAGTATATTGCGAAATTCAGTGTGCAGTGTGTCAAATTTATTTGCTCCTCGAACTCAATTACTTGGCTCAGTTTCTCTCCCGTGAAAAGCCTGTATGGCTCTCATTCCCGCATTGCAGAAGCCCAGAGGCCCGGCAGGCAGCCGCTAACCGTTTGGATTCGGGCCTCCATCGGTGAGTCTGGCCGGTTCCGCTTTCACTGCCGCATTGCGCCTTCCAGCTCTGTTGTGTCCCGAGACGGACCAGCCAGCTTCGTCTCGCGCTCTGTACGAGCAGGGAGACTCAGCCCAGTCCTGCTGCTTGCCAACCCACTGTCGCACAAACGCGCAGGCAGAAGGCCGGCAACCAGGGTCGCAGCAAACGCACAGGCCCTGGTGACGATGACCTAATGGAGCTAGAGCCCAAATAACAAAAGCAGAACGATACTTACTACGGCTTAGGTTGCTCACTCGGTGCTCAAAGCGTCTATGTTTGAATACGATTGCTAGCACAATTTTATATTGTTTTTATTGGTTTTGGTCGGAGCGCCGAAGGAGCCAGAGGAGAAACGATCAAAGGGTCAGCGAGGGGGAGGGGACAGGAGCGCACACCAATAAATATGTCAGTACAACATGGGGTGGGGCAAAAGCTGCAGGGTAAGAGAAAAGGCGGGGTGGGCAGAGAGAGCGAGCGGGGATTGGCTGCAGCCACACAGAACGCGACTGGGGGTAGAAAACAAGAATTGCAGATAACAGTGACAGCCAATGAGAGGGCACGGAGGGGAGGGATAATAATAATCAGGGGTGAGAAAATCGCAGACAAAGGCTAAACAACTACAATAATAATTCATCAATTGATTAGGTCTAGTGCAGTGGCACCAAAATTAAGTAAGTACTTTATGAAAATAGCTCACAACAAGTTGCTAGCATGGAAGGGGTGGGGAGGGTTGGCAGAGGGAGAGAGAGAGCTACCGTATGGGCAAGTACATTGAGTTACAAATTCACAACACAGCAGGCAGACAGCTTGAGGCAGAAATTGCAGCCGGGTTGAGATTGGGTTAGTAGGAGCTGAATGCTGCTGCACTCTCAGCTCTCCTGCTTAAGATTCCGGTCTGAGTGCTGCAGCAGCTGCAACTCTCAGCTCTCCTGCTTGTTCTGTCCATCCAACTCTGAGCAATTCACCCACACGCATCTCGGATCATTCCAGGCTCTCAGACGACTCCCAGCAAGACAGGCGCCTGAGCGAGGAGCTGCATCGACTGCTCAGCGAGGCGGGATTCACCGAGCAGAGAGCAAAGTGTCAGCAAAGACTGGCTGACTGGCTGGAAGGAGCCGCTCGAGTCCTCACACAGGATGACAGGCGGATGACGGGCAGCTACGCAGAGGGCTGGGCCAACAGTCTGGTGCAAGTGAACGGCAGGACAGCTGCAGACTCGGATATTGACTGGACTGTGCTGGTTGCTGGGCAAAAGTTTCATCTGGAAGGTGGCTGCAAACAAAATAGTAGCCAGGACTTTTGCAGATACGACACTTGTCTGAAGATCAAGGAGGGCCACGCACAGGTGTCAGTGGGAGCTGGTGAGTGAGGCTGGGTTTATCATCAAAGTATTTGAAATTCACAAGGCATTCAGAGCTGCCTCATACCTTTAAAGTGTGACAAAATAAGCCGAAGCCGCCCTTCCCTTTGACTGCCTGATTGGTGCCTTGCTGCTGGGCACTGAGTCCTGATGATGCTTGAGCTGAAAACTGAGAAAGCCTGTCCTGTCCTATTGCTATGCAATCAAATCAAGAATTAAAAAATAAAAAGCTTTAAAAAGTTGTAAAATCCGGTAAATCGCATCAACTCCGATGAGTTCATGGGTTTTGAAAAACTAAAAAAGCAGTTTCAAACAAAGCCATATTTTCACTCGCCACAATCTGACTCTCAATGCGCTCTGCAGGCAGCCAACCTGCAGTGACAGCCACGACGTGCGGTGTGCGGCCTGCACAGGACACGTGCCATGCGATCCGGTGCTGCAGCAGTTTTTGTAAGGATAGAATTGCAAAACTGCTTGGAGAAAGTCCTAATAATGTTCACCTCGTTCGGGCGACCAGACCGAGCTCGACCAACGAGCTCAGAGTGAGCTTCAGCTTCCAAGAGAAACGGATCATGAGACGGCTGAGCACAGTCCAGGGCCAGCTGTTCACACTCATCAAGTTCATCTTCAAGACACACTTGCCGCTCACTCTGGACACGCCTGGACTCAAGACATACCATGCAAAGACTCTGCTATTCACAATGCTGGAGAAGCATGGCACAGATCCTGAAACTGAGGCTTGGAAGCCCCACAATCTGATCGCTCTGCTCAAGGAGTCTCTCGACATGATGCTGAGCTTCATCGACTCGAGCAGCTCGCCCGACGAGTGCATGCCGCACTTCTTCATGCCCGACGCTCCGCTCTACTTCAAGAACGCTGGAATCGGCGGCGACTTCGACAACACGAAGGCGAGGGTTCGAGACCGACTTTGCGAGTTGAGAAGCGACATCAGCGGAGTGGTGGAGCAGCTGATGAGACTCGTGAGACCTCTGCAGTCAGAGAAGTTCTACTTTCACCCGTTTACTCTGCTTCCTCTGACAGCGCCGCCTGCTGTCACAGAGATCTCGGAAGGAATTTATTCAAAGTTCGCACACGTGTACAGTGTGGTGCACCAGTGTGTGAGCGAGCTGCAGTCGGAATCGAGCGACAGAGACACCCTGATGAGGC
The DNA here is from genome assembly GCA_002269645.1 of Macrostomum lignano. Taxonomy (NCBI): domain Eukaryota; kingdom Metazoa; phylum Platyhelminthes; family Macrostomidae; genus Macrostomum; species Macrostomum lignano. Next base: position 161,280 of record NIVC01001253.1, read on the forward strand.
ACCTCAGTCTTCTGCATGAGCTTAAGTGGTGCAAGTGCGCCGCCCTGTGCATGACCGCCATGGCGCATTTGAAGTTCGGAGAATCTGAGGAGGCTGAGAGACTCGCGATGGAGCTGCAGAGACATCAGGTTGAGTCAGGGTTGAGGCCACAGGATATTCGAGACGAGAGTAGCATGTACGGGATCAAGATAAAACTGTCAGCAGACTCAGACTGGGCGTGGAGGTTCTGCCTCCCCTGCGACTCTCCGCCTCGCTTCCCATTCCTTCCCGAGTTCACGCAGACTCTGTTTACAGCCAGACTTTCGCAGCCTCTCTCCTCCCATCTGTACGTGAACTTCCGCTGCCTGAGCTGGAGTCTCCAAGCTGAGCTGCTCCGCAATCGCGCACCTGCAATCGCATTCGATCATTGGATTGAACAGCTGCTTGGAGACCCGGAGTTGGAAGAGCTGCAGAGATATCGGCGCTTGGAGGAGCTGCGGAGATACCCGCTCTTGCAGGTGCGGAGATACCCGGACTTGAAGGTGCTGCATGGAGACCCGGACTTGGAGGAGCTGCTCACTCTGGCTCACTACAGTGACTGCCGCGAGCACGTGGAGCTCAGCCTGCAGCAGATGGAGACGATCGAGGAAGAGAGACGCGTCGCCATGGAGACGCAGGACGAGGAGAAGATCGGCTGGGTCAGACAGAAGCGGTGGCGAGTTTCGAACCGGAGCGGCAGCGACAGCGGCGCTCACCGCAGCAGGGAAGATGAGGAGCGGAGGCTGTGGACGTGGGCGAGGCTGGGGCGAGACGGGGCCGACTTGGGTCGCCTTGTTGCCATGGAAACTGCAGCGGAGCAGAGAGACAGCTGGACTCACGCCAAGCTCAGTCGAATGAGACTGATGAGGTTCGACAGACTTGATGCAGCAGCCGGAGTCCTCAAAGTCGAGTCACAACGTCGAGGCCGGAAAAGGAAGGCTGAGTCAGACTGACTGCCCGCTGCGGTGTTGCATGCTGACACAATTTTCATCTACTTTTTGTTTGTACTTTGGGTAGTCAGACTTTGCTGCTCAGATAACTGTGTTCTGAGTTCTCCTTATTTATTTCTGTATTGTCGTCTTAGTTCATCGAGGCTGTGGACGAGGACGAAGCTGCGGCGAGACGGGGCCGACTTGGGGCGCCTGGTTGCCATGGAAACTGCAGCGGAGCAGAGAGACAGCTGGACTCACGCCAAGCTCAGTCGGATGAGACTGCAGTGACCTGAGGACGTAGCTCAGATTTACAAGTTTCGCTGGACTAGAATTTTAGACAAAAACTGTGCTTTACGACGTACCGTCTGGTTTTCTTTTTTTCTGTTGAAATTGGTTGAGTCGGTAAGTTTTTAAATTTTATGTGGATATTTTTTAATTCCAAAATATGCTTTGACAGTGAATAATCTTAGCTTATTGTGTACTGATTTTTGTTGTTGACTTAGTTGCTTTATCAGGAAATGAGCTCATCGAGAGCCATCAAGTGCGGGTAGTTTGTCGTAGTTTGAACGAAGCTGTCGGCAGAGTTTATTCAAGCACAGGAAATTATAACATAAGTGAGAGGCTGAGAACGAAAGCTTAAGAACGTATAGCTGGTTGCTACCATAGACATAAAAAGAATATGATTGGGTAAAGTGCAACAACGCTAGCTCTAGCTAGCAGTCACTACCACATAGTTCTCCTGCTATGAACTGCAGTTTTGCAAATTTGTGCTGCAATTCAATTCGCACTGCATGCTGAATTGCTTTTTCCGTTCAAACTGCGTGTCTGCTTTGATGCGGGCTTTTCTCTGCGATTTTTTTCTGCGGACTTCAATATCCAATTGCCAATGCTTTAAATGAACATATTCAAGCCAAGTGCACAGGTAGTAGTTACCTGCATGAACCTGGAAAATTCACAGGTCGGCTGGGAGAAGCTCAAGAGACTTGATGCAGCAGCTTGAGTTGAACTCGTAATTTTATTTTAATTTATCTGAACATATTTTAGATAATTTTAATGTACTTTCATTGCTTAAAATTTTGATGCTCCTGTTTTCCTGTAGTATTTAAGCACCTGCTCTCACAATCAGCTCAATCAGTCTGTAAATAAATGTACTTTTATCGTGTGTTCATGTACTCTGCAGTGACTGACAGCCTGACAGCTCCCTCATGAACATCAGCTAGAATGCCACTATCATATCTATTGCTGTCCCAGTGATCATATTGGTAAATTGAATGCTTTAAGCTGTACTCTGCTTTTTTAAATAATTTGCTTGCTTGCGACAATTTACTAATAAATTCTAAAATAATTGAAACTCTGTGCATCAATGTTGTGCGCTCATTACTTCTTTTTTTGTTTCAATGCTGCCTCAAGCTAAAACAAGCCCCAAATTCGCAGTTGCTATGGAAATCATCAAGATAATCAGGTTGCTAAGGAAACCGTATTTTTATAGCAACGCTGCTTGAATCGACAGCTCAGAATGCTTTTCAAAACTGTTTGAGTTTGTGTTTTTTATGCTCTGCAAGTCCACACCACCACTCGTCACGGATGATGTGGCCTGCCAGCTGGAGTCGCCGATGGCGCAGCAGGTCGCTGGGACGGGACAGGCCAGTGCGGCGATGGAGTGCCGCTGTTGTTGTTGTCTTAGAGCCAAATGTGGAACTGTCTCTTCTTTGTCGTTAGTAGAACTTGATTGATCGTTTGATATTCCCTGGTTTTAGCTGCAAATGACATTGCTATTACTATTTTTGAACATGCAGCAGTCATTTGCCATGCGGGAATAATCAATAAATTGTTTGCCTATTAGCTGTCGCTTCCTTACCTTTTGCTTGCAAATGTGGCTTGGCTTGTCAATTTGTTTAGACTGAAAATTCCCAAACAGTTTTCAAGCCCCAACCATTCTGCGCCCATCTTCATTCCTCTGCATCACTTGCAAACAGAAACTCGAACCAATAAAGTACATGCCTTATTCGAATGCATGTCTCATATCTTTTACCCGGAGCTCAAAGACAAACAGCTTCCGATGCTCAGCCACTGAGCGTCACAGCGAGAGCCGCCTGAGCAATGCATGCCGCCTGCCCTGTGGCGGCTGCTGCAGCTGACATGCAGGCTGCTTTGCACCTTCTTGACGGAATTGACCGCCTGTTGCCGAGCTGGAGATCAGAGCTGATGACTCTGCCGCCTCTCCCTCTCCCGCCTCTACCTCTCCCGCCTCTACCTCTCCCACCTCTCCCTCTCCCACCTCTCCCTCTCCCACCTCTCCCTCTCCCGCCTCTACCTCTCCCGCCTCTCCCTCTCCCACCTCTCCCTCTCCCACCTCTCCCTCTCCCGCCTCTCCCTCTCCCGCCTCTCCCTCTCCCGCCTCTCCCTCTCCCGCCTCTCCCTCTCCCGCCTCTCCCTCCCACCTTTCCCTCTCTTGTCTCTCCCTCTCCCGCCTCTCCCTCTCCCGCCTCTCCCTCTCCCGCCTCTCCCTCTCCCGCCTCTCCCGCCTCTCCCTCTGCCGCCTCCCCCTCTCCCGCCTCTCCCTCTCCCACCTCTCCCTCTCTTGTCTCTCCCTCTCCCGCCTCTCCCTCTCCCGCCTCTCCCTCTCCCGCCTCTCCCTCTCCCGCCTCTCCCTCTCCCGCCTCTCCCTCTCCCACCTCTCCCTCTCCCACCTCTCCCTCTCCCGCCTCTCCCCCTCCCGCCTCTCCCTCTCTTGTCTCTCCCTCTCCCGCCTCTCCCTCTCCCACCTCTCCCTCTCCCGCCTCTCCCTCTCCCGCCTCTCCCTCTCCCGCCTCTCCCTATTCCGCCTCTCCCTCTCCCGCCTCTCCCTCTCCCGCCTCTCCCCCTCCCGCCTCTCCCTCTCCCGCCACTCTGTAAGCACTGGCTCAGTAAGTCGAGGCTCAGCCAGCATGTCCGGAGACAGCGCATGGCTGAGGTGTTAAAAACAAATCAACGATCCGAAAAAACCCATCGACGAGTTGAAGCTCTCGAAGTCATTCGAGACCGGCGAAGTGCGGCATTCCCAGAGCGAAACGGCTCTCAGCAGTGCCGACTTTGCGGTGTCTGCTGGGGCACCAGGGAGGCCGTCAACTCGCGCATCCGCCGCCTGCACAAGGAGCTACTGAGAGCTAGAAGCAAAGGATGCACCTGTGCTGTGCGACTGTCTCAGGGACTTCGACGGCGGCCTGCTAGATGAAGTTGCTGCCAAGATCAGGAACTTGCTCACCTGGCAAAACTGATGACCGCGGGGGCTTCAGTTCGCCGATTTCGAAACTCTCAGCTTGGAGTGCAACAGGCGTCCGATCGGTCGATGCCTGAAGGACCTGAAGTGCTGCGCTCTGAAGCAAAGCAGCTTCGGCTTTGGAGAAGGTCGGCCGATTTCTAAGCAAGCTTTAACGTCAGTCGCTCACTGAAGCCGAGCTGGAAAGCCATTTGGACTAGAAGACTAGAAAGACTGGAAGAATTCGTCCATAAAATGAAAGGCGGGTATTTTATGGCAGACTGGTAGATCTGCAGGAGGCCAAGCTGGCGACATCCCAACAAATTTGTGCCGTCTTCGAAATGCACGATAAGTTCTTAGAGCAAGCCAAGATGGACACAAATGTCGGATCAAGCTAGGAGAAATTTACTTTAAATGTTTTTGCTTACATCACCTTAGTCATTCAGCTGTTGGTCATTTTCTAGAGTCCGCGGGTCATTGAACTTTTGGTCATTGATTTTTTGGTCATTGATCTTTTGGTCATTGAGCTGTTGGTCATTGAGCTGTTGGTCATTGAGCTGTTGGTCATTGAGCTGTTGGTCATTGATCTTTTGGTCATTGAGCTGTTGGTCATTGAGCTGTTGGTCATTGAGCTGTTGGTCATTGAGCTGTTGGTCATTGAGCTGTTGGTCATTCAGCTGTTGGTCATTGAGCTGTTGGTCATTGAGCTGTTGGTCAGTAAGTCAGGAAGAAGCTGGAGAGACTTGATGCAGCAGCCTGAGTTGAACTAGTAATTTTGTAAGCTTCTCTGGCTTTTTCGCAAGCTGTTTGAGAAATTTGCTTATATGTTTAGATGTTCTTTTATCGCTTCAAATATGCTACTTGTTTATTTAAGCACTTGCTTTCAGAATCAGCTCAATCAGTCTGCACATAGATTTCATCATGTACCCTGCAGCGATTGACAGCATGTGGACGTCAGCGATTGACGTTATGAACATTCAGTGACTGACAGCCTGACAGCATCACCTGCAAGATTCCTCAAGTTTGAGCTGCCATTGGAGGCCTTGAGACACCTGTCCGAAACCCGCAGTCTGCTTGGAATGGATCAAACTGGCTCATCCGACAACACAAGTTCGTACTCTGGACTTCGCTGTTCTTGCCCGAAGCTCTGCAGACTGCAAGGAACTTTAAGCTGGATTGGTCAGAGCATTTTTGGGAAAGAAGTTTTTTTAAAATTCTAAGAAATTTCCCTGGCAGAAGCACAGCAGTTCAATCCCTTTGTGTCTTTTGGAGCATCTCTGTATTCTGGTCGATGATACAAATAAATCTCGTAGTTCAGGATATTTTGGCTGAGCAGCTTTCTAAGAATAAGGAGTTTTAGGAAATATAGAATCTTTAGGCATCTTGACGCACGATCAGGTTCCACTGACTCATCTGTATTGGCGCCACTGACTCATCTGTATTGGTGCCACTGACTCATCTGTATTGGCGCCACTGACTCACCTGTATTGGCGCCACTGACTCATCTGTATTGGCGCCACTGACTCATCTGTATTGGCGCCACTGACTCATCTGTATGGCGCCACTGACTCATCTGTGTTGGCGTTGCCTGCCTGCATCTGATCAGGTATAATCTAAGCAACATCCTTTGAGCGTTCGACTCATTCATAACTCTGATGCCTCTTCACTTTGACGGATTCGAGACTGCACCTGAACTGGAGTGGAAAAGTGCGGTTACTAAAAACCATGTATCCTATTTTGTTGAGAGCCTCATCAACTCCAGCTTCACTTGAGAACCCACAGCTTAGGCCTTAAATTTTATGAGGCTGGTTAAGTCTATGGCCGCGCCAATGCAGCAGCAGCTATTTCAATGTGTTAAACATGCCTTTATGTCGTAAACCGGTGCCTTTATGAACTGTGTATATTTACTTGCATTAGAAAAAATATTTATGTAAAAAGAGTTCGCAAAAAGACAAGGCATTGTCATAAAACATATAAGGTGACATAAAGGGCTATTTGTAAGGGGTGAATAGTGAATACTGAACAGAAAAATAAAGACTTAGAACAAAGCGGACGTGAGCACTGAACAAAAGTTAAAAAATATTCAACAGATTTAAGCACTGGATAGTCGGAAATACTCAGTAGATGTGAACTTGTCTGGTCCTTCTGATCTGTCAATCACGCACTTATTGTAGTTATAGTGGCCACCTTGGATGATTTCCGGACATTTAAAAATGAATGTGTTTGTTGCTCTCCGTGTCACACCTCGAACGTCGAATTCAATTCCATAAAAGAAATACTCAGCCATTGTTGTAAATGGCGTCCGCACTCTCGCTGCACAAACCGGTGAGAGGGCAGTGAAGCACGCAGGTTTAGAAGTGCAAACAGCCACTTTGGGTGCCGTAGCTTCCCTCGCGATAGCAACTGGGTAAATTCACCGGCTTCCTTCTTGTGCGCTGTCCGCGGATTCTCTGTCGACGCCTTCAGTTTTCTCCTTGACAACAGGTGTAGCCTGAGAAAGATCCATTTGGTGTCACCGCTACTTTAGTACACCAATAAGTACATACATGCGCAACAGTCGGCCGAGTCGGCCGATCTGGCCAACCGATTTGGTGGCCAACCAGTGTAAGTCGCAAAAATGCCCACCCGAATAAATACCCAAGTATGACCCAAGGTGACGAGGCATTTTGCCTTAATAAGACAGTTATAGTTATTCCTGCCGTTTACCCAAAGTTGCGTTGATTTTGCTTTAGGGTTTCTTTTACATGTAAGTCACATTTTTTTGGCCAAGAACTACGTCGCATTTTTGTTAAAACTAAGTCACACGGCCGACCGAATTTTGGAGGTTGCACATGTATGAATAAGTACAATTATTCGGAGACTATGCTAATTAGATGAAGCAAGAAAAGAAGGCGATGAAATAATGGGAAGCCTTTTCCGAGAGAGCGATGCCATCAGTATTTGATGCGCAGTGGTCTGACGCCGTCAGCTCCTCGTCAGAAAGTTCCGCGGTACAACATGGACTCCTATTATGGCGATAGTTGTGCAATTCAAGACTTGCGAAGATTTTCATTCGTCTTAGTTCTACAATCAGTAGGACTTGCTGGACAGATGTAAAATAATTGCCGCCGCTCACCTGCCGATAGACTCCAAACTCTCATAGAGATCCACCTTTGGTGCCAGAAACACAAGCAGAAATATCGGTCTGCCAGAAATTGCAGTAGAAATTTCTCCGGTCCGGTTTCACTTTTGCCAAAGTAACTCAACTCAAGAAGTTTCCCAACCCTGTTAATTTAAACTAAACCAGATACCCAGTTTTATTTTTAGTTTTTCTTAGTTGTGCAACAGACTGCTGGGCATGGTGGCGCGGGTGACAGATTTACATTCCGGGTGGCTGCTTGCGTTTTTTATCTATGGGTAATCTCGGGATCTCTAAGGGGTCCTCTCTATCTAAGAGATATCTATGGCTAATCTAGGGGTATCCCTGGGCAATCTAACGGATATCTATGGCTAATCTAAGGTATCTATAGCTACTGTAAAGGGATATCTATGGGTAATTTAACGGATATCTATGGCTAATCTATGGGATATTTATGGCTAATCTAGGAGATATCTTATGGCTAATCTAGGGATATCTATAGCTACTGTAAGGGATATCTATGGCTAATCTAGGGATATCTATAGCTACTGTAAGGGATATCTATGGCTAATCTAGGGATATCTATAGCTACTGTAAGGGATATCTATGGGTAATTTACCGGATATTTATGGCTAATCTAGGGGATATCTATGGCTAATCTAGGGAATATCTATGGCTAATCTAGGGGATATCTATGGCTAATCTAGGGAATATCTATGGCTAATCTACCGGATATCTATAGCTACTCTAAGGGATATCTATGGGCAATCTAAGGGATGTCTGTCTGTCATTCTGTCTGTCTACGAAAATACCCCAGCCAATGAAAATGTGAAAATGAAAACGAGAAAAATAAAATGAAGAATGGCAGCTTCAGACGGAGGGGGGGCAGACCAGAATAAGCCAGCGGCAGGGAGATAAGAGACGGAGGGCGCAGGGGTCGGGACAAGGACATTGTGAGGTGCAGCGCACAAAACCGCAGCAGCCTCAGTAGTGCCAATCTGCAGTGCCCCAAGCCTCTCTCACCAAATTTGCACCAAGCCGCAGGCGGTCCCACTACAGCCAAAGCCCCAAAACTTTTTGGCAACCCGAGCTGATAAAGTTCTCAGCGGCTGTGCGCCGTCCGCCTTTCTGCTTCCAGGGTCTCTTTGGTCTCCAAGCCTCTGCTGATTTCGATAAGACAGCAGCTGAGCCAACGTCAAAGTGAAATATCGCTGTGCGAACAGGTGCCGAGTGAGGCACAGATAAGCATTGCTGGGGCAGGCGGTAAGCAAACGCGCTGAACATTCAGCATGAAACTGATATTTAGACGCTTGACCGTGAGGAACTCGCTACCCAGCACCGGCGGTTGACAGCTGCTACTCTGACAGCAGACAGGAGAACCACCGGTGACTGACAGCTGCTGCTCTGACAGCAGACAGGAGAAGCACCAGTGACTGACGGCTGCTACTCTGACAGCAGACAGGAGAACCACAGGTGACTGACAGCTGCTACTCTGACAGCAGACAGGAGAAGCACCGGTGACTACAAAATTGTCGAAAACATTATCTAAGGTAGGCGATGTTTTCACTTTAAATAAACATCTCAGCTCTACCTCTCCCTCCGTTTTCTTTGACACATCCGGTCTTACACTACCTCCCGCTCCCTCCTTTTCGCTATGAGTTCAGCTGCAGTGATGGCACCTAAAATTATCCTTCTCCTCCTTTTCCCTCCCCTCTCTCCCCTTCTTCACTCCTTCCCCTCTTTCTCATTCCCTCCTTATTCCTTCTTTATTCTCTTCTCTGTTCCTTTATTCTCTAACCACGATTTCCACAGATCACAGACCGGACCACTTCAACTACGAATGGGCCAATACCTCAGCTCCCATCAAGCTGTTACCACCGGCAACATCACCGCACTCAGAGCTCATCTGCTGCTTCGACCACGACAAACAGCCAAGACCCGCTTCTGCACAAAAAATGTTCAACTGGCTGCACGGTATGGTCACCTAGAAGTCGTGACATTTCTACTTCAGAGAATTGCTGACCAGACAATAAAAGATGATTTCTGCATCCAAGCTGCACAATCTGCTGCAATTGAAGGTCAACTAGAAGTCGTCAAGTTTCTTGTCTAGACAGTCGCTGACCAAACAAAAAAAGATCGCTGCTGCATCCAAGCTGCAAAATCTGCTGCAATAAATAAGCAATGGAAAGTCGTCAAGTTTCTTGTCCAGACAGTCGCTGACCAAACTAAAAAAGATGATTTCTGCATCCAAGCTGCCACATATGCTGCAATCTTTGGTCACCTAGAAGTCGTCAAGTTTCTTGTCCAGACAGTCGCTGACCAAACTAAAAAAGATGATTTCTGCATCCAAGCTGCCGAATCTGCTGCAATCTTTGGTCATTGGGAAGTCGTCAAGTTTCTTGTCCAGACAGTCGCTGACCAAACAAAAAAAGATCGCTGCTGCATCCAAGCTGCAAAATCTGCTGCAATAAATAAGCAATGGAAAGTCGTCAAGTTTCTTGTTCAGACAGTCGCTGACCAAACTAAAAAAGATGATTTCTGCATCAAAGCTGCCGAATCTGCTGCAAGAAATGGTCACCTAGAAGTCCTCAAGTTTCTTGTCCAGACAGTCGCTGACCAAACTAAAAAAGATGATTTCTGCATCAAAGCTGCCGAATCTGCTGCAAGAAATGGTCACCTAGAAGTCCTCAAGTTTCTTGTCCAAACAGTCGCTGATCAAACAAAAAAAGATGATTTCTGCATCCAAGCTGCCACATCTGCTGCAATCTTTGGTCAATGGGAAGTCGTCAAGTTTCTTATCCAGACAGTCGCTGACCAAACTAAAAAAGATGATTTATGCATCAAAGCTGCCGAATCTGCTGCAAGAAATGGTCACCTAGAAGTCGTCAAGTTTCTTGTCCAGACAGTCGCTGACCAAACAAAAAAAGATGATTTCTGCATCCAAGCTGCCGAATCTGCTGCAAGAAATGGTCACCTAGAAGTCGTCAAGTTTCTTGTCCAGACAGTCGCTGACCAAACAAAAAAAGATGATTTCTGCATCCAAGCTGCCACATCTGCTGCAATCTTTGGTCACCTAGAAGTCGTCAAGTTTCTTGTCCAGACAGTCCCTGACCAAACTAAAAAACATGATTTATGCATCCAAGCTGCCGAATCTGCTGCAAGAAAAAGTCACCTAGAAGTCGTCAAGTTTCTTGTCCAGACAGTTGCTGACCAAACTAAAAAACATGATTTATGCATCCAAGCTGCCGAATCTGCTGCAAGAAAAAGTCACCTAGAAGTCGTCAAGTTTCTTGTCCAGACAGTCGCTGACCAAACTAAAAAAGATGATTTATGCATCAAAGCTGCCGAATCTGCTGCAATGAAGGGTCAATTGGAAGTCGTCAAGTTCCTCATCTCGTGCTTCTCGAGTTCGGATCAGAGAGCGTATTTCTGTTTCCAATGCGCAGTCAAGGCTTGCTCTCGTCTTCACGAAGATGTCGTTTCCTTCCTCGGCCTCGAGCCCGACTGGCTCTTCCAATCCAGCGCCATCCTCAGCTTCACTGCAGCAATGGCCATCGAAGGCAGGAACTCTGTTCTCACCGACACCCTCTCTCGAATGCAGCCAGCTCACATCACACAGCTGCTCCGTCTCTCCATCTCTCAAAGACACGTTGCTCTTGCTGTCACACTGATCAATGATGAGCGAGTCAGCACAGGGCATGTCGATCTGCCAGACAGCACTGGAGCCACTGCTCTCATGCTGGCAGCTGATGCAGGTTATCACGAGCTCATTGAGAAACTCATCGATCTCGGTGCGTCAGTGCGTGCTGAAGACAGTCAGGGTCGGACCGCTCTGTCACGAGCGTGCGAAGCCGGTCACGCGCGAGCAGCCAAGGCTCTGCTGGACAGAGGAGCGGATGCGAGTCATCGAGACGGTCGGGGTCAGACGTGTGAGCAGGTGGCACAGCGATTTGAGCAGCGGCAGGTGCTGCGGCTGCTGGATCCCACCGGAGCGGGGTGAGTTCGTAGTGCGGTTTAGTTTTCTTATAACTGTCGCGTTTATGGAAGAATCCCAGCGAAATTCACCTCTAACTCGGGCTCCAATGTGGACCCTAATGCTGCGGTCACCCTAATCTACTCGCAAACGACGCTGAGTCAGCTGGGACCAAACTCCCCGAGTAATTCCCGAATGTCTGACAAGCGTATCACTTGTAGCAGTTAAGGTGAGATGCGCGTACGACGCTTCAAATCCCATGAAGAGTTTAAAAGCGGGGATTAGTCACTCGAAAACTCCCAATTCCAGACTACAAGCCTGGGAACGGATTTCTGTGATCACTTACTGATTCGGGCTCCTCTTCTTTGTCGGGCGGGTCCGTAGAGCTCGTCTCCTCTGTTCGGTCTTCCTCCTGAGTAGTCTTCTTGAATTCTAGAATCGGTCGAATATGAGAGCTTAATATGTTAGTCCGTCGACGTCAATATATTCCTCTGGTGCAGAAAGCAATATATTCCTTGAGTGCAGAGATGCGCCCTAATAACAAAGTCAACTCTATAACAATAACGAGGTCCACCAGAAAAGGCGTCTTCTAAAATAACGGAATCGGAGTCGTGTGCTCCTATCGGTTACTCTAGGGTACCAAAATCAATTGATCGATAATCGACTAAGAGTGTCGGAATCGGTTCGCAGATCCTATCCAATCCTTTAGGAATAGGGAGGCCTCAAATTCAATAGATCAGTAGAATTCGACTGATCAGTAACGGCCGGCAATGACACAGCTCTCAATAATCAATTAAATCAATTAACAGACTCAAATAACAAAGACTCTAACAAATGCTTACCAATTAGTGTTTGTGTCTCTCAGAGATATTAGCCTTGCTTGGTAGCTCTGGCTAAGCGTTAGATCTCCTAAGGCTGCTCCGAGTCTGAGGTTTCAGCTCGGATTTTTCGCTTGTGTTTAAGTAATTGTTTTATTCCTCGCCTCATTGGCAGAATTCTTGAACTGCAGGTATCGTATTGTCAAATATTTTGCTGAATAATTGTAGCTTGTAATGTACGTTCACTCTCAGTATGTACATTGTTGACTCGCATAAAAAAGCCATCACTGCCCCAAGGGGTCTTTGTTGATTTTTCTACACTGCCAAATACCGCGTGTTACAAGTGGTAGCAGAGCTCAGAATGGCAGAGGGCAGCCACCGCGCAATTCCGAGAACTTTTAGCTCTGGCAACTTTAGTGAGTGGCTGCAGTGGTTTGAGCTGTGTGCGACAGCCAACAACTGGACAAACGAGAAACACTTGCATCTGCCAACGTTTCTTGATGTCGAGGCTCTGGTGGTCTTCATTGAGCTCGGCGACAAGGACAAGAGCGACTACAGTCAGGTGACCAAAGCATTAACAGAGGCCTTCCACCCAGACAGCCAGCACTTCTCAGCACTGGAGGCATTCGAGAGCCGGAAGCTGCTGCCTGGTGAACCTCCTCGGCTGTTCCTCTACCACCTGAAGCAGCTGCTCAAGGACGCTGGCATCTGCAACAAGGATGCCACGGACACCATGCTGACCCATCACTTCATCCGCGGACTGCCGGCGGATGTCAGCAGGCAGATCAGAGCCGATGCGACAGTCAAGACGGCGAGTGACGCTCTTGCGCGCGCACAACTGCTGCTGGAGCTGCCTTCTGCCACCACGGATGGAAGCCGGCAGCCTCTCGCGGCGGCAGCCGGAACTGCTTGCGGCAGCGCCGAAACGGCAGATCTAAGGGCTGCGGTCAGCTCGCTGCAGTCGACGGTCCAAGATCTCTGGCGGCGAAGCTGGGCTCAGAGGCTTCAGAATCCTGCGCGGTTTGCAGTGCGAGGAGACGGTGCGAGGTGACCTGCTGGAACTGCAACCGCCGCGGCCACATCGCCAGGAACTGCAAGCAGCCGTCGGGAAACGACACAGGCCGGGGCGGAGCCCCCTAAGACAACATTTGTCTGGACTTCAGCGACCGCGCAGAGGCACCACCAAGGAGCTCGTGCGCGATGGATGGCGTGAGCCACCTCGACGCTGACAGCCAGCTGGAGGACCTCGAAGAGAAGCTGGTGCCGGATTTCAGCACGGAAGAGGTCGACCTGCCCGTCGTAAAGGACCCAGACATCCGAGCCCTGGTGCACGAGTTCAGCGAAATCTTCTCAAGGCGGCCGGGACTGACAGATTGCCACGAGCACAGCATCCCCCTGATCGACGATGTCCTGGTGCGGATCCCTACAAGGAAGCTGCTGGTGCACTGGGAGCCCGAGGTGAACAAGCTGATCCAGGAGCTGCTCGACAATGACTTCATCGATGAGTCGGACAGTCCGTACGTGGCGCCCCCGGTGTATGTGCGGAAGACGAACGGAGACCTGCGGCTGACGATCGACTACCGCGAGCTGAACAAGAAGACGGTGCGGTCGGCGCAGGGCATCCCGCAGATGGACTCTTCGTCAAGGACAAGCTGGCTGGCAACGAGATCTTTTCGGTGATCGACCTGAACGGCGGCTACTTTCAAATCCCGATCAAGCCAGAAGACAGGCAGAAGACGGCCTTCAGCGCTGGGCCCGGCATGCCGCTGTAACAGTTCAAGAGGATGCCACAGGGCGTCTGCGGCGGCCCAAGCTCGTTCACCATCCTGATGAACCGCGTGTTCAAAGGCGCCGAACAAACATTCACCTACATGGATGACACGCTGTGCTTCTCCAAGTCGAAGGCCGAGCATCTCCAGCACATGCGAGAAGTGTTTGAGAAGATCAGAGGCGCCGGGCTCACAGTCAGGGGCAGCAAGTGCCAGCTGGGCCTGTCGGAGGTCACGTTCCTCGGCACCGTGTTCTCGGCCAAGGGTGCCACGGTGAGTCCTGAGAAGGTGCGTGCCATTTAGGAGTGGCCGGAGCCGCAGTCCCCAACACAGGTGCGGCAGTTCCTGGGCCTCTGCAACCAGTACAGGAAGTACGTGCCAAGCTTCTCCGACATCGCCGGGCCGCTGCACAGACTGACCAGCAAGACGGAGAAGTTCGAGTGTACCGGCGAGTGCAGCACGGCATTTTGACGGCTCAAAGAGGCCCTGCAGCAGCCGCCGATCATCGGCCACTTGGATTTCTCCAAGGAGTTCCAGCTCTACACGGACGCCAGCAACACCGGAGTCGGGATCGTGCTCAAGCAAGGTGACCAGGTGATCGAGTACTGCAGCAGAGAAGGGCTACTCCGCTGATCCGAAGCTCAAGCTTGTCATCGATGCACTGGAGAACGACAGCACGACCCCGCCAAGATGATCCGACAGCAAACTGTGACACCTCAGCCGCATCTGGCGGAAGTTGCGGATTCAAGACGGCCTTCTCTGTCGCGCCTTCAACGACGCGTGATTCAGGTGCCCGTGATTCCGGAGTCGCTGCGGCGCCAGTTCCTCACTGACTTTTACGAGGGCATCGGCGGCCACTTTGGACCGGAGAAAATGGACCACACGCTGAAGCAGACCGTGTACTGGCCTGGGCTGCAGAGCGACGCGGTGAGTTTCTGCCAGGAGTGCCAGACCTGCCAGCTGAAAAAGGCGCAGCTCCGGCCCGCAGCGCCACTCGGTGAGATGCCGATCGGCAAGCCCTGGTAGGCGGTGGAGATCGATGTGCTGAAGGTGCCGACATCCGAGCGAGGCAACAGCTACCTGCTGGTGATGCACGACCAGTTCTCCAAGTTCCTGACCGCCGTGCCGATGCCAGATCAGACCGCCAAGACCATCGCGGACGCTGCAGTGAAAGTCTTCTCCCTGCTCGGAGTCTCGTCCGTCCTCCACTCGGACCAGGGCGCGAACTTCGGGAGCGAGCTGTTCCAGGAGACGCTGCGAGCACTGGGCATCAAGAAGACGCGCACCACGCCGTACCATCCGCAGGGAAATGGACTGGTGGAGCGCGGCAACAAGTCGCTGCTGCAGCTGCTGCGGCTGTTCACCGAGACCGAGTCCAGCTGGGAGGAGCAGCTGCCGCTGGTGGTCCTGTCCTATAACTCCAGGGTCCACAGCTCAACCAAGGTGGCGCCGCTGATGGTGATGACCGGCCGCGACCCGCAGCTCCCGCCGCATTTCAGAGCAGCGAGCGGCACTTCGATATCGGCACCTACTCGGCACAGCTGGAGCGTCGGCTGGCCCGAATCCGCGAGTTCGTCGAGGAGAACCTGGTAGCCGCCGGGCAGCAGCAGAAGGCGGCTCACGACAAGAAAGCGACGCAGCCGCAGCCAACCAGGCGCAAAATGCTGGGCTGGGGTGCCCCGCACTCTGGTCCGGCGAAGAGCGAAAATAAAGGGATGACAACAGCCAGTGCAATTAAGCAGGGCTGGATTAGGCGCGGCGCATTCACCACACAACTGCCAATGCATTTCTGCTTTTCTCATTGAGTAAATTGAGAAATTCGGCTTGAAACTCTATGAAGTCATCATGCAGTTTCACAATTATTTGTAATTCAAACAATTAATTACTTTGCTCAATTTCCCTTCTGTTAAAGCCGGATCTCTTGCCTGCATTGCAGAAGCCCAGAGGCCCTGCAAGCAGCCGCTCACCGCTTCGATTCGGGCCTCCATCGGTGAGTCTGGCCGGTTCGGCTTTCACTGCCGCATTGCGCCTTCCAACAGGCAGACAGCTTGGAGCAGAAATTGCAGCACTCTCAGCTCTCCTGCTTGTTCTGTCTATCAAAATCAGAAAATCAGCACACGCATCTTGGATCATTCCAGGCTCTCAGACGACTCCCACCAAGATGCCGTGCTCTCACGACTCCCACGCTCTTCGCGCCTGAGCGAGGAGCTGCATCGACTGCTCAGCGATGCGGGATTCACCGAGCAGAGAGCAAAGTGTCAGCAAAGACTGGCTGACTGGCTGGAAGGAGTCGCTCGAATCCTCACACAGGATGACAGGCAGATGACGGGCAGCTACGCAGAGGGCTGGGCAAACAGTCTGGTGCAAGTGAACGGCAGGACAGCTGCAGACTCGGACATTGATTGGACTGTGCTGGTTGCTGGGCAAGAGTTCCATCTGGAAGGTGGCTGCGGAGGAAGCTACGGTTCCTGCAATAAAGCCGCTCGGCTGCAGGTCAAGGAGGGCCACGCACAAGTGCCAGTGGGAGCAGGTGAGTGAGGCTGGGTTCATCATCAAAGTTCCCAGATCTTCCTGCAACTTAAAGCCAAATGCAAAATTTTCAAGAATTCAAGTAGCCGTGTTTGAAATTTACAAGGCATTCAGAGCTGCCTCATACCCTGTAAAGTGTGAAAAAATGAGCCGAAACCAACCTTGACTGCCTGATTGGTGCCTTGCTGCGGGGCACTGAGTCCTGATGATGCTTGAGCTGAAAACTGAGAAAGCCTGTCCTGTCCAGTCGCTATGCGATCAAATAAAGAGTTATAAAAATTAAAACCTTTCAAATTAGTATTTGAAAAACTAAAAAAGCAGTTTCAAAAAAACCCATCTTGTTTTAACCTGCGTATCGATCTAATAAACGCCAAGAGGCTTCGTCAACTCTCAGTTGTATCTCTCTGCCTTAGTCTACACCCTCCCCAAAAAGTGACTCTCAATGCGCTCTGCAGGAAGCCAACCTGCAGTGACAGCCACGGCCTGCGGCGTGCGGCCTGCACAGGACACCTGCCATGCGATCGACTGCTGCAGCAGTTTCTGTAAGGACAGAATAAAAGAACTGCTTGGATACAGTGTTCCTGTTCACCTCGTTCGGGCGACCAGACCGAATGAGACCAACGAGCTCAGAGTGAGCTTTAGCTTCCAAGAGAAACACACCATGAGACGGCTGAGCAAAGTCCAGGGCCAGCTGTTCACACTCATCAAGTTCATCTTCAAGAGACACTTGCCGCTCACTCTGGACACGCCTGGACTCAAGACCTACCATGCAAAGACTCTGCTATTCTTCATGCTGGAGAAGCATGGCACAGATCCTGAAACTGAGGCTTGGCAGCCCCACAATCTGATCGCTCTGCTCAAGGAGTCTCTCGACATGATGCTGAGCTTCATCGACTCAAGAAGCAGCTCGCCCGATGAGTGCATGCCGCACTTCTTCATGCCCGACGCTCCGCTCTACTTCAAGAACGCTGGAATCGGCGGCGACTTCGACAACACGAAGGCGAGGGTTCGAGACCGACTTTGTGAGTTGAGAAGCGACATCGGCGGAGTGGTCGAGCAGCTGAGGAGACTCGTGAGACCTCTGCAGTCAGAGAAGTTCTACCTTCACCCGTTCACTCTGCTGCCTCTGACAGCGCCGCCTGCTGTCACAAAGATCAGAAAAGGAAGTTATGTCAGTGAGATTTACGCAGATGTTTACAGTGTAGTGCACCAGTGTGTGAGCGAGCTGCAGTCGGAATCGAGCGACAGAGACACCCTGATGAGGCAGCTCAGTGTCCTGCATGAGCTGCAGTGGTGCAAGTGCGCCGCTCTGTGCATGACCGCCATGGCGCATTTGAAGTTCGGAGAATCTGAGGAGGCTGAGAGACTCGCGATGGAGCTGCAGAGACATCAGGTTGAGTCAGGGTTGAAGCCACAGGATATTCGAGAAGAAGAGTTTGATGATGTATACGTTATGTACCCGATAAAACTGCCAGAAGACGCAGACTGGGCGTGCAGGTTCTGCCTTTCCTGCGACTCTCCGCCTCGCTTCCCATTCGTTCCCGAGTTCATGCAGACTCTGTTCACAGCCAGACTGTCGCAGCCTCTCTCCTCCCACCTGTACGTGAACTTCCGCTGCCTGAGCTGGAGTCTCCAAGCTGAGCTGCTCCGCAATCGCGCACCTGCAATCGCATTCGATCATTGGATTAAACAGCTGCTTGGAGACCCGGACTTGGAGGAGCTGCTCACTCTGGCTCACTACAGCGACTGCCGCGAGCACGTGGAGCTCAGCCTGCAGCAGATGGAGATGATCGAGACAGAGAGACGCGTCGCCATGGAGACGCAGGACGAGGAGAAGATCGGCTGGGTCAGGCAGAAGCGGTGGCGAGTTTCGAACCGCAGCGGCAGCGACAGCGGCGCTCACCGCAGCAGGGAAGATGAGGAGCGGAGGCTGTGGGCGAGGGCGAGGCTGCGGCGAGACGGGGCCGACTTGAGGCGCCTGGTCGCCATGGAAACTGCAGCGGAGCAGAGAGACAGCTGGACTCACGCCAAGCTCAGTCGGATGAGACTGCAGTGACCTGAGGACTTCGCTGCTCAGATTTACAAGTTCTGCTGGATTAAAATTTCGGACCCAATATAAGTGTGTACTTTTACCGTTGAGTTTCCTTGATTTTCTTGTGTTAAGTTCGGTTGAGTTCGTGCTTTATAATTTGTGTATTTTGTCATATGATTATCCATTGTCGCTCACTTAGTAGCTATTTAAGAATGAGCACATCGAGAGACACTGAGTTGGATCAGCCCTCCTGCTATGAACTGCAGTTTTGTACATTTGTGCTGCAAACCAAAATTATCACTGCATGCTGAATTGCTTTTTCCGTTCAAACTGCGTGTCTGCTTTGATGCGGGCTTTTCTCTGCTATTTTTTTGTGCGGAATTCAATACCCAATTGCCAATGCTGTTTAATGAAATATTCAAGCCAAATGCACAGGTAGCAGTTATCTGCATGAACTGGAAGATCCGAAGGTCGGCTGGGTCAGGGAGAAGCTGGAGAGATTTGGTGCCGCAGCCTGAGTTGAATTCGGAATTTTGTAAGCTTCTCTGGCTTTTTCGCGAGCTGTTTGAGAAATTTTACTGCACATATTTCTGATAAATATGTTTGGATGTTCTTATAATATCGCTTCAAATATTGTGTGTACATGCTCTTCGAGTATTTAAGCACCTGCTCTCAGAATCCGCTGAATCAGACTGCAAATTGATTTCATCATGTTCTCATGAACATTCAGTGACTGACAGCCTAATCAACATCTGTTACAATTCTGTTTTCATCTTAATTCTGTCAATGTGATCATATTGTAAAAAACCAAAAGAAAAATGATAAAATAGTTTGATCTGATATGAAAAGTTGTTTTGTTAAAATTTTTAGAATCTTTATCCAGCTAAAATTTAAATTAATGAAAAATGCGTGCATGAATTTTTAATAACATTATTTTGCTCATAGTAACGCAAGTCTCAAACATTTTTTGATGTTTTAGTCCTGCAAAACAAGTTTTGTTAATTTATTTCTTGACTGTACAACGCGAAATTTTCATGTAAAACAGGGATACAAGACAACATTTTTAAAGCCATTCACCTGCGAGATCCCTAAAGTTAATCACCTGCAAGATCCCTAAAGTTAATCACCTGCAAGATCCCTAAAATTAATCACCTGCGAGATCCCTAAAGTTAATCACCTGCGAGATCCCTAAAGTTAATCACCTGCAAGATTCCTAAAGTTAATCACCTGCAAGATCCCTAAAGTTAATCACCTGCAAGATCCCTAAAGTTAATCACCTGCAAGATTCCTAAAGTTAATCACCTGCAAGATTCCTAAAGTTAATCACCTGCAAGATTCCTAAAGTTAATCACCTGCAAGATCCCTAAAGTTAATCACCTGCGAGATCCCTAAAGTTAATCACCTGCAAGATCCCTAAAGTTAATCACCTGCGAGATCCCTAAAGTTAATCACCTGCGAGATCCCTAAAGTTAATCGCCTGCAAGATCCCTAAAGTTAATCACCTGCGAGATCCCTAAAGTTAATCACCTGCGAGATCCCTAAAGTTAATCACCTGCGAGATCCCTAAAGTTAATCACCTGCAAGATCCCTAAAGTTAATCACCTGCGAGATCCCTAAAGTTAATCACCTGCGAGATCCCTAAAGTTAATCACCTGCAAGATCCCTAAAGTTAATCACCTGCAAGATTCCTAAAGTTAATCACCTGCAAGATCCCTAAAGTTAATCACCTGCAAGATCCCTAAAGTTAATCACCTGCAAGATCCCTAAAGTTAATCACCTGCAAGATTCCTAAAGTTAATCACCTGCAAGATTCCTAAAGTTAATCACCTGCAAGATCCCTAAAGTTAATCACCTGCAAGATCCCTAAAGTTAATCACCTGCAAGATTCCTAAAGTTAATCACCTGCGAGATCCCTAAAGTTAATCACCTGCGAGATCCCTAAAGTTAATCACCTGCAAGATCCCTAAAGTTAATCACCTGCAAGATTCCTAAAATTAATCACCTGCAAGATCCCTAAAGTTAATCACTATATATATGATGTAACCGCCCTTGTCGCCTGTCCGCTCCGTAGAGAGACGAACGCATGACTAGAGGGGGCAATGATCGTAGGCTGCCTATGACCGGGCAATGACCTGACGGACCTCCAGCACCAGACTGTCCCGCCCACATGATTGATAGCTTTGGTAGCGCTTCGTGACCAGAGGGCCAAGGACCCACATGGACCCCACCTGTAGCCAAGGTGCAATAGTTGGTCACTCGGTCATAGTATGACCGAGTGGCTGCCACCACTCTATGTGACCTGGCGCACCTGGATCTTTCTACCAGACCTCTCGAGGCTAGAGCCCCGCCTGGGATGGTTACCAGGAGATTTAGGCTAACAGGGGAGACACATGCAGCCGAGTACAGGGACTCTGCTTGGGGCATGATCGGGAACTCTGGGCTCAATCTGGAGGATTTCTCAGCAGGGGATCCTTTGTGGCTGTGAGCGAGGCTAACTTGCGACTTTGATTACTAAGAGTAGTATGAGGCGAACATGCACTAGCTATATAGTTTAGATTGCTCAGGGCGAAGGGACGCGTAAGCAGGGTGTTGCAATCTTCCTGCTGCCATTCTGTGCCATGAACCGCTAATCCCCTCTACAGCACGCAGACACGGACCCGCAGCACGCACTCACAGGCGAGCTTTGCACGGGGAGAGGCCATTAGCTTACCCAAACTTCCTTATGCTTCGCCACCCCGGGAAAAAGGCTTAGCAAGCCATGGGTGAAATGATGGTGAAAGAGTAAATAATGATGAGGTTAGTTAATAGGTAATAATTAGGCCCTTAGGCAAATAGTCAGGCAATTAGGCAGCTTCACTATTGAGTGAAATACAGCAAAGGTTACGGTATCACAATTGACTCAGCTCTCTAATTAAGCAATGGCAAATAGGAAAACCCCGGATAAGCAAAGGCGATTAAAGAGCACAAATTAGTAACAGGAACTTACCGGCAGCTGCACAGAGAGAGAGAGAGAGGCGGAGTGACCGGTGGCGGCTGTAGGCTGCAGTCAGGCAGACAGTGAAGCTGCGATGCGCTGAAGCGACGAGGCGCTGATGTAGATCAGGCGATGCTGATGATGCTGGGCGGTATCAGACCGCTGGCCGATAGGCGAGCTCGCTTGGGGAGCTGAAGATAACTTGGCGGTAACAGACGGACCGGCAGGGGTTCGTCTGATAGACGGGAAGGTCAGAGCAATGTCTGACCGCAAGTCCAAAGAAGGACGAGGAGAGGAACAGAGATAAACTCAGTTGAGGATTCTCATGCCGAAATCGCTTCCTTTTATAGCCTTCACAGCCGCCTCTCCAAGGTCGTTTCCATGACTCCCTCTCTCTGATTGGCTGCCGGCAGAATGACGTCAGAAATAGTCATAATGAGAAACATAAGACCGGCATAGCAACATGAGAAATGGGAGAATTGCGCAATCCGGAGGTGGGGTGGGGGGATAATTGGCGCAGCGGGTGGTCGCGAAAGTGTTGCGCAAGCAAACATTGAGAACAATGGGGCTGGGATCGAGAACAAAGGAATCGGAAATCGGGAATAATTGGGGAGAATCGAGAACAATAGAAAAGCAAACATTGGGGAAAAGGTAATAATTAGGTGCGAAAACGAGAACAATGGAAAGAGGAAATCGGAGAAAATGTGATAATTGGTGGGGGTAAAGAGTACAAAAGAATCAAAAACGAGAACAATAGAAGCGGAGGTGGGGTGGGTGTCGCATGAGAAATTTGGGGAGGAGAACAATGGCATGAGATAAGGTTGCGCAAGAGAGGGGGTGAGTCAACGATGAGTCATCGAGGGGAAGAAGGGGTCACACGACTTGCGTCACCGTTTGGGAGTTTGAGAAGGGATGGGGAGACGGTGAGCACACAAAATACTGTAAGTAGACACAGGGAAAGAGGGGACAGCGCAGGAAAAGAGTGCAGAGAGAAACAAAAAGAGAGGGGACAGGAAGAGTACAAGAAGAATAGGGTAGAGCGCAGGGGAGATAGGGTGGAGGGGGGAGGTACAGAGAGGGACAGGGAGCTCCGGAAAGGCAAGTGTGGCGGCAGGGAAGACGGAGCCAAGGCAGCAGGGGGGTGCAGCAGAGCGGGAGTCTCCAGGCCTGGCCGGAGACCTGGCCGAGTCTCGACAGCTCTGTGCAGGCGGGTGCACGAGATAGGAGGCACTTTCGAAAAAGTTCCCATGCCCTATCCCGCGACCAGAGCGTGGTTACATCATATATCCCTATAAGCTGTGATGGCGGCTCGGTGCGAATGACCATCTGTATTGGCGCCACTGACTCATCTGTATTGGCGCCACTGACTCATCTGTATTGGCGCCACTGACTCATCTGTATTGGCGCCACTGACTCATCTATATTGGCGCCACTGACTCATCTGTATTGACGCCACTGACTCATCTGTATTGGCGCCACTGACTCATCTGTATTGGCGCCACTGACTCATCTGTATTGGCGCCACTGACTCATCTGTATTGGCGCCACTAGCTCATCTGTATTGGCGCCACTGACTCATCTGTATTGGCGCCACTGACTCATCTGTATTGGCGCCACTGACTCATCTGTATTGGCGCCACTGACTCATCTGTATTGGCGCCACTGACTCATCTGTATTGGCGCCACTGACTCATCTGTATTGGCGCCACTGACTCATCTGTATTGGCGCCACTGACTCATCTGTATTGGCGCCACTGACTCATCTGTATTGGCGCCACTGATTCATCTGTATTGGCGCCACTGACTCATCCGCACTGCCGCAGTCAGTTACCAATGCACACCAAGTTCATTCCGAACATGCAGACCCCAGATGGCTGGCAATATCCAGTCAGGTAAAATATTCTCAGCCACTTGAGCAAACAGCATGGCGTGTCCTGAGTGGCAGTGTTAATGAGGCCAAATCCATAAATCCATAGTTTCCCCATAATCCACGGCTCACATGCACAAAACTTGTGAAATACGTGCGCTGTGACTGCAGCTGCTCAGACATTCACCAACCGGCATTCTTTGAGTGCTCGACTCATTTTGATCTCTTCGAATTTTGAATCTCCCTCTCCCTATTCCGCCTCTCCCTCTCCCGCCTCTCCCTCTCCCGCCTCTCCCTCTCCCGCCTCTCCCTCTCCCGCCTCTCCCTCTCCCGCCTCTCCCTCTCCCGCCTCTCCCTCTCCCGCCTCTCCCTCTCCCGCCTCTCCCTCTCCCGCCTCTCCCTCTCCCGCCTCTCCCTCTCCCGCCTCTCCCTCTCCCGCCTCTCCCTCTCCCGCCTCTCCCTCTCCCGCCTCTCCCTCTCCCGCCTCTCCCTCTCCCGCCTCTCCCTCTCCCTCTCCCGCCTCTCCCTCTCCCGCCTCTCCCTCTCCCTCTCCCGCCTCTCCCTCTCCCGCCTCTCCCTCTCCCTCTCCCGCCTCTCCCTCTCCCTCTCCCGCCTCTCCCTCTCCCTCTCCCGCCTCTCCGTCTCCCGCCTCTCCCTCTCTTGTTTCTCCCTCTCCCGCCTCTCCCTCTCCCGCCTCTCCCTCTCTTGTCTCTCCCTCTCCCGCCTCTCCCTCTCCCGCCTCTCCCTCTCCCGCCTCTCCCTCTCCCGCCTCTCCCTCTCCCGCCTCTCCCTCTCCCGCCTCTCCGTCTCCCGCCTCTCCCTCTCTTGTTTCTCCCTCTCTTGTCTCTCCCTCTCCCGCCTCTCCCTCTCCCGCCTCTCCCTCTCCCGCCTCTCCCTCTCTTGTCTCTCCCTCTCCCGCCTCTCCCTCTCTTGTTTCTCCCTCTCCCGCCTCTCCCTCTCCCGCCTCTCCCTCTCCCGCCTCTCCCTCTCCCGCCTCTCCCTCTCCCGCCTCTCCCTCTCCCGCCTCTCCCTCTCCCGCCTCTCCCTCTCCCGCCTCTCCCTCTCCCGCCTCTCCCTCTCCCGCCTCTCCCTCTCCCGCCTCTCCCTCTCCCGCCTCTCCGTCTCGCGTCGAAGTCGGCCGCTTTCTGAAGGACCTGAAGCGCTGCGCTCTGAAGCAAAACAGCTCGGCTTTGAGGAGAGCCACAGCTGGAAAGTCATTCGGACAGCACGAAAGACTGGCCGAAATCGTCACTGAAGCGAAATTACAACACCTTTTTCATTGAGCTATTGACCATTGTCTAGAGGCTGGGTCATTGAGTTGTTGGTCATTTAGTTGTTGGTCATTGAGTTGTTGGGTCATTGAGCTGTCCGTCATTGAGCTGTGGGCGAGGGCGAGGCTGCGGCGAGACGGGGCCGACTTGGGTCGCCTGGTTGCCATGGAAACTGCAGCGGAGCAGAGAGACGGCTGGGCTCACGCCAAGCGCAGTCGGATGAGACTGCAGTGACCTGAGGACTTCGTTGCTCAGATTTACAAGTTTCGCTGGACTAGACTTCCAGACATGAAAACTGTGTGCTTTACCGTTGGGTTTTCTTGTTTTTTCTAGTACGAGCTACATGCTCTTGGAATATTTTCCGTAGATTTTCCCTTGTTGCTGACTCATTTCCCCTTTTTGCTCTTTTTGGGTAGTGTGCACATCGGGACCCATCGAATGGGAGCAGCCCTCTTGCTATGAACTGCAGTTTCGCACATTTGCGCTGCAATTCAATTCACACTGCATGCTGAATTGCTTTTTCCATTCAAACTGCGTGTCTGCTTTGATGCGGGTTTTTTTCTGCGATTTTGTTCTGCGGACTTCAATACCCAATTGCCTGTTTGAGAAATCTGTTTGAGAAAGTTTACGGGCACATATTTCTGACAATATTTTAGATGTACTTTTACGGCTTAAAGCATTGAGTGTACATGCTCCTGGATTATTTAGACACCTGGTCTCAGAATAAGCTCAATCAGCATGCAAATAAATATCATCATGTACTTTCATTGCGTATTAATGTACTCTGCAGTGACTGACAGCCTGACAACTCCCTCATGAACATTTACAGACTTGACAGAAATTTTCTATTTGATCTAATTGCTATGCTTACTGCTGATAGTACGTAGTAAATAGCTAAAAATTTTAATTTTTAATTTCGATGTTCAGATTGAATTCTGCACACACTACATGTACGTAACCTTACGTAACCTTACATGTACATACATGTCAATATTTGTTAATATGCAGAAATAAATTTTTAAAAAATCACGGTGTTTCAATACCCGGAAAAAGTAAAAAGCCGTTAAATATATTCTCCTTACAATATTAAATATTCTGTCAACTGAACTACTAGTTGTTCAAATCTATTTGTTATATTTCTCTGCATGCTGCACATGTACAGCAGCTACAGCTTGAAACTCCTTGATCAGGTGCTTTGCGCTCCCAAGATGGTCTTTGCACTTCCAAGATGTGCTTGGCACTCCCAAGATGTGCTTGGCACTCCCAAGATGTGCTTGGCACTCCCAAGATGTGCTTGGCACTCCCAAGATGTGCTTGGCACTCCCAAGCTGCCATATAGTCAGATGTGCTTGGCACTCCCAAGATGTGCTTGGCACTCCCAAGC
The DNA here is from genome assembly GCA_002269645.1 of Macrostomum lignano. Taxonomy (NCBI): domain Eukaryota; kingdom Metazoa; phylum Platyhelminthes; family Macrostomidae; genus Macrostomum; species Macrostomum lignano. Next base: position 187,203 of record NIVC01001253.1, read on the forward strand.
TGCCATATAGTCAGATGTGCTTGGCACTTCCAAGATGTGCTTGGCACTCCCAAGCTGCCATATAGTCAGATGTGCTTGGCACTCCCAAGATGTGCTTGGCACTCCCAAGCTGCCATATAGTCAGATGTGCTTGGCACTTCCAAGATGTGCTTGGCACTCCCAAGATGTGCTTGGCACTCCCAAGATGTGCTTGGCACTTCCAAGATGTGCTTGGCACTCCCAAGATGTGCTTGGCACTCCCAAGATGTGCTTGGCACTCCCAAGCTGCCATATAGTCAGATGTGCTTGGCACTTCCAAGATGTGCTTGGCACTCCCAAGATGTGCTTGGCACTCCCAAGATGTGCTTGGCACTTCCAAGATGTGCTTGGCACTCCCAAGATTCCATATATTCAGATGTGCTTGGCACTCCGAAGATTCCATAGTCAGATGTGCTTGGCACTCCCAAGATTCCATAGTCAGATGTGCTTGGCACTCCCAAGATTCCATAGTCAGATGTGCTTGGCACTGCCAAGCTGCCATATAGTCAGATGTGCTTGGCACTCCCAAGATTCCATATAGTCAGATGTGCTTGGCACTCCCAAGATTCCATATATTCAGATGTGCTTGGCACTGCCAAGCTGCCATATAGTCAGATGTGCTTGGCACTCCCAAGATTCCATAGTCAGATGTGCTTGGCACTCCCAAGATTCTATATAGTCAGATGTGCTTGGCACTCCCAAGATTCCATAGTCAGATGTGCTTGGCACTCCCAACATTCCATAGTCAGATGTGCTTGGCACTCCCAAGATTCCATAGTCAGATGTGCTTGGCACTCCCAAGATTCCATAGTCAGATGTGCTTGGCACTGCCAAGCTGCCATATAGTCAGATGTGCTTGGCACTCCGAAGATTCCATAGTCAGATGTGCTTGGCACTCCCAAGATTCCATAGTCAGATGTGCTTGGCACTCCCAAGATTCCATATAGTCAGATGTGCTTGGCACTCCCAAGATTCTATATAGTCAGATGTGCTTGGCACTCCCAAGATTCCATAGTCAGATGTGCTTGGCACTCCCAAGATTCCATAGTCAGATGTGCTTGGCACTCCCAAGATTCCATAGTCAGATGTGCTTGGCACTCCCAAGATTCCATAGTCAGATGTGCTTGGCACTCCCAAGATTCCATAGTCAGATGTGCTTGGCACTCCCAAGATTCCATATATTCAGATGTGCTTGGCACTGCCAAGCTGCCATATAGTCAGATGTGCTTGGCACTCCCAAGATGTGCTTGGCACTCCCAAGATGTGCTTGGCACTCCCAAGATGTGCTTGGCACTCCCAAGATGTGCTTGGCACTCCCAAGATGTGCTTGGCACTCCCAAGATGTGCTTGGCACTCCCAAGATGTGCTTGGCACTCCCAGGATTTTGTTGTCAGGTACTCGCAGCATAACCTGGTGTTACAGCTGATGCACCTCACCCTACCCGAGAACAGGCATTTACAGTAATTTGTGCTTCATGGGATTCCTACGGGTAGACGACGGACTCTGCCAGTGGCGCGTCGTTTATCCGCGCCAAGGCCTTGAGGTGACGCTGTTTCTACAGACACTAAAACACTGGTAAAGGGTCATCTGGAGCTGTTGCTTGACCTTTATGCCAAACTTTCAATGAGTGACTCCTGCTCATAGTTTGAAATTTCATTTGAATGTGACAGGTCTGTGAGTTCAGAGTAAACATTACGAAGCTAGGCAAACTCAGCTCACCCAAAGCCGCTTTATCTCAGCAGCCATTTAGAGCAAACAGCATGCACTAACGACATGACATGCTTGCACTGGTTGGGCTCGAAGCTCGAAGCAACTCGAGTACAATCTCTTCTGCACACTAGAAGACTAGAAGAAATTTCGTAATGCTCTTGAAATGAAACTACAGCTTTTGTCTGCCTTCTGCTTATATATTTGCAGCCAGAGGACTGCAGTTGAAGCCGAAAATATTTTCCAGAGTCATTCTGTGTAGGTACATTTTGAATCAAGCGATCGTTGACAAGCTGACACTATGCTGACTCTGATAGCCATGGGCCTCATTGCCGGGGCTGTGCTGCTGTTGTATTTTCTCTGCGTCAAGAAGGCACCAAAGCCGAACGAGCCGCCCAGTCCAGGCTGGATGCCCCTGGTAGGCAGCCTGCCGTACATGAAGAACAACCTGGCCTCTCAGATGCTGGAGAGCTTCCCAAACTCGCCTCTGGTCACTCTCTACTACGGTCTCGAGCCAGTCTACATCCTCAACAACTTTGAGGCCTTCGACGAGGCCATGGTGAAGCAGGGCCAACGATTCATCGGCCGGCCAGTCCGGGTGCTGCAGAAGCCGACCTTGGGCAGCGACGGTGGCATTGTGTCCACCGAGGGCGAGCTGTGGCGCGAGTACCGGCGGTTCTCGCTGAAAACTCTGCGCGACTTCGGCTTCGGCAGACAGGGCGGTGAGGAGATCATCCTGAGGGAGGCTGGCGAGCTCTGCGAAGCCATCGACTCGACTCCGGCTGGGCAGGCCTTGAGCACCACCGACTTGCTCAGTCCCGCCGTCAGCAACGTCATCTGTCAGCTCGTGTTCGGCGCTCGCACAGCCACGGAGGATCCGAGATTCCCCAAACTGCTGGACATGTTCCAGTCCCTTACGCAACGTCGAGCTGCTAGACACATGAACATCATGCTGGGTGCGAACTACAAGTACTTTGAGCAGTTCAGCTTCCTGGCCAAGCTGATGCTGCTGCGACCGGAGAGGCGGCGAGTGATTCAGCTGAGCCGGCAGCTGCTGCAGTTCTGCAAAGAGCAGGTGGCCAAGCACAAGGGCGATGCGGACATGCAGTCTGAGCCGAGGGATTACATCGATGCGCACCTGCAGCATCAGACTAATCTAGGTGAGTATTTTGCTGTACTATTTTCAAATCTCATATGGAGACTATGGGAGCTTATCTGAACACCTTGGACTGTCCAACTAAGATACCTGTGAAAGCTCTCCTAATCGGAATTTTTTATATCTGATGAAGATCTCACAAACACTTTGTCACTATTTGGCACTGCTAATGAAAATGTTAGCCTCCGTTTAAGATAAAAACCACCAGTGTTGAGACAAAAAACAATTACTTGTTAACTCTAAGTTCATAGGCACATTTAGGACTGTAGTAGTCTCTAATGTTGCAGCCATACACTATTTTTAAACACATCAACTCTTACTTAATGATAAGTTCTATGAAATTCTCAAAAAAGAGTGTCCATGTCCCTAAGCTACTGAAATCAATATTTAAGCTACTCGGGTAGAAAATATGATATCTATGATCCAGACACTGTAACCCCATACTTTTGAGGATTAGAGAAGTTACGAAATTTTTTAGAAACTTTCGCTGCTATATATTATTGCGGTACAGAATTCATTCAGAAACAGTCGCACTGTTGAATTCGTCTGTCAGTGTCACTCAACCAGCTCGAAATTTTTGCAGAAAGCGACAGAATATTCAACGACCTCCGCCTCGCCATGGCCATTCGCGACCTTTTCGTGGCCGGAACCGACACCACCTCCAACACGCTGCGCTGGGGCATCCTGTACATGATCGAGAACCCGGACGTGGCTGAGAAAGTGTTCGAAGAGATTCGAGTCAACGTTGGCACGGAGAGAATGCCAACAATGAAGGACAAGGGCAGTCTGCACTACACGGTAGCGGTGCTGGAGGAGGTGCAACGGCTCGGCACCCTCGTTCCCATGGGTGTGGCTCACCGCTGCGTTGAAGACTCCGTCATCTGCGGCTATCGGATTCCCGCTGACAGCGTGGTGGTGCCGAACATCTACGGAATCCATCGCGATCCGAGAGTGTTCCCGGAGCCGGAGAAGTTCAAGCCCGAGCGGTACCTGGACGAGGACGGCCGCTTCAGCCCGAACGAGTCAGTGGTGCCGTTCGGCTCGGGCAAGCGAGCCTGCCTTGGCGAGAGCCTCGCCCGCATGGAGCTTTTTGTCTTTTTCACGAGACTCATGCAGCGCTACAGGTTTGGTCTGGACCCAGCAGAGCGGCGCAGCATCAGCGAGATCAAAGACAACGCCGAGAATCACGGCGGAGGAATTCGGGCTCCGGCTGAGCACAAAATTGTCTTCACGCCGAGGTGATGCAGGGGACAATTAATGTCGAACCGATGGGATAACAGCGCACTGCTCACAGTTTCAAATTAATTATTACCTTACAATCCTGTCCACTATAGTTCAGGGGTTGGAAAACCAAAGCCCACGGACAAAAATGCGGCCAGTGCAGCCTCTCCGTCCTTTGAAACTTCACAATAGCGATCCAGCCACTCAATGTAAGCTTCCCTTATTCATTCTCTCCGCTTTCCTCTCTTTTCACTTTTCTCTCTTCTCCACCCTCTCCTCTCACCCCTATCCTCTTTTCTCTTCTTTTCTCCTCTCCTCTCTCCTCTTCTCTCCTTTTCTCCGCTCTTCTCCTCTTCCTCTCCTCATCTTCCCGCCGCTATAATCCATCCAGATTCTTTATCTGGCCTTTGAGCTAAAAAAGTTTTACGACCCCTGATATAAATGTAATTTCATAGTATAAGAAACAATATTACTAGCACAGATATATGTCGTAGTATTGTAGTATGGTACTAGTATAGATGTATAGTGAGCGCAGAGAGGAATCAAGATATTTAATCAGAAGCCTGGTTAGTCTTCATCTGGCATGGACTATTTATATGTACCATTCCTATTTGCACATTTTTCTAACAATAACTTTCACGTTCTTTTAAACGGTTTTAATACATGTACGAGTATATGATTTTAAATTCATATAGAATGTGAATACAGATTTTTATTTTGATGAATAAACGATATAAAATATGACTTATAACGAGTTAAAATACACTATATAAGCAAAGAATTTTCAATTTCTAACATAGCTTCTCAGTATTCAACTTGCGCTGCTAAGTACAATGGATGAGTTTTAACTTTAAAAACCTTTCGGACCTGATTCTTTAGCGCTCTAATAGCTAGGCTCCCAACCCTGTCAGATGGCCAGCCCAAGGTTAGCGAGAATGTGACAAGCAACAAGGTTATTGAGACAGACAATTAAGAAGGTAGAAACAAGCTCACAGAACCAGCTCTCTCAAAATCTGGCTTTCAACTAGAAGGGATCTGAACATCTCTGAGAATTTCTGAATATTCTTATAAAATTTCTTGATCGCTTTCGGCCGTTTTGTCGACTATAACAGTACTAAAGTACATGACTAAAGTACATGACTAAAGTACATGCTGGGCTGGGTGGGTTCAATGATTTTTATACTTGATGCCATGGGTGATAAATAATTGACAGGAAACTGCATTGTTTCTAATGAGCAACTAGCGAGTTGTGTCGACAAATACTCGGCCCTTATTTTTCGTTCGGTTCTGGGGGCTCTTCTGCTTTAAATTGCAGGGCAAACAACTGGGTAATAAAAAAATTAACTTTGCATCAAGCACAGTTCAAGTGCATGGATAGATAGACAGACAGACAGACAGACAGACAGACAGACAGACGGACAGACAGACAGACAGACAGACAGACAGACAGACAGACAGACAGACAGACACCAAGACAGACAGACAGACAGACAGACAGACAGACAGACACCAAGACAGACAGACAGACAGACAGACAGACAGACAGTCAGACAGATAGACAGATAGACAGACAGACAGACAGACAGACAGACAGACAGACAGACAGACAGACAGACAGACAGACAGACAGACAGACAGACAGACAGACAGACAGACGGACAGACAGACAGACAGACAGACAGACAGACAGACAGACAGACAGACAGACAGACAGACAGACAGACAGACAGACAGACAGACAGACAGACAGACAGACAGACAGACACACAGACAGACAGACAGACAGACAGATCGAATGAACCGAAATTTCACCCACTCACTATCTGAATGACTAACTGGTCCATTTTTTAATTAAAACCCGCGAGCTCACTATTAAAGCATTCCAAGCAACGCCTGCACCACTACATCTGTCCACTCTCGATCCTACTTGAAGAAACCCAAGGCCAGAATTTTTACTTTCGTAAGCATCTTGAAAGAAACTAAGCTAAGGCGTGTGCCCAAAATCAGCTAAAGGCCCAAAGTCAAATATTTTCAGAGCGTTTTACAGATTCCGTATCATTACGCTATGGGCAGGTGACCAGTAGGCCAGGTAGTTTAGTAAATAAATGTAGAAACTTCATCTAAGCTCGAATTTACGTTCAACTATCAAATTTGGCTTATCGGGGACATGCCATGTTTAGGTCTTTAATCTTTTGTAGAATAATTTTATCAAGTATGAATGCCTCATTAAACTTGTAAATGAAAATTGAATGTCTTACGTCAAAAAAGCTGCATGCGTTTGCATGATTTTAATCTTATCCAAACCCACTCAGCCTCACAGCTTCATCCAGACCCACTCAGCCTCACAGCTTCATCCGGACCCACTCAGCCTCACAGCTTCATCCAGACCCACTCAGCCTCACAGCTTCATCCAGACCCACTCAGCCTCACAGCTTCATCCAGACCCACTCAGCCTCGCAGCTTCATCCAGACCCACTCAGCCTCACAGCTTCATCCAGACCCACTCAGCCTCACAGCTTCATCCAGACCCACTCAGCCGCGCTAGCCACCTCAGCGGGCACAGCGGCGAACTTCAGCAGGCGGCACATCCGGCTCGAAGGTACGAAGGCACAGCCCAGGCAGTCCTGGCTGAGGCGGCAGGCCGCAATGCACTCTATGATGCTTCCAGCATCAGTGCTGCTGTAAATGATGGATCGAGCTGCTGGAGGCTGACATGTTCGGCATGGACGCAGCAGACTCCACGGTCATCTTGTTTCCGCCTACGGGTTCATAAATTGCGGTATTCGGAGATGATAATTAGTTAAAGAATTGATGCAATCGCAGCAAAAGCTACTCACTCAGTGAGTAAGTGAGTTCGTAGATTGAATTTTTTCCGCTGGCGCCGCACTTTTGAGTTGTGTTGCCAGCGCAGTTGGCGCTGCAGCTGTCCTCAGTGGCGCCGTGCAGTCCGTAGGTGAAGCACCGCAGGTGCAGTAGGCGTTGTTCTGAGCACCGAAGTAGCGGAACAGGCCGTAGGCGCAGATTTGGCTGAACAGTTCCTGTTAAAGATGTTAAGTAATCGTTTATCTTAAAATAGTCAACTTTATATTTATAGTAAGTGAATCCAAGTTTTCCTTCTAAAATTTTCTATAACAGACTTCTTAATTATATCTATGGTTTTCGACTCCCTTACCTGCACCACTAAGTTTTGTTTGAGCTACGCCAGTGCTAAATTCCATGTTAACCCCTTCTTTTGCTATCTTTCTCAAAACTCAATAAACGCCGATTCATTATAACTTAACAAGGCTTTCTTAATAGTTCCAGCGTCATTGAAGTGTTTTAGCCAAAGACTGAGGACACGATTGAGTACGGGCCGATTGTGTTGATCGATTTCAGCCCTTTCAGATCTCGATTCGATAAATCCACATAGCAACCGAGGTAGCGAAATTTCGACGTTTGCACAGGCACAAAATTAGTCAGACAGAATTTAAGACTTGACAGCGTCAGGAAATGGCCGCAGTTACAATATGAAGATCTGCGGAGGGGACATGCATGACTGAAAATTGTTAGAGTGATTCAAACTGTTTTTCTACGACTGGTGAGGAAAGCAGATGCGTCTCTATAGGTGGGATGCAGTTTTTTTATAGTTATATACATACAATTTAACCTTCCCTCCCATTATGGCCATTGGTTAATTAGAGCTGTCACATGATCAGAGTTGTCCGTAGCGCTCAGCAATGCCAGACGAGCCATGCAGCAGGCCGAAAAAAGTCTATATCCTAGCATGATCGAGGGGATAAAAATTTTTATAATCCAATTAATTTAATTCCTGCAGCTACTAACGCGTTTATGGCGCCAGAACTAGACTGATGCTTTTTATAGATAACAATTTTCTGACGTGATAAAGATCGAGACAATTTTTTTGATAAGCTAGTCTGGCCAAAGCAAATATATAATGAGCAAAGGGGCTAGCTAAGGGTACAGGGGCATGCCCAACGTTAGTATATGTAGGATATAAAGCAGCTGTGCCTGTCAGGCAGGGCCTGGACGATTTAATTGCTGGCTAAAAGAAATATACTTTCCAAGTTTTGCTGGGATAAGTCGATGCAAAGTACATGATGTAAAAGTGCATTTACAAGGTCAGCGACGTCACCCGGCGCGACGTCCGATTGCTTTTACGGGCGAGATGCATGTACATATGTATAAACGCCACTACTGGACACAAATTAGAGGTAGGCCTAAGGTAGGAACCAAATTTATATTTAATATCCTTGTAGTCTTGTTAGTAGAAATGTTAAGTTAGTAAGTGTAATAGTTTGGTAAAAGTTCTGTAAACAGAAAAGAGGTTTAGTATAGTGAATTCATTTTATAAATTTTATATACAACAATCTTTTAGCTTTGTTAACTTTATGTGGGTTTTATTTAGATTTTAATAGATTGTAAATGTTAATTGGGATATGTTTCTAAGAAACCCTTCGTAAATTTTAAAATGCGATTTGGTGCAGGTGCAGGCTCCCGGCGCTCCTCAATGAGATATAATTGACTAACTCGATAGCGCAAGTAAAACTAGGGTTGCGCCTAGATTTTTGGCTCTGCGCGTTGCCCCTGGACATCAGGAGGGCGATTTTTGCTATATTTTTCGGCAGTGAACCCAATAAATCCTTCCAGAGAGCTAAAAACCTGTCATGCAATATTTCAAAGCAAAATAGGCCTATAGGCAGATTTCGACGTGCGCATAAAATTTCAGCGTTGCTTGAATAATGATTGATATGATTGAATAATACCCATATTTTTTAAACAGTGCTGTACTGGTTTTTGGTTTACTAGTTTTTTAATTGCTGTAGGCCTACATCAAGTTCATGGAGTACTTGTTTATATAATTCCTTATTTATTCTATATAGGCCTACTTGTCAGTTCGTTAGCCATTAAGGCTTGTTCGAAGTTTCATAGGAAAATTATTACTATTAGTATTATTGTTAGACAATTTTTAGCCTGGGGCATTTAAATTCAAACATTTAAAAGCATGAAAAGAAGTTTCCTTTGAATATTTGACCTACTTCCAATTTTTTCATTGTTTGAAATTTTATATGTACTCAGCAATCTTGAAAAGTTGCCACTCTGTTTGCCAGTGTCAGTGACCAATTTATCTTAGTGTCTTGGATTATTCTGAAATAAAAGATATGAGAAAGCTAATTGGGTAGCTCTAATCCATTCAACAAAACCCTCACACACCTTCCTCAACTTCATTCCTCAACTTAGCTTGCCTTGCCCCAGTGTAGCTAAGCTAGGTTAACTTTTGTTACTTACAAAGGTTGGAAAAACTTGGAAATGATGGAAAAAACACAAAGCCCCAATAGTGGGCATTGAAATTATAATTCATTGTATTCATTATTCAGTATCTATAGTCTAGATCATGTTGAAATCCATACTGGAATAATTTGAACCAATGCATGCCAGTGCCAAATAGATGCACCAAGTAAGTGCAATTATAGTTTAATAACTGAGTGTTTATTGCTAGATGAAAATGGCACCTAAGCCAAGAAGTGTCCTGAAGTCAATTGTCCAAAGTTGTTTTAGATGCCTTGTGGATGATAGGTTAAATAGGAAAGAAGTGATTCTAAATGACTCTAAACCTTAAGGATACACAGGCCAAAAGGCACACAAAGCTGTGAGGCAGCAACAGTGCAATGAAGTATTAGGCCTAAAGAGGGGAGCAGAAAACAAACTCCCCACAAGTTGCAAGCATTTTTTACTTTTTTTGTTTAAAAAATAAAGTGCAGAGTGGCAAGAATGCAAAGACCATATAGCAACATAAATAGACAGGCCTCCCCCCTCAGTTTAAACCTTAGTACTCTGCCCCATGTATATTGGCAAGCCACTGAATGTAGCAAAGTAATGGATATATACAAGTTGGTAAAAAGTTGCTAAAGAAGCACTTTAGGCCTAGTCACTGTAAAATTGTAAGTGTATCACTTTGGAGTTGATGAGCATGCATTTTGTATTTTCCTAGAAATGACAATCCAACAGTCTGTTTAATACTGGTAGTATGCTCATAAAAACTCTATAATGTATCCAGAGCACCCCAAAAGTGATGCAGTTAATGATATTTTACAATGACGCTAAAGTGCCTCTTGTGTAACTTTTTAGAAACTGCAAAACACTGCTGAAATGCCAGAAATATGACTAATTCATCAAGCAATGCAAATTCACTTCAAACACAACTCAGTGACTCTAGCTAATGTGACTCTGGAATGCCTCAAATATGACTCTGTGGCCCCAGGATTTATACTATTGCCCCAGAGTCACTAGAGTCGCGCCAGTATCACTTGCATCATCCCAGAATCATTTTAGAATTGCAGACAATAAAATACTTCAAAGTGATTCTGGGTGACTCTTTGACAACTTTTTTGCAACTTCTACCATGAAATCTCATTGCTTTAGGGGCATTTAAAATCACTTCTATCCTATTTGACCTATGTCATCTGCAACATGTCTGAAATGACTCTGGGGTGATACAAGTGACTCCACGATGCTTCTTGGCCTAAGTACCATTATTATTGGGAATTGTAGCAATTGTATATCTTACAAAGTTCATAACCTGCAGTGCAGCTACAATGGTTTTAGGACATTTCCTCAAATACCATTTGTTAAAAGCCTTTTTGTCAAACAGTAATGTGGTCATTTCGTCAAATGGTAGATAATAATAGAGCCCACTTTAACTTAAATTAAATAGAACTATATAGTAGTACAAGTATCTTAAGTAAAATGATATCACTTTGAAAATTTGTATTAATTGCAAATATGAATATATATACAAACTATACTAAATCTCTGAACCTGACATAGGAAATTGAATCCGAAATACTAAAGTGAAAAAATAACCTTTAGATTCCTTAAATTCAACCATTTTACTTATAATATTTTACTTTTTTGCCTCTGATAATTGGCAGTCATTTTATCAAATGCAAAGTAATTTTTCTTCATAACTTCTTTATAGAATGTATTTTAACTTTAGTGACAATTTTTACATATAGTCACCAAGACTTGTGATCTAGTATCTAAAAGGCTTAAATTTAAGATGTTATAAATCAGACAAATGAAATGGATAATATCAGTCAGAAGATCAGAAGGTCAGAAAATCATGTTTTAGTTTATCTCTTTATGCTAATTCAAATGTCTATATAATTTATTTGTACACATTCATATTAGTTATACATGAAAAAGACCAAATATAACCAAATAAAAATATGGAATGGAACTTTAAACATTATACAGCAAATTTAA
>NIVC01001253.1:199534-209534 GCA_002269645.1 Macrostomum lignano
GGCTGGTGCCCAGCAACTGAGGAATCTGAGTGGCTGGTCCAGCAACAGAGGGTCCTGGGGTTGGTAGCTTTAGCTTGTCTACCTTAGAATCTTCGGATACATTAGCTTATTCAAATGATCTGGGGGATATAGTACGGCTCTTTTTTAGAATCCAAGAACTGCTTAATTGCCTAACCTTGAAGAAAAAAGCTTAGATACTAATTCTATTCAAAAATTTCTACGCCAGGTGCTTCCGAGCTCCTCATAGCCCGCAAGCTCACGGCCCTGTCCAGTCGCTATCGCCGCAATCGCTCGTCCGGTTTCGCCCAGCTGCTTCGGCCAGCGTCCACCGCGGCCGCCTGCACCGCAGTCTGGCAACAGCCTGGCAGAAGTTTGCGCCAACTGCGCCACGGAGAATGACTGCCCTGCCGAGCTGCCAGCCAGTCAGCTGTGGCTCGCCATGCGACTGGCCTTCGCTGGCGGACCGCTGGAGACTTTTTCTATTGATGATGGCTGGCAGGCTTTGGCTCTGGCTGGCAGGTGGCTGCCTCTCTGGCTGCTGCTGAGGCACAGCTGCAGTTTGAGCATCGGGATCTGCACTGGGGCAATGTGCTGGTGAGCTGGCTGGCTTATTGGACTGTTGAACAAAATTGTGATTTGATACAATTTTCAGGTCTTCTTGATTCTAATCTTTGATCCCAGGTCTTGATTCTAATCTTTGATCCGAGGTCTTGATTCTAATCTTTGTTCTCAGGTCTTGATTCTAATCTTTGTTCTTAGGACTTGATTCTAATCTTTGTTCTTAGGTCTTGATTCTAATCTTTGTTCTTAGGTCTTGATTCTAATCTTTGTTCCCAGGTCTTGATTCTAATTTTTGTTACCAGGTCTTGATTCTAATCTTTGTTCCCAGGTCTTGATTCTAATCTTTGTTCCCAGGTCATCTTTGATCCCAGATCTTTATTCCAATCTTTTATCCCAGATCTTGATTCCAATCTTTTATCCCAGATCTTGATTCCAATCTTTTATCCCAGATCTTGATTCCAATCTTTGATCCCAGGTCTTGATTCTAATCTTTGTTCCCAGATTTTGATTCTAATCTTTGTTCCCAGGTCTTGATTCCAATCTTTGAACCCAGATATTGATTCCAATCTTTGATCCCAGGTCTTGATTCTAATCTTTGTTTCCAGATCTTGATTCTAATCTTTGTTCCCAGGTCTTGATTCCAATCTTTGAACCTAGGTCTTGATTCTAATCTTTGTTCCCAGGTCTTGATTTTAATCTTTGATCCCAGGTCTTGATTCTAATCTTTGTTCCCAGATATTGATTCTAATCTTTGTTCCCAGATATTGATTCTAATCTTTGTTCCCAGGTCATCTTTGATCCCAGATCTTTATTCTAATCTTTTATCCCAGATCTTGATTCCAATTTTTATCAATCCTTGAATGTCGACTCCTTGAGCTCTAATGCAAGATCCCAGATACTTCATCCTTCAACTTTTTTGTGATGTGATCTGACACCCCATCTCCAAGCCACCCTTCAGTGCCTTTATGCCCTCCGTTTTGTGCCAACTCTCACTCAGATCCAAACCGCCGCGGGCTCGTCCGCATCCTACCTGGTTGCCGGGCGTCCAGTTGTCATAGCAACCCGCGGCATCGCTGCCACTGTCATAGACTTCACCATCAGCCGGCTGAGTCCCAGCCCCAGCTGCGTGATGTTCACCGACCTGAGTGACGATGAAGAGCTATTCGCTGGAGAAGGCGATTATCAGTTCGAAATCTACCGCCTGATGCGATCGGAGTGCAACGACAATTGGCGTCAGTTCGTGCCCAAAACCAATGTCTACTGGATGCACTATTTAGCGATGAAGATGCTGGAGAAGCTGGGCGATGAAGCTGACGGATTGGCTGATTTGAAGAGACTGACTGATCGATTATTGAACTATTCCAGCTGTCAGGAGTTGGTCCTGTGCACCGGGACTGACGATCCATTTGCTGCTGTCAGGGTTTGTAACTAGATCTCGTACCTTTCTATTGCGTAATCTCTATTGCCTTTGTGTAATATAGCTATCACTGATTCATGGCATTTAGCCTAGCTTATGGGTCGGCAAACTCTGGCCCTCCAAGCGTCTCGATCCGGCCATCGGGTTCTTGTAAAATAGCAATACGGCCCGCCTAAGTCTTGTGTCTCTTCTAACCTCTCCATTCTCTCCTCTCCTCTCGTCTCCCTTCTCTCCCCTTCTCTTCCCTCCCTTCTCTCCTCTCCTCTTCCTCTTGTCTCCCTTCTCTTCTCTCCCTTCTCTCCTCCTCTCTCTTCTCTCTTCCCCTTCTCTTCTATCTTATCCCTTCTTTATCTCACCTCTACTCTCCTCCTCTCCTCTCTTCTATTTTCCTTCTCTTCCTTCTCGACTCTCTCCCATTCTCCCGGCCCTCAAGATGGCAAGTTTGCCAGCTCCTAGCCTAGTAGAACAGTACAGCCTTTAAAAATTACCCAATGGATTATAATTATGCACTTTTACATGTATACGTAACGGTAATGTGCATGCCGCTATCATTGTGCCACCAATGGTTTTGCATTAATTCTTAGTTTTAGTCTTCTTTATTTGTTTTATTTTTACTGCCAATATATAATTACTATTTGTTTGCGTAGACAATTAAATATTTTTCGCCTATCTTTGCTAAAACAATATACAAGTGCAGTCATTTTTGTTGCGCAATAATTTTTTTCAACATAGAAAACGGCATTTGTGTAAATTTAAACAACTGAAAATCAAATCCAGTTTCACATTTCTACGATTATTTTAAATTTATTTATCGTCATAAGCTACTGACAATAGTAGTTTGGTGCTACAGATAATTTATTTAAGTTATGTATTTATTTTACTAAACAGTGAACACTTGCATTAGGAGTGTATGTACATGTGCACATACACGTGTCAGCGTGCCTACAATATTTGCGTCTGCTGATAGCTAGTGAAAACTGTTTGCCACAAATGGGTACTGTATTTTTGCGGCTGAATCTAAGGAATCGCCTCTGAATCATCAAGAATTCAAACAATCGCCCCTGAATCATCAAATATTGAAAGAATCGCCCCTGAATCATCAAGAATTTAATGAATCGCCCCTGAATCATCAAATATTGAAAGAATCGCCCCTGAATCATCAAGAATTTAATGAATCGCCCCGGAATCATCGACAGCTCAAAGAATCGCCCCTGAATCATCGAAATCTCAAAGAATCACCCCTGAATCATCCAGAATTTAAAGAATCGCCCTGAATCATCAAGAATTTAAAGAATCGCCCCTGAATCATCGACAGCTCAAAGAATCACCCCTGAATCATCAAGAATTTAAAGAATCACCCCTGAATCATCAAGAATTAAAAGAATCACCCCTGAATCATCAAGAATTAAAAGAATCGCCCCTGAATCATCGACAGATCAAAGAATCACCCCTGAATCATCCAGAATTTAAAGAATCGCCCCTGAATCATCGACAGCTCAAAGAATCGCCCTGAATCATCAAGAATTTAAAGAATCGCCTCTAAACCATCAAGAATTAAAATAATCGCCTCTGAACCATCAAGAATTAAAAGAATCGCCTCTGAACCATCAAGAATTAAAATAATCGCCTCTGAATCATCAAGAATTAAAAGAATCGCCTCTGAACCATCAAGAATTAAAAGAATCGCCTCTGAACCATCAAGAATTAAAATAATCGCCTCTGAACCATCAAGAATTAAAAGAATCGCCCCTGAACCATCAAGAATTAAAAGAATCGCCTCTGAACCATCAAGAATTAAAAGAATCGCCTCTGAACCATCAAGAATTAAAAGAATCGCCTCTGAACCATCAAGAATTAAAAGAATCGCCTCTGAACCATAAAGAATTAAAATAATCGCCTCTGAACCATCAAGAATTAAAAGAATCGCCTCTGAACCATCAAGAATTAAAATAATCGCCTCTGAACCATCAAGAATTAAAATAATCGCCTCTGAACCATCAAGAATTAAAAGAATCGCCTCTGAATTATCAAATATTAAATGAATCGCTCCTTAATCATCGGCCGTTGAACTTCACCCAGCAATACAAATTTAAAATAGCGTCTGAGCATCTGAAGCTGTTTATGTACTTTTAAAGAATCGTTAATCGATCAACGAAACAGAATAGTTAGAAGTCCGTCATTAAAGTCTGTCAGTAGTCGCAAACTACGCCATCTCCTTATAACAACGCCATTAGTGGCTGTCGGTCTACTTTCCTGAATCGTCTGTCCCATTGGTTGAGGGCAGCGCTACTCGCTGGCAATACCTTGACACCAGCGGTATCCAGCTGCCGTCCCCGCCTCCGCTGCCGCCCGCTGCGCCACCCCCGCCGCCTCCTCCTCCGACGCTACCGCCGGCCCCGCCGCCAGCGCTGGCACCGCCGCCTCCCGCGCCGGATTTGCCTCCAGCCGCTGTGCCGTCCGCCTTCAGTACGATGTCGTGAATAATGCAGTGGTAGCCTTGCGGGCACGAGCATTTGAAGGTCACGGATACGGGACCGCCAGACGTTGACTGGCGCTTCTCAGCGCAAACTGTCGGACGTCCGGTTGAAGTTGGCGACCCTGCAACTGCCGGCTGTCGGTCTGGTGTGGCTGCGGCTGTTCCAGCAGTCGAGGTCGCGGGCAGGGCTGGAGCTGATGGCAGTAGGGAATCTGGAACTCGGCACTGCTCGATGGGGCAAACGAATTCGTAAACCCACTGGTTGTTCTGCAGACTCCAGGAGCGAAGCTGGTACAGCGGCACCTTGGATACAGAGATGGTTAATGTCCAAGGAATAAAAATTGTTTCAATGGCAACCGGACAGCTGTAGAAATGCGTCATCAGCTACACAATTTATTCCCCTTGGCAACCGGACAGCTGCAGAAATGCATCAGCAACATACCTTTTTATTCCCCATGGCAACCGGACAGCTGCAGGAAGGCTTCATCATCTAACACACCTTATTCCCCATGGCAACCGGACAGCTGCAGGAATGCTTCATCATCTACCACACCTTATTCCCCATGGCAACCCGACAGCTGCAGGAATGCTTCATCATCTACCACACCTTATTCCCCATGGCAACCGGACAGCTGCAGAAATGCTTCATCATCTAACACACCTTATTCCCCATGGCAACCGGACAGCTACAGAAATGCATCATCAGCTACACACCTTATTCCCCATGGCAACCGGACAGCTGCAGGAATGCTTCATCATCTAACACACCTTATTCCCCATGGCAACCCGACAGCTGCAGGAATGATTCATCAGCTACACACCTTCTTATTCCCCATGGCAACCGGACAGCTGCAGGAATGCTTCATCATCTACCACACCTTATTCCCCATGGCAACCGGACAGCTGCAGAAATGCATCATCAGCTACACACCTTATTCCCCATGGCAACCGGACAGCTGTAGAAATGCATCATCAGCTACACACCTTATTCCCCATGACAACTGGACAGATGCAGAAATGCGTCAGCAGCTACACACCTTATTCCCCATGGCAACCGGACAGCTGCAGAAATGCATCATCAGCTACACACCTTATTCCCATGGCAACCGGACAGCTGCAGAAATGCATTATCATCTAACACACCTTATTCCCCATGGCAACCGGACAGCTGCAGGAGTGTCTCCTTAACTGGGGTCTCCAGGCATCGTGCGGACTGTCAAAGATGGCCGCCACCTCTCCAGAGTTGCAGCGTCGATCGGGTTTTTGCAGCTCGCCGCACGCCAGGAACTGCACCAGCAGGTCCGGGTGCTCAAAGTGCAGCCAAACGAAACTGTTATCAGCCGTCAGGGACACGTGCTCGCCGCTGCAGTGCTGGCAGCCTCTGCAGTACTGTCCCTGGTCTACCACTTTGTCGTGAAAGTGTAGTATAGCGTTGCACACCAGTCCAGGCTTGACTTCCTCATCAACGAAGCACTTGGGAGGCACCAGTGTCTGACTAGCAGCCATCGACAGTACAATGGTTAGGACGGTGGTGGCACATTCTATTGCGGACATTGCTCTGTGCATATACAACAGTCAGATATTTCGTGTGTATGCGGACGACTGGCTAGTTCGGTTGTTAATTTATCTTTCGATCGAGCTTCTCTCGTCTGCCCACCCCCCCCCCACGCCACGGCACGGCCCCATTCGTCAGGGGTTGGGCCAGCACAGAAGCCAGAATGAGTAATGAGGTCGGCATGCAGCCATTCGATGCGGAACCTGCGTCCATGAGTGAGAAATGCGAGCTTGGAGCGAGTGAGTGTGTGCTCGAAAGTGGATGGGCCAGTAGCGGAAGTGGACGGGATGAGAAATATTGCGGAACGTTGAGACGGTCGAGAAAATCCCAAACCGCACGAGGGGCGAATTCATAAGCGGTACGAGCTGGAAAGAAGTTAATTCTGGAGATCTGGGATTTATTTATTTATTATTATGCAAAGAAATTGCTGCAAAAATCCGTGCACTAAAATTTTCTTTTAATGCTTTCTGCATTATTTATTTCTTACATTATTTACTCACCACTATTTCCCTCTACACTTCCCTCTGTCTATTGTTGTCCTCATCATGTATGTCTCCCATCTTATGTCGCCTCCCTCTACCCCTCCCTCTACCCCCCTCTGTCCTCTCCCTATATCCCCTCTATCCCTCCCTCTATCCCTCCCTCTATCCCTCCCTCTACCCCCTCTGTCCTCTCCCTCTATCCCCTCTGTCCCTCCCTCTATCCCTCCCTCTATCCCTCCCTTTATCCCCTCTGTCCTCTCCCTCTATCCCTCCCTCTATCCCTCCCTCTATCCCCTCTGTCCTCTCCCTCTATCCCCTCTGTCCCTCCCTCTATCCCTCCCTCTATCCCTCCCTCTATCCCTCCCTCTATCCCTCCCTCTAAACCTCCCTCTATCCCTCCCTCTATCCCTCCCTCTAAACCTCCCTCTATCCCTCCCTCTATCCCTCCCTCTATCCCTCCCTCTAAACCTCCCTCTATCCCTCCCTCTATCCCTCCCTCTATCCCTCCCTCTACCCCCCTCTGTCCTCTCCCTATATCCCCTCTATCCCTCCCTCTATCCCTCCCTCTACCCCCCTCTGTCCTCTCCCTCTATCCCCTCTATCCCTCCCTCTATCCCTCCCTCTAAACCTCCCTCTATCCCTCCCTCTATCCCTCCCTCTAAACCTCCCTCTATCCCTCCCTCTATCCCTCCCTCTATCCCTCCCTCTACCCCCCTCTGTCCTCTCCCTATATCCCCTCTATCCCCCCTCTATCCCTCCCTCTATCCCTCCCTCTAAACCTCCCTCTATCCCTCCCTCTATCCCTCCCTCTAAACCTCCCTCTATCCCTCCCTCTATCCCTCCCTCTACCCCCCTCTGTCCTCTCCCTATATCCCCTCTATCCCTCCCTCTATCCCTCCCTCTATCCCTCCCTCTACCCCCCTCTGTCCTCTCCCTATATCCCCTCTATCCCTCCCTCTATCCCTCCCTCTATCCCTCCCTCTACCCCCTCTGTCCTCTCCCTCTATCCCCTCTGTCCCTCCCTCTATCCCTCCCTCTATCCCTCCCTCTATCCCCTCTGTCCTCTCCCTCTATCCCCTCTGTCCCTCCCTCTATCCCTCCCTCTATCCCTCCCTCTATCCCTCCCTCTATCCCTCCCTCTACCCCCCTCTGTCCTCTCCCTCTATCCCCTCTATCCCCCCTCTATCCCTCCCTCTATCCCTCCCTCTACCCCCCTCTGTCCTCTCCCTCTATCCCCTCTATCCCTCCCTCTATCCCTCCCTCTATCCCTCTCTCTACCCCCCTCTGTCCTCTCCCTATATCCCCTCTATCCCTCCCTCTATCCCTCCCTCTACCCCTCTGTCCTCTCCCTCTATCCCCTCTGTCCCTCCCTCTATCCCTCCCTCTATCCCTCCCTCTATCCCTCCCTCTATCCCTCCCTCTACCCCCCTCTGTCCTCTCCCTCTATCCCCTCTATCCCTCCCTCTATCCCTCCCTCTATCCCTCCCTCTAAACCTCCCTCTATCCCTCCCTCTATCCCCTCTGTCCTCTCCCTCTATCCCCTCTATCCCTCCCTCTGTCCCTCCCTCTATCCCTCCCTCTATCCCTCCCTCTATCCCCTCTGTCCTCTCCCTCTATCCCCTCTATCCCTCCCTCTATCCCCTCTGTCCTCTCCCTCTATCCCCTCTATCCCTCTCTCTATCCCTCCCTCTATCCCTCCCTCTATCCCTCCCTCTAAACCTCCTTCTATCCCTCTCTCTATCCCTCCCTCTATCCCTCCCTCTATCCCTCCCTCTAAACCTCCTTCTATCCCTCTCTCTATCCCTCCCTCTATTCCTCCCTCTATCTCTCCCTCTGTCCTCTCCCGATATCCAAGCTTCCATCCTCTCTATATCTCTCCCCTGTCCCCTCCGTCCCATCTCTCCCTTCCCCCCCTCACATCCCTCTGTCCCTGCCTTCCCTTCCCATATCACCCCATTTCCTTCACTCCAGTTAACCAGGTATAAAAATTAGTAGAACAGAATGTCTTCTCTACCAATGCGAGTATACGTACTAGGGATCCACAAGCGTAGATTGCTCTGACTAATTGATTAATTACTAGCAATAATAGATAACTAAAGAAGATAAATGAGTTTTACATAAAGCCATTCCAGTCGAATCTCTTTGATTTACACACTTGAGCTGCCTCAATCATAGGAAGACGGCTAATACTTTAATAGACAGTACTATAGAGTCTTGGATAAAAAAGGCCATACCTACTCAAGAGTGTAATGGAAGCATCCCGATCCCAAGCCCCCGTTGCTCTGGCTGCGGTCCCCCGAGAGATGGTTTTCTTATCTCAGCGGAACTGCGCCAGCGTCAGGGATTTCAGGGTCTCTCCGTCTCCTTACCTCTCTCCCCATCCCCCCGGGTTAGGGAACAGCCTAGCCTAGCCCAGCCATTTCGGCTGATGATGCTGCTGATGATGATGATGGAGAGAGCCAGGGAGACGGGAGTAATGGGGCAGCCGCCAGGGGAACTGCTGGTCTCGAGTTAACCGGGTTGGGAGGCGCCTAAAGAGGGAAGTGACTAAAGCGAAGCCACGGCCTGAGCGAGAGTCGAAATTCACTTTTTCTCTCGATCGCGTTCTCTCTCGCATTTGCCTGCCTTCTATTCCGGTCGCAGTTGCAATATATGTGGTGACCTCTGTTAGTGCGCTGCTCTGCTAAAGCTTTTTGATAAATCTTTCAAACATAAACTTGCCAACTAATACATACATTTACTTACTCGTGAAGTAACTAATGACCTCACAATTGAA
The DNA here is from genome assembly GCA_002269645.1 of Macrostomum lignano. Classification (NCBI taxonomy): domain Eukaryota; kingdom Metazoa; phylum Platyhelminthes; family Macrostomidae; genus Macrostomum; species Macrostomum lignano. The sequence goes on from NIVC01001253.1 coordinate 208,802, forward strand.
CTCATCTATAAACTCACTCATGAACTCACTCATGAACTCACTCATGAACTCACTCATGAACTCACTCATGAACTCACTCATGAACTCACTCATGAACTCACTCATGAACTCACTCATGAATTCACTCATGAACTCACTCATGAACTCACTCATGAACTCACTCATGAACTCATTCATGAACTCACTCATGAACTCACTCATGAACTCACTCATGAACTCAGTCATGAACTCACTCATGAACTCACTTATGAACTCAGTCATAAACTCTGAGTTCATAACTCATGAACTCACTTATGAACTCACTCATGAACTCAGTCATAAACTCTGTGTTCATCACTCATGAACTCACTTATGAACTCAGTCATAAACTCTGAGTTCATAACTCATGAACTCACTTATGAACTCACTCATGAACTCAGTCATAAACTCTGAGATAGTTCTATCTATCTATCTATCTATCTATCTATCTATCTATCTATCTATCTATCTATCTATCTATCTATCTATCTATCTATCTATCTATCTATCTATCTATCTATCTATCTATCTATCTATCTATCTATCTATCTATCTATCTATCTATCTAACTATCTATCTATCTATCTATCTATCTATCTATCTATCTATCTATCTATCTATCTATCTATCTATCTATCTATCTATCTTTCTATCTATCTATCTATCTATCTATCTATCTATCTATCTATCTATCTATCCATCTACCTATCTATCT
>NIVC01001253.1:212034-269534 GCA_002269645.1 Macrostomum lignano
CAGACAGACAGACAGACAGACACACACACAGACAGACAGACAGACACTAAGACAGACAGACACTAAGACAGACAGACACTAAGACGGACAGACACTAAGACGGACAGACAGAAAGACAGACAGACAGACAGACAGACAGACAGACAGACAGACAGACAGACAGACAGACAGACAGACAGACAGACAGACAGACAGACAGACAGACAGACTGTCAGACAGACACAGACTTTGCATACGGAAGCAGCCATTGTCACGGCAGATTGCCGAGATTGCCTGCATTTTCAATCTGAAGTGACGAAGCTAAGAGAGGAAGACAGCAAGGCAGACAGACAGCAGTGCAATTGCAGGAATTGAATACAGCACAAGCTAGAGTAGCTCAGCTGTACAATTCCCAGGTGGAAGTGCACCTGGCGGGCCCAGCCCATAGCCGCGCTGAGTTTCCGTACCTGATGCAGCTCAGCCAATCCAAATTAGAGAGGACTCCTCACCTGCAGCTACAGCTGGCTCACAATGAATGGGAACAATATTCCCACCGCGCCAAAAAAATGTGAGTACGAGCTACCTTTATGCCTCTCTCTCTCTCATTCTACCTGCCTGTCTCCCATCCCGTTCCCACGCCCGACTGACCCTGCACAGTCAAATTGCACTCCCGACTCAATAAAATATGCTTCTCCGTTCTGTTGACTTAACCGCCCTAAGTTGCTCAGCTCCAGAGTCGCCTTAACTACCACAGGTATTAAAAGAAACTCAACGCTACTGAAAATCTTCACTGCCCTATTGCTGTTCTGTTTGCCTATATATAATCGACATTTTACTTGTAGAGCTGCGTTCACCTTTTTGGCTAGCCTAGCTATGCCAGTTTTGTCAGTTAGCATTTTGTGTCTGCCTGTCTCATTAATTGAGAGAGCAGCCATTCTTATCTCTGTCAAGTTGGAGCTCAGCTCAGGCGACGCGGCGTAACTAACTGTCTTTGAGCTGGGCCGCAGACCAGCGGAGTCCCCGCCGTAATAACTTTGGCTGAGCACAGAGTCCGTTGTCAATAGAAGCAACTACCCACCCCCTCCTCTCTCTCTCCCTTAGTGGACTCAACCAGTGCACGAGCACAACTACCCTCCCAAGCAGAGGGTTTAGACAGACAGTCAGACAGTCTAGCCCAGTTCGTGTGTTTTCTTCCATTCACATTGTTCGAGTAACACCCGAAAGAGCGAGAGAGAGAGGCTGTGAGCAAGACTCTTCGCCATCTGTCTTCTTACCCACCTTTCATTGCTTTCTTATTAAGGCCGAACTCAGTAAAACTGGGAGTCCATAGCCCTGGCTTAGGTGTGTCCATCCGTTCAATCTTGTCCGTGAGTCTGCCTGGCAAACAAACTGAGCGACAATGTCTCTGCAAGACCTGATGAAGTACAGAGACAGCGGCGAGCTGTCCGATGTCACCATCGTTGTTGAAGGGGAAGAGCTCAAGCTGCACAAGTTCCCGCTCTACATCAAGTCGGATTACTTTAAAGAGGTCGCGGCAGAGTCTGGCAAAGATCAAGTCGAGCTTGAAGAATTTCCTGGCGGAGCTGCTTGCTTCAAAGTTATTGCGGATTTCTGCTATAATAAGAAGATCGACATCAGCCTGGAGAATGTGGCCCAGCTCAGGTGAGCTGCTGACTGAGTGCTTGATTCCTGCTCTGGCTCAGCCGTCTTTTAGATCTTTAGATAGTTGGATTGAGGTTAGACTATATAATTAGCAAGATGGATCAGGATTAGAGTAGATCATTAGCTAGATAGATTGAGATTAGAGTATATCATTAGCCAAATAGATTGAAATTAGGGTAGATCATTAGCTAGATAGATTGAGATTAGAGTAGATCATTAGCTAGATAGATTGAAATTAGGGTAGATAATTAGCTAGATAGATTGAGATTAGAGCAGATCATTAGCTAGATAGATAGTGATTAGAGTAGATCCTTAGCTAGATAGATAGTGATTAGAGTAGATCCTTAGCTAGATAGATTGAGATTAGAGTATATCATTAGCCAAATAGATTGAGATTAGAGTAGATCATTAGCTAGATAGATTGAGATTAAAGTAGATGATTAGCTAGATAGATTGAGATTAGAGTAGATCATTAGATAGATGGGGATTGGACTAGATCATTAGCTAGATAGATTGGGATTGGACTAGATCATTAGCTAGATGGATTATGATTAAAGTAGATCATTAGCTTGATGGATTATGATTAGAGTAGATCATTAGCTTGATGGATTGGGATTGGACTAGATCATTAGCTAGATGGATTATGACCTCATCATCTCCCCGCCACATCCCCTCAGATGCGGCGCCGAGTACCTGAAGATGGCCGGCGACAACAACCTGATCGACCTGACGGAGCGCTACCTGGACGACATCATCCGCTCCGCCCAGATGTCCCGCTCCCTGTCGCCCATCGTGGACCTGATCAGTCGTACCGCCTGTCTCGGACCCGCGGCCGAGGAGGCGAAGATCGCCGAGCGCTGCTTCGCCGCAGTCATGGACGTCTGGACAAAACCTGGCCGAGTCGACGCCTTGGTCGTGGATCGACTGTTGCGTCTGCCGCTAGACTGGTTCGAACGGCTGGCCAAGTCCTGCGGCTCCGAGGGCGAGCGGCAGCTGCGGCCCCTGGCAGAGCTGGCAACCCGCTACCTGCACCGCGTGTTCCAGCGCGACACCGACCTGCAGAAGCAGCAGCAGCAGCAGAAAAAGCCGGAGAAGAAGAAAGAGCAGGAGAAGAGCGCCGAGAAGGAGAAGGACGATGATGACGCTGGTGAGGAGGCTGCGGAGGAGCCGCAGCAGGAGCAGCAGGAGGCGAGAGAGGAGCAGCAGCAGCAGGAGGAGGAGGCTGGAGAGGCATCCGATGCAGAGGCAGATGGCGGAGACAAGAAGAAGCAACAGCAGCAGCAGCAGCAGGTGAGACAGCACACCCTGACAGCACTATGACAATCTGACGTACTGACATAATCTGATACATCATCATCATCACCATCATCATCATCATCATCATCATCACCATCATCATCATCATCATCATCATCACCATCATCATCATCATCATCATCATCATCATCATCATCATCATCACGATCATCATCATCCCCACTATCCCCAGCAGCAGCAGCAAAATGAGCCCAAGGAGCCAACCGGCGAGGTCCTCGACCGCGTCATCGGCAGCCTGCCGGAGCCGACACCCCTCGCCGAGGTGATCAGCGGGGACTGGATCCGACTGGCCCTGCTGGCCAGCGAGCAGTACAGCTGCCAGTGCAGGCCGCGGCTGCTCCAGCTCGCTGGCAACATGCTGCACCGGTTCCGTCAGGAGGAGCTCAAGCAGATGCCTTCGCCGGTGCTCTGCGACATCGTCAGCAGCACCGCGGCTGCCATGGGCGGCGACGCCGGCGCCAGCGGCGAGGCCCAGGTTCTGTCTGGCGTCATCGACAATCACCTGCTGGACTTGGCCCGGGCTGGCAGCCTCACGGCCGAGGAGTTCGCCAAATTGGCCGCCAGCGTGCCGGCTGACTACAGGGCCAGCCACGACACCCTGTATGAGGCTGCCGAGACATTGCTTACTGCCGGTGAGATGGGTGTGGGACTGCTGGTGTGTGGGACTGCTGGTGTGTGGGACTGTTAGTGTGTGGGACTGCTGGGTGTGTGGGACTGCTGGGTTGTGTGGGACTGCTGGGTGTGTGGGACTGCTGGGTGTGTGCGACTGCCGGGGGTGTGTGGGACTGCTGGGTGTGTGGGACTGCTGGGTGTGTGGGATTTCAGGGTGTGTGGGATTTCAGGGTGTGCGGGACTGCTGGGTGTGTGGGATTTCAGGGTGTGTGGGATTTCAGGGTGTGTGGGATTTCAGGGTGTGTGGGACTGCTGGGTTGTGTGGGACTGCTGGGTGTGGGACTGCTGGGTGTGTGGGACTTCAGGGTGTGTGGGACTTCAGGGTGTGTGGGACTTCAGGGTGTGTGGGATTTCAGGGTGTGTGGGACTTCAGGTTGTGTGCGTGGGACTTTCAGGTGGGAACTATTGGGTTGCTGAGTGTGATTTTGGAACCTCAGTGTGTGGGTTGTCAGTGTGTGATGTGTGGGACTCATTATTTTGTATGGGAATTGACAGTGTGGGATTAAGAAGTATGGGATTCGAAAGTGTGGGATTTGGAAGTTTGGGATTTATAAGTGTGGGATTTGAAGGAGTGGGATTCGGAAGTGTGGGATTCGGAAGTTTTGGATTTGGAGGTGTGGGATTCGGAAATCCGGGATTCAGGAATCGGAGATGTGGGATTGGTAGCTTTTAAAGTGTGGAAGTTGAGCAATCAATATGTCAATCAAGAAAGTCAATATTGTGCACCGAGTAACCTAGCCCTAACCCAAGCGCCAAACGCTTAACCCAAACCGCAGGAGAGTCGATCCCAGACGACCAGCAGAAGGCGGTGGTTGAGGCGGTGGATCTGAGCCGCTGCGAAGTGAGCACCCTGCAGAGAGCGCTGGACAAGGGCGCGTTCCCCGCCAAGGTGGTGTGCCAGGCCGCCATTGACCTGGCTCAGCGCCAGCAGAGCCTCCAGGTAGATGGAAAGTTCGCCAGAAGGGTGAGCAGTGAATTTATACCGTGTGAATGTGCGTGCTCAGGTGTCTGGAGAATGATCATAAGTGCTGGCTGAATGCATATTGTGACAAACTCGTGTAAGCCATGATTATTATGATTCCTAATGCATATAGGTAAGGTCTAATCTAATTCTAATCCATGTAGCTAAGGCTCTAATCTAATCCTAATCCATGTAGCTAAGGCTCTAATCCAACCGTAATCCATGTAGCTAAGGCCCCAATATAATCCTAATTCATGTAACAAAGACTCAAATTTAACCCTAATCTATATAGCTAAGGCTCTAATCTAATCCTAATCCATGTAGCTAAGGCCCTAATTTAACCCTAATCCATGTAGCTAAGGCTGTAATGTACCCCTAATTTATATAGCTGAGGCTCTAATCTAATTCTAATCCATCTAGCTAAGGCTCTTTTCTAATCCGAATACATGTAGCTACGGCTCTAATCTAAGTCTAATCCATGTAGCTAAGGCTCTAATCTAAGTCTAATCCATCTAGCTAAGGCTCTAATGTAATCCTAATCCATGTAGCTAAGGCTCTAATCTAATCATAATCCATGTAGCTAAGGCTCTAATCTAATCCTAATCTACGTAGCTAAGGCTCTAATCTAATCCTAATCCATGTAGCTAAGGCCCTAATTTAAGCCTAATCTATATAGCTGAGGCTCTAATCTAGTTCTAATCTATCTAGCTAAGGCTCTTTTCTAATCCTAATCCATGTAGCTAAAATCTACAAGCTAATGTAATCCCAATCCATCTAGCTAATGATCTATTCGAATGCTAACCCGTCTAGCTAATGGGCTAATGGTGTAGTCTAATCCTCTTCCATTTAGCTAAGGATCTTTTCTAATTCTAATCCATCTAGCTAATGATCTAATCTAATCCTAATCAATCTAGCTAATGATCTATTCTAATCCTAATTTATCTAGCTAAGGCTCTACATGCTTGCGTATGTGTCTGTGTGCCTGCTCAGAGTTAATTGAAACGAGCATCAATGCTTGCCTTCTAGCTGCTTGTCAGAAAGAATTAATATACATCAATATCAGTTCCGCCACCACCCCCACAAGATGAAGCCTTCATCAGCTGAGGTGCTCACTCAGCAGCACCTTGATAACTATCATCATCATCATGAGCAGCATCAGCGTCCATCGGTGTCAGGCGGCAAACCGCCTTGGATCAAAGTTCATTTCAGCTGTTGGAGAATGAAATCTACCAGAGTGAGCTGTGGACTCGCCTCACAAGTTGCGGCATGATCAATTATTAGTCACGCAAACTTTTAAAAAACTCGATTATGGCTGATTGAAGCTGCTTTCGGTGCCTGACTTTAATTCTTAAAGTCTTTCTTCAGCTCACTTTTGAGTATATTTGTCAGTATAGTTTGAGAACGCGTCGCTATTTCCGTTATTTGATGGATTTTTTCTGCTTTGGTTCAGCACCATTCACTCAGCTGCACGCATTCATGCAATCAACAGCATCACTTAATGCTACCAACCTACCCAATACCCATCTCACAACCCATCCCACAACTCATACCACTCAACGCATCCCCAAACCGATCCTACAATTGATCCCACAACCCATCAGCCACTTTAACCCTCGAGTTTCACGACATTCTCCGACAATTCAGGAGGACTTCAAGCCGACATTTAGCAGCTCGCCCAGCCGTCGCTACGGACGCAACGTCGCGTCCCCGAGCTACGATGGAATCGGAGCCGGATATAGCAGCTACAGGGAGCCCATCTATGGCAGTGAGTGCTTGGGGGTGGGCGTGTGGAACTTAGGGGTTTGAGCATAACAACTGCTGGTGCGACTCTTTATATTGACACTCTCGAAATCACTCGCATTTGCACTCCCGTTATCACTCACATTGCCGACTTGTCTATCGATATGGTTACTCTAACTGGCACTACATATAGTCATTTTCACTCATATTGTCACTCTACTCGTCACTCACTTTGTCACTCTACTCGTCACTCACATTCTCACTCTACTCGTCACTCAAGTTGTCACCCTAACCGTCACTCAAATTGTCCCTCTAATCGTCACTCACATTGTCACTCTACTCGTCACTCTAATTGTCACTCTAATCGTCACTCACATTGTCACTCTACTCGTCACTCTAATTGTCACTCTACTCGTCACTCACATTGTCACTCGACTCGTCACTCAAATTTTCACTCTAATCGTCACTCAAATTGTCACTCTACTCGTCACTAACATCCTCACTCTACTCGTCACTTACATTGTCACTCTAATCGTCACTCACATTGTCACTCTACTCGTCACTCAAATTGTCACTCTAATCGTCACTCACATTGTCACTCTACTCGTCACTAACATCCTCACTCTACTCGTCACTTACATTGTCACTCTACTCGTCACCCACTTTGTCACTCTACTCGTCACTCACATTATCATTCTACTCATCACTCGATCACTTTGTCTCTCTACTCGCCACTCATTTTGCCACTCTACTCGTCACTCGATCACTTTGTCACTCTACTCGCCACTCACATTGTCACTCTACTCGTCACTCACATTGTCACTCTACTCGTCACTCGATCACTTTGTCACTCTACTCGCCACTCACTTTGTCACTCTACTCGTCACTCGATCACTTTGTCACTCTACTCGCCACTCATTTTGCCACTCTACTCGTCACTCGATCACTTTGTCACTCTACTCGCCACTCACATTGTCACTCTACTCGTCACTCACATTGTCACTCTACTCGTCACTCGATCACTTTGTCACTCTACTCGCCACTCACATTGTCACTCTACTCGTCACTCGATCACTTTGTCTCTCTACTCGCCACTCATTTTGCCACTCTACTCGTCACTCGATCACTTTGTCACTCTACTCGCCACTCACATTGTCACTCTACTCGCCACTCACATTGTCACTCTACTCGTCACTCACTTTGTCACTCTACTCGCCACTCACATTGTCACTCTACTCGTCACTCGATCACTTTGTCACTCTACTCGCCACTCACATTGTCACTCTACTCGTCACTCACTTTGTCACTCTACTCGTCACTCACTTTGTCACTCTACTCGTCACTCGATCACTTTGTCTCTCTACTCGCCACTCACATTGTCACTCTACTCGTCACTCGATCACTTTGTCTCTCTACTCGTCACTCACATTGTCACTCTACTCGTCACTCGATCACCTTGTCACTCTACTCGCCACTCACATTGTCACTCTACTCGTCACTCAATTTGTCACTCTACTCGTCACTCACTTTGTCACTCTACTCGTCACTCGATCACTTTGTCTCTCTACTCGTCACTCACATTGTCACTCTACTCGTCACTCGATCACTTTGTCACTCTACTCGCCACTCACATTGTCACTCTACTCGTCACTCAATTTGTCACTCTACTCGTCACTCACTTTGTCACTCTACTCGTCACTCACATTGTCACTCGCTCACTTTTCTCTTTGTCGCAGGCAAGTTCGACTCAGACTTTGACGCCTCATCCGGTCTTCGCTATTCGGCCCTTGGCGGCTACTCGGACACGGCTGCCTACCCGGACACTGACCGGGGCGCCCGGCTGGACTTCCAGTACAGCGGAGCCAGCGGCGGTCGCTACTCGTCCAGAAAATGGTGATCAATGCCCAGCAGGTCGGCCACCCATCAAAACTGTGTAAGAGAATTAAGTTTCTTTCTATCCAAACAAACAAACAAAAAATTGCTCACTTTGACTCGCATACTTTATCCTCCGAGACAGTTATAATATTTTTTAATTAAATCATCTTCAGTAGTTTTCGCATCCAACTATTACTATACTAATTTACTACTGAAAAGTCGTGAGTAGAAATGTTCGAATATTATAGGCTTATTCAAATATTTTTATACTTGATATAGTACCTAAGCTTAGCAGACTTATATTTTTGTTAGTGTTTTTAGAAACCAGCATCATTACTGCATGCATCCCAGCTCAATTTGTCAATAGAATAAAAGTATATTATTTTTTCATGTAGCATCCAAAATGCGATTCTTGACTTCTTGTAGTTGCTTTTCTAGCAAATTCTCTCATTCGTAAAATTTAGTACATATTTGCTTCTTTGCCTACTTTTCAGCTGAGTTCATAAGTAGTATATGTATTTAAAAAACCATTACTTTTTGTCTAGCTTTTTCTGGGAAAAATCCGCTTCGCTTATTTGGTAGAACCAAAAGCTGACCATAGCTATAATTGTCTTGATCATAACAAATAAAATAGTTTTTTTTTAATTTTAATAACTCCACTTATATATATTTTTTAATTCAATGCTCTTATAACTATAATTTACTGTTTTAACAAAGTTATAATATTAGTAAAAGTTAGTAAATGTCAGAAAAATTTTCGTTTTTGAATTTTTAAAACGTGTCCCATGGGCTCGAAAACTTTGATTGCACGTACCTCTTTAAATAACTTATAAGTATTTTAAATTTAACAGTTCACTTGCTTGTTCCATCTAAAATGTTCGGCTAGCCAAGTCATTCACAAGTGTTCAATGAGTGTATTGAGGTTAAATTTTATTAAGTTTATAATAGCTCGTAAATGTACCGTAATAAGCTCATTTTTAAAATAAAAAAGTGCCTGGAGCAGTTTTAATACTTTTTATAAGCATTGAGAAAATTTTGGTTCTGATTCTGTTTTTTTGCTTACCTAGTTATCATTTTGTTTTAATTTAGCTAGTTACGACCGAACTATCTGCTAATGGAGCAGCTGATAGTGAGGTCCGGGATACAATTTTGGGTGACAAATTTCGATAAAGAATTGCTCTAAAATGTTACATGCTTGCATTGGTCCATATAATTTTGAAAGGCCTTAAAAAGCGTTGAAAAAAATTGAATTTTACGATAAAATAACAAAAACGAAAATTCAAAACCACTTTTTTATCTCAAAAAATGTCTTAAAACTCTAAAACGGCCCTTTTCAGAGACAATATATGTAACCCGCAAAATTAGCTTCTTGTGTATGCAGCAAACAATCTGATTACCTATGAATGATTAAAATCAGATGAAACTTTTTAGGATGATATTTGGATTTTTTGAATGCTGTTATTCTGTTTATCGGGCCATGGTGGTATATTGAATTTGGTAGCGGTTCGGTAGCGGTTGCTGGGGACCGGTAAGTTTTGTACTCAGAAAACACTTCACCATCAAGTATGCTATTTTTAGAGTGAAAATATATGCGCTCTCACAGCTGCATGCTGCATATGCCATGCAAAAGCAGAAGTTTTATAGTTTTTGTTTAAATACTATACATGTAATACAAGTAATAATTCGCTTGCTAATGGTCTGCAAATTATACATGCTCACCCATTATTTGAGAAGCAATAGTTGCCTTCATATTTATTTAATGAACCAAAAAGGCCCATTCTCTAAAGAATTTGAGATAGCTAACGTTAAAATAAATAATTTTATTTCAAAGTTTAATAACATACGAGCTGTTTAATAACATCGTAGTAAGAAAGACAAGCAGGACGTACAGAATGGTGTTGATGAGGGAGAAGTGCTATGGAAGAGAGGGCTAGAATGATGCAGCTACCGAAAAGAGGGGAGGAAATTCAATGAGAAATTGGAATTTAGGAAACAAATTACAATACAACGCTGCAATTAAAATTAATTATAAGCGGAACGTAAGAATAGAAAAGTTAAAAAAGTCCAAAAAACACGCACATTTACATTTACGCGCGTACATTTAACAGGCCATAAATAACAGTGTCAAAATATTTTTGCGAGTGCAGAAACACTAAAAGGTTAATAATTTTTAGTCAGATAACAACATTTCTGCGATGTACGAAGTTCTCCACTATCTGTCTTCTCTTTTGGTCCACTTACAGTAGTACGAGTACAGTAGTACTACAGTAGTATTATTGTACTATTATTTAGTATTATTGTACTTATTGTATTATTATACTGTAGTATTACAGTAGTACTGCGAAACTCCTCTGCGTTATATCTAGATCTATTCAAGTGCAGGAATGTGCATATGGAAACAATAATCTACCGTTAATAAATTAAACCTGCATACAACTGGTGCTTCAGTCGCGAACAATATCAAAACTATATTAAAAATTTTCCGGAATTGACGTTGTCGTTATTCTGTGTACGAGCGTCAGCGGAACCTGTGTAATTCTACATGGTTCATGCATTGCCCTCAGCGCAACCCATCGCTGCATATTATTGAGAGTATGGCTTAAGTATTTCAATCAAACAAACTTTTTTATCGAAATTTACCAACTAATTAATATAACCTCCTGATACCCTCAGTTTGAAACACACACCGTCAGCTCAAACTTGAAAACTCTAGAATATTGAACACCTCTGAACTTAAACAAACATGGAGCTGTCTTGTAAATTAAATTGGTAAACAGTACAGGTGTGCAGCTGGTTGTTGAAGATATCGATATAACAAATCGCTTGTTAAAAATTGAAACTATAAAGATCTATACACATGCACAGATATGTCTTTCTAATTTTTCAGTCGACGCATCGTCATAAATTCAATATCGCTTCCAATGCTGTCTTGGCGGTTTTTGCAGCACCTGCTATTGCTGACTGTTGCATATCAGTCTGGTGCTGTATCAGTGTCGAGTGGATTGTCGGATGGTGAGCACTTTCAAAATTATAAAACTAAAGAAGGAAGCTAATTGGTGAAGGCTAGATAAAATGAGGGTGGCAGGAGCTGGGCCGTGGGGGGGGGGCAGGGCAATCAGGCCACGGGCCCGCCTGTGGCCCCCCCCCCCCCAATTTCAGTTTTTTCACTTTGGATTTTCCAAAAAAATAGTTTGAAAAACCCTTTTTTTCTTTTTTACAATTTTTATTTTAGAAGCAATAGTTTTTATACAAGCACTTGTAAGCTGTTGAAACCTGCGGATCTTGAACCCGTGGAATTCCAATCCCCGGAATTATTTTCGCACGCATTCTAAAATTTGAAGTCATACTCAAACAAAAACTTAAAAAAATTGTTAATAGTTAGGATGGAGATGAACATAAAATGGAGTAAATTCGTGTAAAATTAAGATTTGAGGCAAGCATTGATCTCGTTGGCTGGGGTGCTGTGCAGAATATCAGGCAATGTCGATCTAAAACACGTATTGGAAAAGTCAAGAAAACTCTGACCCCTGCCTCTGTCTCTCTCTACATGTACATCCCTCGGATCCTTTGAAACTTCTATCTTCGCTTCTGTTTCCTCTCTTCTCTCTCATCTTCCGTCTCTCCTGTCATCTCTTCTTTCCTCTTTCCTCTCTTCTCTCTCCCCTCTTCTTTTGTCTCTTCCCCACCTCTCTTCTCTCACGTCTTTTCTCTCATCCCTACTTTCTCTTCTTTTATCTCTGCTCTCTTATCTCTTCACATTTCTCTTTTTTCTTGCCTTTCTCTTCTCTCATCTCATCTCTTCCCGGTTCTTTCCTCTCTCCTCTCTCCTCACTCTTTTCTCTGCTCTCCTCTCTCCTCTCTCCTCTCTACTCTCGTCTCTTCCCTTTCCTCTCTTTTCTCTCCACTCTCCTCTCTCTTCTCTTTCATCTCTTATCTCTCATTTCTCATTTCTCCTGTCATCTCTACCACCTTATCTCTTTTCTCTTAACTTTACTCTCTCGTCTCTCATTTTTATTCTTTTATCTCTGCTTGCTCTCTTATCTCTTCTCATTTCTCTCTGCTCTCTACTCTCTCCTCTCTCCCCTCTTCTCACTCCTCACTCTCCCCTCTCAAAACTTCCCTCCCCTTCTTTCTCTCCTCGCTTCTTTCTACTTCTCTGCTTTCATTTCTCATCTCTCCTATCATCTCTATTCTCTCTCCTCTCTTGTCTCGATCTTCTCTCCTATCTATCTTCTCTCTCCCTCATCTCTAATCTGTACTATCCTTTTAACATCTCTCCTCTCTTCTCTCTGCTTGCTTATCTCCACCCTATAATCTCTCCTTTCTCCACTTTCATCATCTCTCTACTCTCTCCTATCTACTCTCTCCTCTCTCATCTCTACTCTCTTCTATCTCCTCTCTACTTCATCCTATCTACTCTCTCCTCTCTCATCTCATCTCTCTCATCTCTCCCTCTTTTCACCTCTACTCTCTCCTCCCATTTCTCCCTCCCTACTCTCTCCCCTTCTTCTCTGCCCTCTCCTCTCACTTCTCCTCTCCTCTCGCAGTAAAAAGATACACTCTGCAGAGATTAGCCAATAATTAAATGAACCAACAGAGTTTTTTGATGAGAATCTGCCAGAAAAAGTAAATTATTAAGTTAAATGAATTTGTGTTTAGCTCTCTATTCAAAAATGTTCCAATGCAAATCCTAAAAAGTGTTCTTGGGCAAAAAACATTTAGAATGTTAGTTACATCAACTTAGCTATTGCATTCGTTCTTTGCGAGCTCTTTTTTGGATGTGATTTTCACTTTTCGGTACAAATTAGCTTTTACAATAATTAAAAAACTCAATTCAAAATGTTGGCATTGCCCCTTCAGTTTTTACTGAGCCCTAACTGGGCCCCCTATTCTGAAACCTCTGGACGCGCCCCCGCCTGTCAGAAACTAGGAGTTCAATAAATACGAGTAGTTTAAACTGGCAGAAACTAGTTTTAAATTTGAGACTATATATATATATATAGATATAAATATTTTTGTTTCTATCTGAAATCAAATAGGAAAAGACAGTTTCACCACATTGACTGACTGACTGACCAGTCAGAACCTGATTATTGACTTGCAGGGCTCAGCGATGGCGCGAATTCGTTGGCGCGGACGAGGCGAGCCGCCTGCAGCGAGGGCGACTGCAAGAATGGCGGGACTTGCTGGCCGGGTCCTGTGTCGGAAAGCACCCCTCCGTGTCTGTGTGCTGATGCGTACACTGGTACTTATTGCACTAACAGAATAGACGTCTGTGCTTCAACTCCCTGCCAAAACGGAGGCACCTGCAGCAACACAGACGCGAGCCCCTGGTATCGCTGCAGCTGCGTCCCCGGCTACACAGGTGGGTGACCGAGTGTGCAAAGCCAGTTGAAGTTCAAGCGCGCCTTAAAATTACTAGCCAAATTAAATCAAAGTCTATTTGAAAATCGAAAAGATAAAAAAATAAATACATTTAAAGTTACTGTTCTGTTCGGTGAAATTTTCAGCTAAATACACAGCCAAATAAGATTTAAGCCAAACTTTTAACTTGCTGCAAATATCCAATGGAGGGAGGCGGGGCAGCTAAATCCCCCCACCCATCCGCCCGTTAAAAATACGGCGCCCCATAACAACTCTGGTTAAACACTGATTGAAACACTGAATGAAAAACACATTGAAGCAATCTCTTTAAATGGCAAAAGCTCAACTTTTGCCACATCTTGGAATTGGCATCCACGAGCCTTAAGATTTCATGTAGGGCGCCCCACCTCAGAGACAGGGATGTCCACCTCAGCGACATGGGCGGCCACCTCAGAGACAGGGATGTCCACCTCAGCGACATGGGCGGCCACCTCAGAGACAGGGATGTCCACCTCAGAGACAGGTATGTTCACCTCAGAGACAGGGCACCCACCTCAGAGACAGGGCACCCACCTCAGAGACAGGGCACCCACCTCAGAGACAGGTATGTCCACCTCAGAGACAGGTATGTCCACCTCAGAGACAGGTATGTCCACCTCAGAGACAGGTATGTCCACCTCAGAGACAGGGCACCCACCTCAGAGACAGGGCACCCACCTCAGAGACAGGGCATCCACCTCAGAGACGGGCACCCACCTCAGAGACAGGGCACCCACCTCAGAGACAGGTATGTCCACCTCAGAGACAGGGGCGTCCACCTCAGAGACAGGGATGTCCACCTCAGAGACAGGGGCACCCACCTCAGAGACAGGGGCACCCACCTCAGAGACAGGTATGTCCACCTCAGAGACAGGGCACCCACCTCAGAGACAGGGCACCCACCTCAGAGACAGGGCACCCACCTCAGAGACAGGGCACCCACCTCAGAGACAGGGGCACCCACCTCAGAGACAGGGGCGGCGGCCACCTCAGAGTCGGGGCGCCACCCCGCTATCAATACGTTTTGATTGCACTTTCCGTTCATTGCACAAGCGTTCGAAAAAATCTGTTCCTTGCAAGGATCTGATGGTGCTCGCTCTGCATACATTAAAAAAATTCGAATTTCGACTTCAGATTGTACTCAAATTAAATTGAGTATTGGCGCCCCTTCGGGTAGCACCCCACCCAGATATAATACTTGCATACTCCACAGCAACAACCAAATTTTATCTCAAAGCATCGACGAAATACGAGTATTACAGTCTTATGCCGGGGTTGTAGCCTTGTGGTTAGAGCGTCGGACTCACGACTTGAAGGTCGGGGGTTCGATTTTCGATCCCACTTAAAAATTTTGTGTCCCTGAGCAAGACACTTAACTCTGCATTGCTTCAGTTCACCCAGCTGTAAAATGGGTGCCAGCATTAGCTGGGGTAATTGAAGGTTTGTGTGGCGACCCCCCAGTCCTTGGACTGAACAGCCGTACGCAGCCTTCAGATGCGCCGCGCAATAGCTGCGACTGAGCTGTCGGTTCCACATCTGGCCCAATCGGGGCAGGTTTAATCAGTTATGATTATAATTGCTCTTCCAAAATTCAGTCTTCAAAGCACAGCTATCAAGTCATGAGGTGGAACTTCTTTCACATCCCACCGTACCGAAGGCATGCGCCGTCTTCCTTTTTTCCGCATCAAGGAGTCCATGGGGGCCAGCGCTTCAGAGTGATGAATGACTTTAGTGCTGGCATCGAAGGGGCTCGTATGGCATTGCAGAAGTGCGCGGGGGCTGAAGGTGCATACTTTGAGTGGAAAGATTCTTTTAACCAAACTTTGAGCCATCTTTAATTAATTTTTGTACTCGTTGTCTTCTAGTAATCTTAGCTAAAGTAAGAAAAGGTAGCAGGCCAAAAATAAGTCTGTGAAGTGTTTTGTTTTTACTGCTTATCGTTTTAAATCTATTAGGTATTACACAGGTATTTTTGTACAACCATCGTATACTAGCCACCTTGTCTAGGCGTAAAGAGCTTTGGTTGCGAGAAGCATTCAATACGAAGGCTGTTGTGAGTGACTTTGTTCAGGTTTTTGCTTTCTGTTCTGTTTGCATAGGGTTGAAGTCGATGAGATATTATTTGGGGTATCGCGCATTTTATTTTTTTCTGCTTGAAATTTGATCTTCAGTTACAAATTTCTGTTGAATGGCAAGGCGAACAAGTAAGATTAATTTTTTGCTTGGATATCGCAGGCACCAACTGCGCGATCAACATTGATGACTGCGCCAGCAAGCCCTGCGCCGACGGCCTGTGCTCAGACTTGGTGAATGACTACAGCTGCAGCTGCTTCACAGGCTGGGAGGGCAGGAACTGCAACATCAACCACAACGACTGCCCAACGGGCGCCTGCCTCAATGGCGGCAGGTGCATTGATGGCAACGGCACGTGAGTTCTCCTTCTTGACTTGACTCAGCTGCAGGAGCTCTGGGAGTCTGGATGCAGCGGGGAGGCGTCAACACCTATTCTGCTCACCCCTGGCGACCACGTGCAGGTAGTGCTCAGTAGTGCCAGCGTCTGCAGCGTGCCCCCCACCCCCCTAGAGAGAGTGCAGGGTGCCCTCAGGTAGCAGACGAGCTGTCCTAAATTCTTGTGCCTGAAAATGTCAAAAATGCCCGGGTTTGGCCGAGGTAAATGAGCCTGTCCTGGGTAGAGGCGGGACACTCGCAGATGAAGTGCTCCATATTCTCAAAAGCGGAGATGCAGAATGGGATTTATTCTTGTAGGTAGCGATATATCACACAAAATTGTTGTTTTGGATATTACACTATATCATAAGACCACACACAAATTACCTGAAGAAATTATACAAATTCACCGTTAACTTAGAGTGACAGATTTAAAAGATTTATTAACACTGATTTTTAAATTAATTAAAGGGATCGCAGAGGATGTATGCAGGCTACAATCGGTCAAAACGAGATTAAAACGTTAGTTGCATGTACAGCTAGTTTTAAAACGAAAAATAAATAACGAAAGTTTTTTGTGCTATAGCAAGCGTTATGTTATACGGAAAAGTATTTTAACAAAGTATTGGGTTAGAAAAATGGAATGGCGGAAAAGTTAACCAGCTGAAAGTGAGAAATTCGTGCAGCACACCCACTTGGCAGCTGACGATCCGCAGCTCAGCAGTGAGCAGTGAGCAGTGAGCAGTGAGCAGTGAGCAGTGAGCAGTGAGCAGTGAGCAGTGAGCAGTGAGCAGTGAGCAGTGAGCAGTGAGCAGTGAGCAGTGAGCAGTGAGCAGTGAGCAGTGAGCAGTCAGCAGTCAGCAGTCAGCAGTCAGCAGTCAGCAGTGAGCAGTCAGCAGTCAGCAGTCAGCAGTCAGCAGTCAGCAGTCAGCAGTCAGCAGTGAGCAGTCAGCAGTCAGCAGTGAGCAGTCAGCAGTCAGCAGTGAGCAGTGAGCAGTCAGCAGTCAGCAGTGAGCAGTCAGCAGTCAGCAGTCAGCAGTCAGCAGTCAGCAGTCAGCAGTCAGCAGTCAGCAGTCAGCAGTCAGCAGTCAGCAGTCAGCAGTCAGCAGTCAGCAGTCAGCAGTCAGCAGTCAGCAGTCAGCAGTCAGCAGTCAGCAGTCAGCAGTCAGCAGTCAGCAGTCAGCAGTCAGCAGCACTCCTCTGGTTGATTGCTCTTGACTTGCTGAGCAGCTCTCTGGTTCTGCTGCTTCTGGCCTGCCGTCAGGTCCGGGATCACATCGTAGGCTGATGACAGCTCGCTGTTGAACCGATTGGAGCCGGCCGCAGGTTCGACTTCCTACAGCGGGTTGAAGCAGGAATTGCTGCTCACAGTTTGCTCAGCGCAACTCTTTCTGGTAGGCAAACAAATCAATTGCGAGTAGCAAACCTGCTCAGGTGAGACTTCATCCGGCTTTGTCTCCGCATCGCTGATCACATCGTATGGAGCCATTTCGTACCTTTCGACAGTAGAGATTTCCTGTAAATTCAATGTATTGTATTATTTGTTAGTAATTAGATCTATCTATCTATCTATCTATCTATCTATCTATCTATCTATCTATCTATCTATCTATCTATCTATCTATCTATCTATCTATCTATCTATCTATCTATCTATCTATCTATGTATCTATCTATCTATCTATCTATCTATCTATCTATCTATCTATCTTGTTATCTGTCAAAAAGTTGTAGATTTTAGCAAAGTAAATTGTAACATATAGATGCGAAAAATCGCTTTAGTGGATATAATTAGGCTATAGCTACTGTTACAATATCTCTAACGATGAGGCCCCATCAGCATATGACTGTGAGCAGAGGTCTCACCGGACGCCTGTCAGATGTCAGGTAGGTGTGCTCACTGCGCGAGCTCAGCCGGTTTTTCAGATCGCTCAAAACTTTCGCTGCACTTCTTCGTTTCGCATTCTCCAGAACGGGGGTCTCAAAAGTAAATAAACAATATTTAATCAGTAAATATACAATAGTTTGGACCGTTTTACGATAAGAGGGAATACCTGTCTCTCGAAATATCCAAGTGACAGCTTGCCCTGAAATTTATATTTATGGTGATAATTAAACATTTAGCATATGGGGTTTTATTGAAAGGACTGGCGTACAGAGACCCACGTTTCGATGCCGGTTGAGCAGCAGGAGGAACACGGAAACTGACAGAAGAACTCCAAATATGAAGATTGCCACAGCAATGGCCGCAATTGCCAACGTGGGAAGAAAGTCATCTGTAATAGGTAAAGGGTTCGATTGAATGAGACTATTGCAGTATGAGCATCGTGGCATCGCAACGATCAAATGTTTGTTAAATGTTTCTTGGCTCAAAGCTAAAAAAAACTGCAGTTAGGCCTTTCAGACATGAAAAGAAATCATTAAAATCAAGTTTTTGCCTGATCTTTTTGTCTGATGGGACTTTGAGACACAGCGCAATGGTTTGTCATGAGTTATGAGGCAATAAAGAGTAGGAATTCACTTGAAGTAAATGCATATTTATTTGATCAACAAGCCAGGTATTACTTAAATTCATTTGCTTTCGCTGCATTTCAACCCTCAAAAACAGACACAGCCTCACTACTTACTGGCAGCAGCCTCACTACTTACTGGCTGCAGCCTCACTACTTACTAACGGCAGCCTGACTACCTACTGACGGCAGCCTCACTACTTACTGGCGGCAGTCTCACTACTTACTAGCGGCAGCCTCACTACTTACTGGCTGCAGCCTCACTACTTACTGGCGGCAGCCTCACTACTTACTGGCTGCAGCCTCACTACTTACTGGCGGCAGTCTCACTACTTACTGGCGGCAGCCTCACTACTTACTGGCAGCAGCCTCACTACTTACTGGTGGCAGCCTCACTACTTACTGGCTGCAGTCTCACTACTTACTGGTGGCAGCCTCACTACTTACTGGCGACAGCCTCACTACTTACTGGCGGCAGCCGCACTACTTACTGGCGACAGCCTCACTACTGGCGGCAGTCTCAGTCGGTGCCATCATGCGCACGCACTCAAAGCCCGCAGCCTTCGAGTAGCTGAAGGAGCCGTTGAACGGCGCCAGGCTGGACGCATTGCTGTACAAAGCTTCAATGCTTCGCTCCAGACAGAACGAGTCGGCGCCGCACGGATTCGAGCTGCAGTCGGGATGGTCGACGGAGCAGTCCTCGCCCGAGTAGCCCGGGTGGCAAACGCAGCTGAAATTGAGGCATCCGGTGGTATCAATGCAATTTAGCCATGGACTGCAGCAGCTGCTTAACTGATGACATGACAATAAACTCACTGGTACGAATAGTACAGCCCGTTACTGCAGGTCGCTCCATTTCTACAAGGTCGAAACTCTTCGCACACGGTATTGTTGAAAATGCCTGGGACAATCTCTGTCGACTCGCTGGCTACCACGGCACCTGTGAGGCCCTCGAAGCCATCACTCCCAGCAACCAGAATCAGTGGAGTGTCACCGTTCACCTTGATTGACCTCAGCGAGCCCCGAAACGCGGTGACATTTCCTGCCGCTGAAGCAACTCTGGACAGCGAGACATCTGCCGATCTCTTTGTTCTCGAAGCGCCGCGGTCTGTGGAATCGGGCGACGGAGCCGGAGCTGCTCGAAGACCGCTGAAGCCGCCGATGATGAGCTGGCCTGACAGCTGCGGCAGCGGACTCGCACTGCTCAGCGATGCCGACCTGACTGAAGATGACACTGACAGCGACAGCGAGCGACCCGATATCGACACGGAGATCTTCACGGAGACGAAGCTGCCGGTGGCCACAGAGTCTGATGACGTCAGCACTGCGATGAGGGAGCCGTTGCCGTGCAGAACCAGGGCGGACAGACGACCAGAGTGATCGATCTGAAAAGATTTTAAAGAAAAATTGACTTAAAAAAATCTTGAACATCTACAGAGGAGTACCACAAGGACACTGACTGTAGCGAGCAGTCTCGGAGTGGTCGCTGAGTCGCTCGGGTCGCCCAGCAGCAGCAGAAACGCTCCTCGAGACAAAGTCAACAGCCTCAGCTCAATCGTCCACGAGTTTCCGCCATACACACTTGACACACCTGCTGCAGACGCGAAGATCGCTGATGACACGCTGCCGCCCACACCCAGTGAGAACGATGGAAGCTCAACGGAGCAGCGCCGGCCTCCGAAGTCCGCAGCGCAGTGGCACACAAAGTCGTTCCACACATCTGAGCACATCGAGCTCGTCTTTGCTTCACAAGGCGACGGGCTGCCGCACTGCACCGACCGACTGCAGACTCCCCAGGTCGCGTTGCTTGACTCCGCCGTGGTCACCGTGGCGACCAATTTCGAGACGTTCGTCACGAGCCGCAGGTCTCTCACGCAGCCGCGAAAGCCGCCGCCGTCGATGCCGGATCCGCTCTCGCCGCCGACACGAACTGACATTCGACTGTTTGGCTTGAATGAGTCCGACAGTCCGTCGACCAGCTGTGCTTCAGGCATCTTGCTCACTCCTGACTCACTGCGACTCAATTTCGCACTGCCATTGGTCAGCGAGACCGACAGCGTCAGCCAATTAGCAGAAGCCAAGCTGTCACTGATTGGCCAAGCGACTCGGCCAATCACAGACAATGAGGCATTGCCGAACAACAGCACGAGACTGGAGTCGTAAGCGCCGACTCGGATGTCTCCCCAGTGAGACGAGAGCCGGACCAGATCAAAGTGGGCGAGACTCGTGCGGAACGACAGCTCGAAGGTGCAGTCAGCTGTTGTGGTGAAATTGGCGCGGAAACTTGACATCCCGTTAAATGACGCCAGAGTGGTCTCGTTGCACTGCGGTCCAGACCAACCAGGCTTGCAGGTGCAGCGATAGCCGTGAGCAGGTGATGGAACTTCCTGAAGAAGCAGAGGCTCGCAAGTGGCGTTTACGTGGCACGGGCTGGAGTCGCAGCCAGTCAGTCTGACGCTGCAGTTTTTGCCGCCGAAGTCAGCGGGGCAGCCGGTGCAGGCATAATCCGCTACCAGGTCCTTGCAGACGGCTCCGTTCTGACACGGCTGTCCGAACCGCTCGCACTCGTTGATGTCGGCTGAGCATGTCGGGCCCTCGTAGCCGGGCAGGCAGTGGCAGGTGAATGAGGCCAGGCCGTCCGTGCAGTTTGATGCGTGAGCGCACACGCTGCGGTTGGTGGCCGGATCCAGACAGTCGTTCGGGTTGATGGAGCAGTTGTCTCCGTAGGTACCTGTTGCAGTTAAATAAATATGCTTATAGATTAGAATCTACACAGTCAATAGGATGTACACGACCTCCTCACCATGTGGGCAGAGGCAGACGGACCCGGCAGCCAGCGCGTAGCTGAAGCTGCCGTTGAACGGCGCTGGCAGCGGTGAGTTTCCATACAGAGCCTGGTTGCTGCGCTCCAGACAGGCGCCACCGAACTGGCAC
The DNA here is from genome assembly GCA_002269645.1 of Macrostomum lignano. Classification (NCBI taxonomy): domain Eukaryota; kingdom Metazoa; phylum Platyhelminthes; family Macrostomidae; genus Macrostomum; species Macrostomum lignano. The sequence continues at coordinate 233,536 of NIVC01001253.1, forward strand.
GGATTCGGCGAGCAGTCCTGCTCGTCATCGGAGCAGTTCTTTCCCGAGTAGCCGCTGAAGCAGCTGCAGCTGAAGTCTCTGAGCCCGTCAACGCAGGTGGCGTTGTGGCTGCAAGGGTTGCTGGCGCAGTCATCAATGTTGTTTTGACACCTGTCACCTGTGAATCCCGTGTCTGTGCAGTCGCACGTGAAGCTCCTGACACCGTCGGTGCACCTGCCACCGTGCTGGCACGGACTCGACGCGCAGTCATCGATCTTGGAGCTGCAGGTGGCGCCTTGGAAGTCGACGCGAGAGCAGTCGCAGCTGAATCTGAAATGACGATGGTGATTTCATTCGGCTATGTTTGGCTTATGATGAGTGTTAGTGAATTTCTTAACAAATGTCTTTTTCAAATCTCACTTACTAAAAAATCAAGTGGCTTGTTTGAGTTAAATTGATGCAAAGAACTTCTCTTAGCTCCGAGAGCCAAGACTGCTTTTTATTGACATTTTACCACAATGTGTTTGTTTTGAATTTGTAATCGGACTAAGAAGAATCCCATCGGAAGATGTGACCAGCATTGGGTAAATCAATACGTGTCTCCTGTATGTGTTTGCTCTCAAATTTTCAGGCAGGACTATCAGAATTGTTTGAGAAACATGTTCAAGTAATTTTTCGGTTAATATGCTCCAAGTTACTAAGAAAACTTTCAGTAGTTTCTGAGGAGATTAGGCTTCCCTATGCTTTCACCCGTAACAGATAATCATTTATTTAGGCTCAATACCATATTTTGCATAGTCAGCTCAAGATGCTTACAAGTAAATAATAAAGAAAATCAAAAACATGGCGGAAAACTAAAAAACGCAAATAAAAATTCCTATAAACATGGTACAAACACTCGAGACTCGAACTTGTCATGTCGATCATTGACTACACTCGTATATAGCGAAACAAAGCACCATCCCAACCACAACCCAACCCAAGCACTCAACCACAACCCAACCCAAGCACTCAACCACAACCCAACCCAAGCACTCAACCACAACCCAACCCAAGCAGCCAACCACAACCCAACCCAAGCACTCAATCACAACCCAACCCAAACACTCAACCACAACCCAACCCAAACACTCAACCACAACCTAACCCAAGCACTCAACCACAACCCAACCCAAGCACTCAACCACAACCCAACCCAAGCACTCAACCATAACCCAACCCAAACACTCAATCACAACCCATCCTTAAACACCCAACATCCTCTATTATAACGATAGAATAAAGTTACAATCCGACACAACCCCAACAAAACCCCCAAGAACTCAACTAAAAACACCCATGCTGATAAAACTGTAGCACGATTCAGAACTGCAAGATTATCCCAAGGAAAAAAACTCAATCAGCTTTGAGCCACTCACGTGGAGTTTCCGTCACTGCAGACGCCGCCATTCTGACAAGGCCCTGACAGGCAGTAGTCAGTGTCCACTGAGCAGTTCCTGCCCTCCCAGCCTGTGAAGCAGCTGCAGCTGTAGTCATTCACCAAGTCTGAGCACAGGCCGTTGGCGCAGGGCTTGCTGGCGCAGTCATCAATGTTGATCTCGCAGTCGGTGCCTGCAGCAGATTGCAAAATCGAAAGGAAAGAAAAATAATCAGAGACTTCAGCTGAGGCATTTCTGTGTGAATGCCGTCCTGACTGGCTTGTGTCCTGACACCACTGATCAGTTGACAATTCTTATTTTTTACAATGCGGAGAATTGCTTTACGCGTAGCTTTGCCGAAATGTACTTTTAAACCAATGTAGATGACGAGGAGGGAAAATGAAAATTACTCATCAGTTTTGAAGGGGCTGTGAGATGGTGGATGGGATCTGTGAGATGATGAATGGGATCTTTGAGATGATGGATGGGATGTGTAAGGTAATGGATGGGATCTGTGAGATGATGAATGGGATCTTTGAGATGATGAATGGGATCTGTGAGATGGTGGATGGGTTCTGTGAGATGATGGATGGGATCTGTGAGATGATGGATGGGATCTGTGAGATGATGGATGGGATCTGTGAGATGATGGATGGGATCTGTGAGATGGTGGATGGGTTCTGTGAGATAATGGATGGAATCTGTGAGGTGATGGATGGAATCTGTGAGGTGATGGATGGAATCTGTGAGGTGATGGATGGGTTCTGTGAGCTGATTGAATGGTTCTGTGAGATTAAAGATGGGATTTTTGAGATGATGGACGGGATCTGTGATAGTCTGTACGAGTTTTGTTAGGTGTCTTATTGTATGGAATGATTGTATTTGTTTGTTAGACAGACGTCGAGATAAGATTTCGGGATTTTTAGGTCAATTGTTAGCTTTGCTATAGTCGTGATATAATCTTGTTAAATTATTCTTTATAAATTTTAAAAAATAGACTTTCTCTTAAAAACTTCCACATAAAAAACAGCCGATACACTGTTCAATTGAGTTGATCTGGTTCAGCCTAACTCAACAATTTTACAAAAATTTTTCGGATAATAGTAGTTCTAAAACATTTTTTGAAGTTTCTAATTTTGATTTGCAGCAGGTCACCCACCTGTGTAGCCGGGGACGCAGCTGCAGTGATACCAGGGGCTCGCGTCTGTGTTGCTGCAGTATCCGTTTTGGCAGCGACTGCTTGATAAAGTGCTGCCGTACGAAAGTGCACAGAAGTTTATTCTACCGGTGCAATAAGAACCAGTGTACGCCTCAGTACACAGACACGGAGGAGTGCTTGACGTCACAGGACCCGGCCAGCAAATGCCGCCATTCTTGCAGTCGCCCTCGCTGCACTAGGCTCGCCTCGACCGCGTCAACGAATCCGCGCCATCGTTGAGCCCTGCAAATCAATAATCAGGTTCCGACTGGTCAGTCAGTCAGTCAGTCAGTCAGTCAGTCAGTCAGGCAGTCAGTCAGTCAGTCAGTCAGTCAGTCAGTCAGGCAGTCAGTCAGTCAGTCAGTCAGTCAGTCAGTCAGTCAGTCAGTCAGTCAGGCAGTCAGGCAGTCAGGCAGTCAGTCAGTCAGTCAGTCAGTCAGTCAGTCAGTCAGGCAGTCAGTCAGTCAGTCAGTCAGTCAGTCAGTCAGTCAGTCAGTCAGTTACTCATAGCAAAAGCTGTGCTCATGTTTTTGTTTTGGATAAGCACCATTATTACTGGAGGCGACTGGGGAGCCACAGCCCTCCTGCCTCCCCCCCCCCCTACTTATCCAAGCCTCCACCAAATTTGCTTTTTTAGTTTTACTTTCACACGAGTTAAAAATAAGGAAAGGTCTCACCATCTGACAATCCACTTAACACTGATGCAGCACCAGACTGATATGCAGCAGTCAACAATAGCAGGTGCTGCAAAAACGGCCAAGACAGCATTGGAGGCGATATTAAACTTATGATGATGCGGTAACTGAAAATTCGAAAATAATGTTTAGCTATTTTCCGTAACGAACGATTCCTAGAAGCGTACACTGAATACCCATTTAATATACAAGACAGTTCAATGTGCGAAGGTGAGGGATGAACCCGAAGTGGAGAGAAGAGAGGAGAGGACAGAGGAGATGCGAGAAGGATACGAGAGAGAGGAGTGAAAAGAGAGGAGAGAGGAGACTAAGGCGAGGGAGGAGAGCTGAGAAGAGACGAACCCTGAGCCGGCCCGTATGGCTATTGTGAAGTTTCAAAAGACCGGAGGGCCTTCGATGAAAAATTTTCGATGAAAAAGATAAAACTTTCAACAATTTTATTAAACCATGAAGCAATCCATGCGTTTTGTAGAATTACAGGTTCCACTTACACAGTACGTCAATTCCGGAATATTTTTAAAATAGTTTTGATGTCGTTCGCGGTGAAGCGCAGCTTTAACAGTATTACAGTGTTTATTAGCAGTAATAGGTTTGGTAGGACACAGCTCGAACTCGGTAAGCAGAGCTCAAATAGAGAATTAGAATGCAGAGCACAGCATCTCAGATGCTGATGTTTCTATATTTAGTAAATAAATAGGCATGTATTTATCGTGCTGTCTGCGACAGCAGCGACACAGTTATCCAACTAATGCTCTTATCAGTTAAGAAGACAAAAACTGGAGAACTTCGTATGCACTGAGTGTTGTTAATCCGACAGCTAATTTCTACAGTGCTATTGTTTTTGTGGTAAGCAGACTGAGTAGAAAAATAAAGCAATGAGACGAGCTGGCTGCAATATTATGTGTCTGAGCAGGGTTGAGACTAGAATCTTAACTTTGCTTATTCAGGTGATGCAAATTGGCCTTGTATTCCAGACCATCCCACAATCCATGCCGCAAACCTATCCCACAACCATCAGCCACTTCAAACCAACCACGAGTTTCACATAGCCTCCGCATGTCTGTTGACCAGTTCACGCCGACATGCATGTATACACGTAGGTCACTCTACTCGTCACTAACTACTGTCAGTAATGTAAGTCTAATATAGCTTAGAATTGGATTTCAGTCTATAAGCTCTATATTATAGTTTTAAACTTAAACTTAAAGTATTTTAACAGATGAAACAAATATGTGTGGAATCTGAAGCAACTGTAAAGCTTTGACTCTTTAGTGATTTTCAGCACAGCACATGTATTTTTCGAATAGCGACACAATTAAATTTTGTTAATGACAGCAATATCGACAGAACAAACCGTAATATTACGAGCATATATAATGACTAATACACTTATTAGCAATAGTTTTTTATGTTGGCATAACAATATTAAAGCTAGATTGATGCAATTTTTACAGGAAATTCATGTAAACTGGACTTGCCATAAAACTCATATTTAAACAAAAATTCTGCGTTTCAAACACGATACGCAATACAGTTTCAGAATGAAACTTGCATCAACTTATATCAGCACAGCATTTTATAACATTATATAACTTTTGGACTTTAAAAAATATTTTACAAGAACAAGTAGCAGTTTTTTAGAAGCTCGTGACACCATCGCACTCTTACTTCGAGAATTAGAGTCTCGAAGGCTCAATTAAAGTAAAAAGCAATCAATTTGTATGCATTCATTTTCCGATGTTGCTTTGTTATAATGAAAGTGCCGCATTTAAACAAACGAATATATACATTAGAGATATTTTTCTGTTTCAGCTTCAATTTCTTGTTGAAAAATTCAGCTTTTTTAGATCGTTTAAGCAACTTGACTTTCTTCATTTTCAAAGGTCAATTGCTTGCCCACGATCCTTCATTTTTTATGTTAGTTTAAAAATCATGTAGCGCTTCGAAGCATGTCATAATTAAGAAAGACAATTGGCATTTTAGGTTTGCTTCATCAAATAAATTGGTTCTTTAAGATGTATCTGGGTGGGAAGAAGTATCAACGTTGGAAAATCATTTAAGCACCACCTTTGCCAGTCACCTCAAAAGTCTCCAACTCGCCCTCCAGTCGTATTGGCGGTCCTGCATCGGCTGGCGCAGCATCCCGCTGCAACCGACAAAGCCATCGGTCGTCGTCCTGTCGAGTGGTGCAGCCAGTCAACCGGGTGTTATTTATCACCGAAGCTCTGGCAGAGTCGAAGTCAGATGCTCCACTGTTGAATACATTGACGATTGATGACGCCGGCTGCCAAGTGGCCAGGTATCCGTGAGGAAGTGCGTTTCTCTTAGTGGCATTGAGAATTATTCGCTGTGATAAATTGTCATCAAAACTAGTAGAAGATGAGCCCCGAGAAATTTCTCCTTGGTTGAACCCGCGCATCTGCGCTGCCAGGGCTTCGACTAGGACGGAACCGCCTGTGGAGAATGACGTCAGCGGTGACGTCAGTTTAGAAGTCGCGGCTTGTATGGACCGCAATGCCGGCTCGGCCAGCAGGTGAGGCAGGTCCAAGTTGAAGGCGCGCAACCAGAAGTCCGGCCGACCGACAGTGTTCGGACTGTAGACATCGTCCTCCGAGCCCTGCCACGGATCGAATGTGTAGAGGTCTAGCAGTTGGGGACTCGCGCTGGCCGGCTGCTGAGCCCTCGCCAGGCGCTGGAAGAGGTCGGAATAGTCCGGAGCCGCCCACAGGCCGGACACGGGATCGTAGACTCGAACCGGCAGCCGAGAGTCCGAGCGACTTGGCAGCCAGACCAGCTCCATGTCCGCGTCGTGCAGTCCGCCCAGATACCCAAACGGAAATCGGAACGGTAGTCGGTTAATCGATGGATTCAACAACCGGCCCGAGTTGCTGTAGTCCTGTCGAAGCACACTGTCGCCTGTGGAGTTGAACACCGCCAATGGAGAGCCCAGTCGATCGCAGGCCACGTAGAATCGCTGGCTGCTACCTGCACTATTGGACAGGAGATCCACTGCCACGAGACGACCAGCTCGATCTTCGTAGGTGAAAGCCAACAACTGTTTCTTTCGAGGATAATAGACGTGCGTTATCCGGTTTGGCTGAAGCGGATCTGCGTAAAGCAGCTGGAAATCACGGGTCGGCGTCAGCATGTCTTGACGTGCAACTAAGCGTTGTCGACCGTCGTAGAGGTAGCGAATTCTGTAGCAGTCGCTAGCCCCGTTAATGCACTGCGCTGTCAACAGCTTTCCAGATGCGTCAAACTTGAAGCTCTCCTGAGCTCCTAGCGACTTAAGATCGCGGCGACGAGCGAGAAATCCGTCAGAGTCAAACATGTACTCAGCCTTGCCCACAGAAGTTGGCAGGCCCCGGGAGTCGTACGAGTAAGAGTAGGTTCGATTTTGGCTGACGCGGCTAGCAAACCGACCGTTCGATTTGTATTCGAACTCCTCCCGGTCGACCGAGGCGCCTGGGACTTTGCGATCTACTCGGATCACTCGAGAGCGCAGATCACGGACGTACATGACGTTAGTGAACACATTGTCATCGTCCTTGCCGATGCGATGGGCCAATTCCTGCACCCTGCCTACTGAATAGGCGTGAACCGACAGGACAAACACCCTTGCCGAAGCTACGTGAAGCATCGTATCCACTAGTCTGCCCAGGCTGTCGAAGCTGATCTTCAGCGTGCTGATAGAATCGCTCAGCTCGATAAAGTGCTCACTCCGAGTGACGGTGTACGCGCGAGGTCCACTGCCCCAGAGTTTTGTCACGTAGCCTCGAGTCAGGTGACGAGTAGTGTTCAACACTGCAGTATGGCCACCGATGCTGGTCGACATCGAAGCAGTGAACAGCTGGTCCCCGTGATAAACAGGCCGATGTATTACCGAAGCTAAGCCGCAAGCGGCATCAAACTCGACGGTCTCCTGAACTGGCAGCAACTGACTAGCGTAGGAAAGCTTCTGAGTCACACTGCAGGCTGGTGAAGAATGCTTGGTAGTCACGACAGCCAACTGTTTACTCGCCAGGTCGTAGGCAAACCTGATGCCAGTGTCCGATCGTTCGCCATCGTAGGAATTTTGCTCGGAAATTCGGCCGTCTTGCCGATACGACAGCACTAGTCGACGCTGTCTGCTGGGGTACAGCACCGACTCGAGTGCTTCGTCTGCGTTGTAATGGAAGACTGCAGCTCTGGCTGTGCCAAGCCAGGGCCAGTAGAGCAGTCGGTTTGAGCTCAGCGAAGAATGAGCTCGCAGCCTGATAGTACCAGTCGGGGTGACAAGCCTGCCCAGACCGCCTGTTGACGGGTCGCGCTCGAATCGATAGGTCTGACCGGCTGGATCCGAGATGCGACCGGGCTGTGGGTTTTTGATTAGAAATGGATCTTTTGGTTTCATATTTTTTCCTATTTGAATTACTAAACATATTTGTGAGCCATGCACACCAAATCAATCTCTTCTCTATGCACAACGGAAGCTGAGAAACAGAGCGGTAGCTTATCTAATTGTCGCATAAATGACCCCTGGTTCGAATTCGCGAGCGGCTACAATATCTTCTTATCGTCTTATTGAAATTTAATGTCGTTATTGATTTTAATACACTCTTGATGGTCGCATATCACTCATGTGAATCACACAAGTCACTCTTGATGATCATAAGTTACCTTTGTTGATCCCACGTCATTATCGAAAGATACACGACGTTTGATTCGAATAGCTCTTATTAGAAACAACCTCAACCAAAGCTTTAACTATAAGAGACGCTACCTTCAATCAATGCACTATTTACCATACATGTAGAAGAGTTGTCCGAGTAACCGAACCGATGCACTGCCAAGTCTTCCGAGCTGGTCGCGGACCCAGACGAGAAGTTCCGGGCCTCGGACACGAGTCTCCCAGCGCTGTCGTACTGTCGCTGGAGCCAGCCCTCTCGAGCGGTGCTCTCTGAGGCTGTGCGAGGCTTGTCGGCCCAGCGCATCTCCGACAGCTGGTTTCGACTGCGGGTTTCAAGTGGATTGTATTGGGTCATTAACGAGCTAGAATAAGTCACGTAAAAAATTTTCATAGTCGATGGCTTCTAAGAAACAAAAAGCTCACCATTAGAAGTGGCGTGTGATCATCAAGAGTGACTCGTGATCTTTAAGAGTGACGTTGTGATAATTAGAAGTGACGTGTGGTCATTAGGGATGACGTGTGGTCATTAGGAGTTACGTGTGGTCATTAGGAGTGACGTGTGGTCATTAGGAGTGACGTGTGGTCATTAAGAGTGATGTGTGATCATTAAGAGTGACGTGTGAGCATCTGAAGTGACCAATATGATTGTTAGGAGTGACGTGTAATCGAAAAAGAGGGTCGATATTATAAAGGAGCAGCGAGTTACAGAATGATTTCACTCAGTGACACTGTCAATACCATAAAGAGCTATAATAAAGCAGATATACAGATGCATGTAAATGGACTCACTCTGTATACTTGAAGTACACTGGTCTAAAAAATGACTTCTGAGCATTGGGAACCACCGACAGCGGTTGACCAAATGAGTTATAAACAATGCTAAACAGATGCTGAGCAGCTGATGAAGCTGACAGATGATTAGAATCGTAACCGAAATACGCGGCTGTCAAACGCTGATCATGATGTCGATTAAAAGTCACGCCAAGCGTAGGTCTCGAATTTACCTTGAGGAATGGAGTATAATATAGTATAATATATATATATATCGCTCTTTGCTTTTATTTCTACTTGCAGTAGGCTAAATAGGTCCCAAAATCAGTTTCTAGCCTATTAAACCCATGTTATTCATGCAAACGGTCTAAACTTCTGCAAATGTCTTCTACAAGAAAAACTGCAAAATGAGCTACCTTTTTAGGAAGTTGCCATTTTGTCAAGTCAAACGTGACAATACCTAATTATTTATTAATTACCAGATAGCACGCGATTGAAACGTTGGCGTTCTAGTGTTTACGGTAGTGTTCTAGTGTCGGTAACGACTGACTGCATAGACAATGAAAATAAAACATAACGAGGGTACAAAATTCTGCTGAATGACAGATTGTGTGATTGTCTAGTCAATAGAAATTCAATAGAAACTTTCGGGCTTGTTGAAGCAAGTAGCTTAGCATATAATACTTGTCACTCTATGGGAATAAATTTAGGATGGGGATTGAAGTAAAATTAAGTCGGTAGGATTAGAAAGATGGGCGAGATAGAACAATTTGACAAGTGAGAGAGATAATCAAATGAGAGAAAGAGATAGAGATTATGAGTGAGATTAGAGACAGGAGTGAGATTAGAGAGGTGAGATGAGAGAGAGTTAATTAGATTGGGAGACTGAGATTAGAGATTATGAGTGAGGTTAGAGACAGGATTGAGATTAGAGAGGTGAGATGAGAGAGAGTTAATTAGATTGGGAGACTGAGATTAGAGATTATAAGTGAGGTTAGAGACAGGGGTGAGATTAGAGAGGTGAGATGAGAGAGAGTTAATTAGATTGGGAGACTGAGATTAGAGATTATGAGTGAGGTTAGAGACAGGAGTGAGATTAGAGAGGTGAGATGAGAGACAGTTAATTAGATTGGGAGACTGAGATTAGAGAAGGAGATTAGAAAGTGGGTTAAGATTCGAGAGAATGGGTGAGATTAGAGAAGATTAGACAGTGGGTTGAGATTCAAAAGAAGGGGTGAGATCAGAGAAGGAGATTAGACAGTGGGTTGAGATTCAAAAGAAGGGGTGAGATCAGAGAAGGAGATTAGACAGTGGGTTGAGATTCAAAAGAAGGGGTGAGATCAGAGAAGGAGATTAGACAGTGGGTTGAGATTCAAAAGAAGGGGTGAGATCAGAGAAGGAGATTAGACAGTGGGTTGAGATTCAAAAGAAGGGGTGAGATCAGAGAAGGAGATTAGACAGTGGGTTGAGATTCAAAAGAAGGGGTGAGATCAGAGAAGGAGATTAGACAGTGGGTTGAGATTCAAAAGAAGGGGTGAGATCAGAGAAGGAGATTAGACAGTGGGTTGAGATTCAAAAGAAGGGGTGGGATCAGAGAAGGAGATTAGACAGTGGGTTGAGATTCAAAAGAAGGGTTCAATTTAGAGAAGGAGATTAGAGAGTGGGTTGAGATTCAAAAGAAGGGTTCAATTTAGAGAAGGAGATTAAAGAGTGGGTTGAGATCCGAGAGAGGGAATCGGGAATGATATGGAGAGACGATAATAGAGAATACAATCGTTATTATCTAACAGAACTCCAGTTCACCTAGAAGTCATTAAAGAACACCAAACTCCCAACCAGACCCAGTCAGGCTCACCATCAGACTCATCTGACCGGAAGTGTACACCCATTCGGATCGATGCTTCAACGCGCTGGCATCCAGTCCATCAGACGACCGTCCCAATCGAATCGTTCGGCGCCATCTTGTAGTACCACCGCTGTTGCCGCTGGCAGTTGTCCCAGATGTTAGGAATTTGATGGAACAGTTTCGGCAGGTCAGGTGAGCAGTGAGACGGCGACTGCCATTCGGTAGGTTCGACTCCGCGACTGACTGCAGAGCTGGGAGGTCTGGGGAGAGTGGAAAGAATACTTTTTTACTTAAATTGTTTTGCTTTAAGTGCATTTACCTAAGTGAATGGGTACTGAGAAGACAAATGAAGGTTAGTTGATACTAAAGAGGAGAGGTAGACAGGTAGAGGGGACCAGAGTTAGACTCTGAGTGAGAGAGAGAATTAGACACTAAAGGGGAGATAGATGTAGACACTGAGGGAGAGATAGAAGTAGACACCGAGGGAGAGATAGAAGTAGACACTGAATGAGAGATAGAAGTAGACACTAAAGGGGAGATAGATGTAGACACTGAGGGAGAGATAGAAGTAGACACTGAGGGAGAGAGAGAGAAGTAGACACTGAGGCAGAGAGAGAGAGAGAGAAGTAGACACTGAGGGAGAGAGAGATAAGTGGACACTGGGGTATAGAGAGAAGTATACACTGTCGGAGAGAGAGAAGTAGATAGTGAGGGAGAGAGATAGAAGTAGACACTGGGGGTCAGAGAGAAGTAGACACTGGGGGTCAGAGAGAAGTAGACACTGGGGGTCAGAGAGAAGTAGACACTGGGGGCTGGGGTCAGAGAGAAGTAGACACTGGGGGTCAGAGAGAAGTAGACACTGAGGGTAAGGGAGAAGTAGACACTGAAAGAGATAAAGAGAAGTAGGCACTAAGGGAGAGATAGGTAGAAGAGAAAGAGACATAACAAGAGACTATGAGACAGACCCAGGTACAGGTAGGCCTATGCTACAAAAGACCCATCTATAAGACGAAAGCCCCAGCGTTCGCTCTTTGATCGCCTACCAGAGCGCACCCGAATAACAAAGCTGATTAACCAGATTCAGTCGCTGATTAAAAAAAGATTCTCCATTCCCCTCTCTCTATGAGAGGGCGATACGAGATTTCGCTACATCAAACGAGAAGAGGTTAATAATTATGATGAAGAGACAGATTCCTGTATGGTGGGGGGGGGGTTTCGATTTGCTTTGTGAAACAAAAAACACATGAAATGATTCAGCCTCTCAGTGTTACCGATATCTAGGCCGAAACTACATGGTACTAGAGCTCGTGTTTTCTATCGAAATTGGAGAACTATTTGGTTGGTCTTTGTGTGAGCGACTTCGGGATCTTAATGAATTCTATCTAATATTTAGAAACGTGACCCGTGATGCTCGTGATGCTTTTCTAGATTCGAAATGAGAAAGACCTTGATGAAGAAGATGAAGTTTCGTTTGGAGGTGTCTAAACAACACGACCGACGATTCGCGTTTGCTAATACCTAAATGACCAGATCCTTATAATAGAATTTTAGGATAATAAACAAACTAGCAATCTAGTACCTTCCTTCGGGGCGCACAATAGCATCCCCCAGATAGCAAGCATCCCCCAGATAGCAAGCATCCCCCAGATAGCAAGCATCCCCCAGACAGCAAGCATCCCCCAGACAGCAAGCATCCCCCAGACAGCAAGCATCCCCCAGATAGCAAGCATCCCCCAGATAGCAAGCATCCCCCAGATAGCAAGCATCCCCAGATAGCAAGCATCCCCCAGATAGCAAGCATCCCCTCAGATAGCAAGCATCCCCTCAGATAGCAAGCATCCCTCAGATAGCAAGCATCCCCCAGATAGCAAGCATCCCCCTCAGATAGCAAGCATCCCCTCAGATAGCAAGCATCCCCCTCAGATAGCAAGCATCCCCCTCAGATAGCAAGCATCCCCCTCAGATAGCAAGCATCCCCCTCAGATAGCAAGCATCCCCCAGATAGCAAGCATCCCCCAGATAGCAAGCATCCCCCTAAGATAGCAAGCATTCCCCAGAAACCAAATTTCTTCAGGTATAAATGATATATTTTATTCAAAAGCTCAGGTGCTCAGACTTGAGTATCCCCTAATTATATTTGACAAGCAATTGGAGTAGAGTGTCCCATGTATCCTAGCAATCCAATCAATCAATGGATAATCAAACAGTTGAAGCAGTTTTCTGAGAAATCTCTCTCCTCACATTTTCCCATCAATAGATTTCAAACAAGACTCTTCATTTCCAGTTGATTGACAGTTCTTTATAAAATTACTGCCATTAGGTTTAATCACATTTTAAAGGAAAAAATTGGTTGTGCATATGACTCACAGGTAATTTGGCAAGAAGAGTGTAAATGTTGACAGCTCTATTTGAGCTGCAAAAATGCTGCTCTGCTACTGAAAGCAGACAGGATAGGAGTGATAGGAGTGGGGGACAATAGGCATTCAGTTCCTCTTCTTTATGGTACGCGGCGCTTGTGCACGCCCTGCAGTGCCATCCCCCTACGCGCCAGGGGGAAATGACGCTTTTTTATGTCGGTGCTAACTTTGTCACCTGTCAATTTACAATGAGCATGCGGGTGCGCTGCGGATGGGAGGCGGGCAGGTGGAACTCCCACACCCAGCTTCTGAGAGCCCTGTGTCAAGATATGTCACGGCGGTAGGCATTTAGAAACTGGGACAGGCGCAATATAGACAGACAGACAGAAAGACCTACAGACAGACAGACAGACAGAAAGACCTACAGACAGACAGACAGACAGACAGAAAGACCTACAGACAGACAGACAGACAGAAAGACCTACAGACAGACAGACAGACAGACAGACAGACAGACAGACAGACAGACAGACAGACAGACAGACAGACAGACAGACAGATACTAAGACAAACAGATAGACAGACAGACAGACAGACAGACAGACAGACAGACAGACAGACAGACAGACAGACAGACAGACAGACAGACAGACAGACAGACAGACAGACTAGTCCAGTTTGATCAGCAGGATCAGTTTCAAGTGAAACGTCAATCAGAATGCCTGGGTAAGCAGGGGCTTCGCTCCGAGGTGTTAGCAGCGGTAAGAGTCGCGCGCAGTTCCTGTTTTACTCCCAGACAAGGCTTCTCACGCCATCGATTTTCCAGGAATCTCCACTCCGGGCTTCTTTCGAGATTTTCTAGCCGTATAGGTTTTTACTAAAAGTTTGAAAAAAACCTTTTTCTACACTTTTCAACAACAGGAAGACGCGAGGTCAGCTGGTGTAGTTTTTTTGTTAGTCGCAACATCCCGAGATCGCGTACCTCCAGTGAAAGCAGCTCCTGTACCTAGAAATTCTCACAATCAAAACAATGAGGATTTTGCTTTTTTCACAGAGGAAAAAATCTACAAAAAGCACTCACGCCAGTCTTTGTTAATTCAGCTTGAACCCCTGACGGCGGGGCGGCATTTGGGATTTTCATTCAGACCATTGGGACGCGACTCAACAAGGTCCTAATCCTGCACAGTGAAAGCGCTGTATGACTAATGTGCTCAACTGTGAAGTGTTTGACAAACGATCCGGAGCTGTGTGCTCTGCTTAACACCCGGGGCCCAAGTGAAGGGTGCTGTCGTGCGCAAGTGTCAGTTTGCCTTCCCGTGAAGTGGGCGTTTGAACTGCTAATGTGACCTGCCTGAGGCCAGCTCAAGCGAACTGGGAAAGTAACTGAGCATCATGGACCACTTTTTTATTTGACGATAAATAATATATGTACTAGTAAGCATGATAATATTACATTCTATTTGTTGCCAAGAGGATTGCCAAGATGTGTGTGAGTGAGTATCATCTAGAATGATACCAAACTAGAATGATACCAAACTAGAATGATACCAAACTAGAATGATCCCAAACTAGAATGATACCACACTAGATGATCCCAAACTAGAATGATCCCAAACTAGAATGATCCCAAACTAGAATGATCCCAAACTAGAATGATCCCAAACTAGAATGATCCCAAACTAGAATGATACCAAACTAGAATGATACCAAACTAGAATGATCCCAAACTAGAATGATACCACACTAGATGATCCCAAACAAGAATGATCCCAAACTAGAATGATCCCAAACTAGATGATCCTAAACTAGAATGATACCAAACTAGAATGATCCCAAACTAGATGATCCCAAACTAGAATGATCCCAAACTAGATGATCCCAAACTAGAATGATACCAAACTAGATGATCCCAAACTAGAATGATCTCAAACTAGAATGTTACCAAACTAGAATGATACCAAACTAGAATGATCCCAAACTAGATGATCCCAAACTAGAATGATCCCAAACTAGAATGATCCCAAACTAGATGATCCCAAACTAGAATGATACCAAACTAGAATGATACCAAACTAGAATAATCCCAAACTAGAATGATACCAAACTATATTGATTCAAACTAGATTGATTCAAACTAGATTGATTCAAACTAGAATGATCCCAAACTAGATGATCCCAAACTAGAATGATCCCAAACTAGAATGATCCCAAACTAGAATGATACCAAACTATATTGATTCAAACTAGATTGATTCAAACTAGATTGATTCAAACTAGAATGATCCCAAACTAGAATGATCCCAAACTAGAATGATCCCAAACTAGAATGATCCCAAACTAGAATGATCCCAAACTAGAATGATCCCAAACTAGAATGATCCCAAACTAGATGATACCAAACTAGAATGATCCCAAACTAGATGATACCAAACTAGAATGATCCCAAACTAGAATTATACCAAACTAGATGATCCCAAACTAGAATGATACCAAACTAGATGATCCCAAACTAGAATGATCCCAAACTAGAATGATCCCAAACTAGATGATCCCAAACTAGAATGATACCAAACTAGAATGATACCAAACTAGAATAATCCCAAACTAGAATGATACCAAACTAGATGATCCCAAACTAGAATGATACCAAACTAGATGATCCCAAACTAGAATGATCCCAAACTAGAATGATACCAAACTAGAATAATCCCAAACTAGAATGATACCAAACTAGATGATCCCAAACTAGAATGATCCCAAACTAGATGATCCCAAACTAGAATGATCCCAAACTAGATGATCCCAAACTAGAATGATCCCAAACTAGAATGATACCAAACTAGATGATCCCAAACTAGAATGATACCAAACTAGATGATCCCAAACTAGAATGATCCCAAACTAGAATGATCCCAAACTAGAATGATCCCAAACTAGATGATCCCAAACTAGAATGATACCAAACTAGAATGATACCAAACTAGAATAATCCCAAACTAGAATGATACCAAACTATATTGATTCAAACTAGATTGATTCAAACTAGATTGATTCAAACTAGAATGATCCCAAACTAGATGATCCCAAACTAGAATGATCCCAAACTAGAATGATCCCAAACTAGAATGATACCAAACTAGATGATCCCAAACTAGAATGATCCCAAACTAGATGATCCCAAACTAGAATGATCCCAAACTAGATGATACCAAACTAGAATGATCCCAAACTAGAATTATACCAAACTAGAATGATCCCAAACTAGAATAATCCCAAAATAGAATGATCCCAAACTAGATTTATCCCAAACTAGAATGATCTCAACCTAGATTGATCCCAAAGTAAAATGATCCAAAACTAGAATAATCCAAAACTATATTGATTCAAACTAGAATGATCCCAAAGTATAATAATCCCAAACCAGAATAATCCCAAACTAGAATGATCTCAAACTATAATAATTCCAAACTAGAATGATCCCAAACTAGATTGATCCCAAACTAGAATGATCCCAAACTAGAATGATCCCAAACTAGAATAATCCCAAACTAGAATGATCCCAAACTAGAATGATCCCAAACTAGATTGATCCCAAACTAGAATGATCCCAAACTAGAATAATCCCAAAATAGAATGATCCCAAACTAGATTTATCCCAAACTAGAATGATCTCAACCTAGATTGATCCCAAAGTAAAATGATCCAAAACTAGAATAATCCAAAACTATATTGATTCAAACTAGAATGATCCCAAAGTATAATAATCCCAAACCAGAATAATCCCAAACTAGAATGATCTCAAACTATAATAATTCCAAACTAGATGATCCCAAACTAGAATGATACCAAACTAGAATGATACCAAACTATATTGATTCAAACTAGATTGATTCAAACTAGATTGATTCAAACTAGAATGATCCCAAACTAGATGATCCCAAACTAGAATGATCCCAAACTAGAATAATCCCAAACTAGAATGATCCCAAACTAGAATGATCCCAACCTAGATTGATCCCAAACTAGAATGATCCCAAACTAGAATGATCTCAACCTAGATTGATCCCAAAGTAAAATGATCCAAAACTAGAATAATCCAAAACTATATTGATTCAAACTAGAATGATCCCAAAGTATAATAATCCCAAACCAGAATAATCCCAAACTAGAATGATCTCAAACTATAATAATTCCAAACTAGATGATCCCAAACTAGAATAATCTCAAGCTAGATTGATCCCAAACTAGAATGATCCCAAACTAGATTCCCAAGCCAAAGCCCTAAGTTCATAGAGAATTACCTAGCCTCGAATTACTGCCTAGCCTACAAAACCCCCTTGCTCGAACTAGCCTTCATCAACGACAGACCACCCTTTATCCGCCTCCATCCCCTGTTTGCTAAACGGATAAAACGCAAGCGACTCCCACTTCTCAAGTCCTCCCCCTTCGGTAATTCCAGCAAAACGCCCCCCCCCCCGTCTATCCGTCGAAATCCTCAATACTTTTTGTTCAAATATCAATATCGCCACGCGGGTGAAAATGAGGAAGGGAGGAATGAGGTAGAAGAACGGGAGCTGTGTCAGTCACCGCTGCCTGCCCACCTCCCCTGACCCTGCTCTGAGTCACCCAACCGTTCCCTCAGTCACCATATCTCTCAATTATACCATACCGACTTCGGGCCGAAAGACAGAAAAGGTATATTTTTTGAGCACTCATATTTCTTCCCGTTTTCAGTTTTTCTTGGCCTATTTTTTATTTAAAATAGATGGAGTAGGGTATATAATGAGTCAGTGGTAATAGGGGATATTTTCCTATGCTTACATAGCATATCCGGTTTCAAATTTTTACCTGGCACAAGTATTTCAAATTAATTCTCTTTAGATTTCTAATTTAGTCTCCCTAGATATCTAATTTAGTCTCTTTAGATTTCTAATTTAGTCTCCCTAGATATCTAATTTAGTCTCTTTAGATTTCTAAATTAGTCTCTTTAGATTTCTAATTTAGTCTCCTTAGATATCTAATTTAGTCTCTTTAGATTTCTAATTTAGTCTCTCTAGATATCTAATTTAGTCTCTTTAGATTTCTAATTTAGTCTCCTTAGATTTCTAATTTAGTCCCTTTTGATTTCTAATTTAGTCTCCTTGGACTTTTTGTTTTAGTCTCTTTAGATTTATAATTTAGACTCCTTAGATTTCTAATTTAGTCTCGTTAGACTCTTTGTTTTAGTCTCTTTAGATTTCTAATTTAGTCTCCTTGGACTTTCTAATTTAGTCTCCTTGGACTTTTTGTTTTAGTCTCTTTAGATTTATAATTTAGTCTCCTTAGATTTCTAATTTAGTCTGCTTAGATTTCTAATTTAGTCTGCTTAGATTTCTAATTTAGTCTCCTTAGATTTCTAATTTAATTTCCTTAGATTTCTAATTTAGTCTCCTTAGATTTCTAATTTCTAATTTCTTACTCACCTCCGGAGATGAGACGCCGGTACCCAACAGGCTTGGCCCCGGACCCATCGAACTCCACCGACGCTGTCCCGCTCCTGACTCTCACGCCTTCGGCAGTCGCCTCCGTCAGCAGCTGGTCAACTCGTCCTGTTGGATCGATAGTCTTGCTGATCCGGCCAGCATCAGTGTACCGGAACAGCCACCGGCCTCCGCTAGGAAAAGTCGCTGACGTCACACCGCCGCCACGGCTCTCATACTCAAAGCTGTACCGACCTCCGCCCTGACAGGAGATTATGCGAGCTTGACCCAGCTCGCTGTACTCAAGCTGGCACTTCCTGCCGCTTGGCGATCGAATGCTCGCATTGTGATACTCGTTGCGCAACTCGAATGTGGCATTATTACCCATTCGGATTTTGAGCACGGGAGCTCCTAGGCTGGTATCGTAGGTCGAATGCTCGAACCGATACTTCACAGTGCCGGTGACGGCGTCCTCCGTGCCGAGGTGTTTGCCTTCGTGGCTGAAGGTGAAAATTTCACTGGCGTCTCTGGACGACACTCGATAGACTGAGCTGGCAGAGGTAGACAGCGTAGGTAGATTCGGACGAAGCTTAAGCATGGACGGGCCGGCTGTCAGATAAATCTGACCCTGAGGGCCTACAGAGATGTCGGAGACTGAGTCGGAAGAAGCCAAGCTTGGTAGCTCGGCCACTGGGAAGGCCTGAAGCCGTCCGTCGGATCGCATGACCCAGAGACCGTCGGCCTGAGCAATAAGAAGCTCGCCCTGAGCCGTGAACTCGATGCTTCGAGGCGATCGAAGGCGCTGATTCACGGCGGCATCTGTGTTTAAATTTGCTGCCGGACAGTGCGGCGGACGGCCCGCGACGAGCTCGACTCGGCCCGACTCTGAGGACAGACGGAACACGCTCTGATCGTCGATGAAGTGCAGACTGTTGTCCAGAGGATTTACGGCGAGGTCCACTGGCCAACGGATCGGCAACGGTTTTGACAGATTGTCGGCGGCGAGGTCCAGCTCCCTGCATGGCCAGGGTTCGAGTCCAGCCAGAGCGCCACCGTTGCCAGCGACGATTGTCTCTGGGACATTGGATGCCCCCGTGGAGACTCTCATGATGCTGTAGGTGTCAACGTAGTACAAAACTCCATTGGCGTCAATCGTCAGAGCTCTTGGCGATGATTCCGTCGGCAGAGTCAACTTGATCGGAGGCGCCAGGTTCAGCGGCAGGCGCAGAATTTCTCGCCGACCGGGGTCGCTCAGGTAGACCGCTGCCCGGTCCGACGGGCTGGACGGGTCGTTGGCCAGGTAGAGAACGGCCGAACCCGGATGAGTTGCCGCTTCCAAACGGAGCAACGTCTGAGGCGAATCTCCACTGCTTGGCGACAGAATCGAGACGAGACGAGCGACAGGGTCGGCGAATATCACGTGACCAGTTGCGGTGACGGCGAGGCTCCAACGGGCCGCACGACTCGTTGAAAGTGATGCTGCTCCGCTGCCCACAGGCAGTCTCTCCATACTCCAGGGTCGCTGGCTCAGATACTCTGTTGAACCGTCACCCATGTGAAGAACTCCTGTATGTTGCGAATTCGGTGTTTTGAGTGTTGAAATGGGTGTTTTTAAACAAACAGATACCACGTATCATCTCTCGTGGATTTATATCAAGATCCCGGATGTACCTTGAATGATGATATATGTCTTTTATCAAGACTTAGATGTAAATGTACTTTAGATCAAGACTCTAAATTTACTTTAGATCAAGACCACGAATGTACTTTAGATGAAGACTCCGAATGTAGCTCGTACTTTGAAACTGAGATATAGATCCAGGAAGTAAATTGAATCAAGACCTTTGATGTATTTTGAATCAGCATCACGGATATGTTCTCAATCAAAATCCAGAATAATCCGCCAGTTGTCCTCACCAGCTTCGTAGTCGTAGGCGTGCACTTTGTCGATGCTCCACTGGCCAAGTCGAGACGGGATCAGCTCGGCCCCGGGCAGCAGCCTCGCTCGAGTCTGCCAGACAATCCGACTGCAGCTGGAGAATCTGAAGCCCACTGACACTGGAAGATTTTGCGGTTGTTGAAGCTGAAATGCGGTCTTACATGTAGTCAAGGTTGCAAAAATTTGACTCAGTGCGAAGGCGCTCACCTCTGGCCTCCACCAGTCCGGTCA
The DNA here is from genome assembly GCA_002269645.1 of Macrostomum lignano. Lineage (NCBI taxonomy): Eukaryota > Metazoa > Platyhelminthes > Macrostomidae > Macrostomum > Macrostomum lignano. Next base: position 254,098 of record NIVC01001253.1, read on the forward strand.
GCGGTCTCCCGAACGGGTCCATTCGATCCCATTCAAAAACGTGGGTCAGGTTCGGCTTCGGGTGGAATCGTTTCTGCTGCAAGCTGCCGCCGATGCTGACCTGGCAGAGCACCTCAGCGAGTCCAGTCGGTAGCGAGTCGCTGAGAAGTTTCACCGGCAGCAGCTCTTTGAATCCGGCAGCTCGGGAGGAGCTGTACACCAGACTGAACGGACTATCTGGCACTGGTATGCTCAGCTTGATCACCTGCCGTTCTAAAATTATCCCATTGCTAGGAATAGTGCTCAAGAGGTGGCCATCTACTTGTTGAACAGTGGGTAGAGGCAGTCGGAGCATCGGGGAGCAGCCGCTGTTGACCGTTCGCTTCTCTGAGTAGACCTGCGGAAACTGGGAGCTACTCGAACCAATTGACGATGGCGCGGAGAAAATCGTCATTGGTGTCCCCGCATCGGCCGGAGTGAGCACGATGTTGCCCAGGTTGAGAAACGCTCCCACAGGGACGCCGCTGAGTAGGACCTCGGCTTGTAGCGAACGATTCGGCGTGTAACTGCGCCTGAAGCTCAGTGCAATGAGTCCGGAGCCTCCGGACGCTGAGACCACTAGGGTGAAACTCCCATCTGGCCGGGACAAGCTGTGTCCGGCCGATGGATTTCGAGCGTCCTCCTGACGACTGCCGATCAGTTGACTACCGTCTGGCAGAAATAAACGACCCATCAGCACGGAGATTTGCCTGCAAAGTGAATTTTGCGATGAAGCATGCGTGTCTGTGCGCTGTTGTGCTCAACGATGCTTTCGTGTGTCACTGAAAATAAGATTTTAAACGTAATTGTCAAGAGTTTTTTAAGCTGTCAACAGACACTTAACGTTCTGCAGATACTTGCAGCTTCTGCAGACGAATCCTCTACAGACACACTCTCTACAGACACATTCACTGCAGACACACCCTCTACAGACACACCCTCTACAGACACACCCTCTACAGACACATTCACTGCAGACACATTCACTACAGACACACTCTCTACAGACACATTCACTGCAGACACATTCACTACAGACACACTCTCTACAGACACATTCACTGCAGACACATTCACTACAGACACACTCTCTACAGACACATTCTCTGCAGACACACCCTCTACAGACACACTCTCTACAGACACATTCACTGCAGACACATTCACTACAGACACACTCTCTACAGACACATTCACTGCAGACACATTCACTACAGACACACTCTCTACAGACACATTCACTGCAGACACATTCACTACAGACACACTCTCCACAGACACATTCTCTGCAGACACACCCTCTACAGACACACTCTCTACAGACACACCCTCTACAGACACACCCTCTACAGACACACTCTCTACAGACACCCATACTATTGCACAGAAAACTAAACCCCCTAGAACGACACAACACTATCCTCCAATCAAGAACCCCGATAATAATAATAATAATAATAATAATATATTATTTGATTACACCTGTCCTAATGGGCAGATGTGGAACCGACAGCTCAGCCGCAGCTATTGCGCGGCGCATCTGAAGGCTGCGTACGGCTGTTCAGTCCAAAGACTGGGGGGGGGCCGGGGGGGTCGCAACACACCCTCAATTACCCCAGCTAATGCTGGCACCCATTTTACAGCTGGGTGAACTGAAGCAATGTAGAGTTAATTGTCTTGCTAAAGGACACAAATTGTTCTGAGTGAGTCAAGAATCGAACCCCCGACCTTCAAGTCGTGAGTCCCAAGCTCTGACCACTAGGCTATAACTGAAATCTGTTGGATCTCCTACACACTAGGATACCCACAATAAGCTCTCTTAAAGTTCCAAGTGAGCTAAAACCTTCATACATACCCATCAATTTCAAACCGCAATCAACTGCTTTAGTCAGTGGTCTTTGTTGTCATGTCAGGCAGCGAACCCTTATCGAGTAAATATCCCCAAGTTTGACTTGTGTAGGTCCGCCTTTCTTCCTCTCCCCTTATCCCCCACCCCACACACAGCCTCCCACCGCCCGTCTCCTTCTCGCAGCCCCTAATCCCCTCGCGCATAGCTTGTATTTCTCCTGTGATATATTATTAGTCACAGCCAGTCTCACAACTGGGTCATGAGGATCGGAACTGCTCAACGCTGTTTTGCAAGCCATTTTTTCGATTTCATCGGCATCAATTACCATACCAATATGCGTCCTTATAGAGATTTTGTCCAGTAACGTGACTAAAAAGTGGGGAGAAGGACTTTTTTATTCCCTCTTATTTCCGATGTCAGCTGGGCCGGAAGGACAGGTCAAAAAGCACTGAACGAAGTTGTGAGTCAGTGCGAGGAGATTATGCAAAACTGGTCTAGATTCTCATTCTCATTGGTCATTATTAATCGATATTTTCAGAAATTGGGGCTCGATAAAACTGAGGCGGGATTCTGGAAGGGGTTAGGATAGATTAAAAAGAGATAGGGTAGACTGGAAAAAGATGGGGTAGATTGGGGAGAGATTGGGTAGATTAGGGAGAGATTGGATAGATTGGGGAGAGATGGAGTAGATTAGGAAGAGATGGGGTAGATTGGAGAGAGATGGGGTAGATCGGGGAGAGATTGGGTAGATTAGGGAGAGATTGGATAGATTGGGGAGAAATGGAGTAGATTAGGAAGAGATGGGGTAGATTGGAGAGAGATGGGGTAGATTGGGGAGAGATTGGATAGATTGGGGAGAGATTGGAGTAGATTAGGAAGAGATGGGGTAGATTGGAGAGAGATGGGGTAGATTGGGGAGAGATTGGATAGATTGGGGAGAGATGTGGTAGATTGGGAAGAGATGGGATAGATTGGAGAGGGATAGGATAGATCAGGAAGAAATGGGGTAGATTGGAAGGAGATGGAGAGAGATGGGGTAGGTTGGGAGAGATGGGGTAGTTTGGGAAGAGATGGGGTAGAATAGGAAAAAATGGGGTAGAATTGACAGAGATGGGGTAGATTGGGAAGAGATGGGGTAGTTTGGGAAGAGATGGGGTAGTTTGGGAATTGATGGGGTAGTTCTAGAGCAAGCGTGAGACACAGTAGAAATTGGGACTGGAAGGCAAAAGGAAAAAGAGAGAATTCTGAGATCCGAGCAACTTTCTGTCAATATTTGAAAGGCAGCCACAGTGATAGGTACGAGTAGACGCTTTCTAATCGGCTCCAATCTTATTTGCACAGCCACTTACCATTTCCTCTCGTATCGGCAAACGAACTCTTTTGCATTTTCCCCATCTCAGATCCTCGTAGGGGATTTGCTCAAGGACACGAACTTCTTGAGAGGGGGAGAACTGATACAGATAGGCCAGCAACCGACAAGGGGCGGCTGGCTACGCCCTCGAATGGCCCGCTCTCACACACAGACACACCTGTTCTAGTGGGTCGATTTACTCACTACTCAGAAACTGAGTCTGGAGTTGGGATCTGTTGCTAGGTAAGAGACACTTGTTGCAGTTCTCGTTCCTCCTGCTTAACTGAATGAACGAAGCGAAAAATTTAGAACTTTGTTGCTGGCGCCCCTGGTGCTGGCGCCCCTGGTGCTGGCGCCCCTGGTGCTGGCGCCCCTGGTGCTGGCGCCCCTGGTGCTGGCGCCCCTGGTGCTGGCGCCCCTGGTGCTGGCGCCCCTGGTGCTGGCGCCCCTGGTGCTGGCGCCCCTGGTGCTGGCGCCCCTGGTGCTGGCGCCCCTGGTGCTGGCGCCCCTGGTGCTGGCGCCCCTGGTGCTGGCGCCCCTGGTGCTGGCGCCCCTGGTGCTGGCGCCCCTGGTGCTGGCGCCCCTGGTGCTGGCGCCCCTGGTGCTGGCGCCCCTGGTGCTGGCGCCCCTGGTGCTGGCGCCCCTGGTGCTGGCGCCCCTGGTGCTAAAGCCCCTGGTGCTAAAGCCCCTGGTGCTAAAGCCCCTGGTGCTGGCGCCCCTGGTGCTGGCGCCCCTGGTGCTGGCGCCCCTGGTGCTGGCGCCCCTGGTGCTAAAGCCCCTGGTGCTAAAGCCCCTGGTGCTGGCGCCCCTGGTGCTGGCGCCCCTGGTGCTGGCGCCCCTGGTGCTAAAGCCCCTGGTGCTAAAGCCCCTGGTGCTAAAGCCCCTGGTGCTAAAGCCCCTGGTGCTAAAGCCCCTGGTGCTAAAGCCCCTGGTGCTAAAGCCCCTGGTGCTAAAGCCCCTGGTGCTAAAGCCCCTGGTGCTAAAGCCCCTGGTGCTAAAGCCCCTGGTGCTAAAGCCCCTGGTGCTAAAGCCCCTGGTGCTAAAGCCCCTGGTGCTAAAGCCCCTGGTGCTAAAGCCCCTGGTGCTAAAGCCCCTGGTGCTAAAGCCCCTGGTGCTAAAGCCCCTGGTGCTAAAGCCCCTGGTGCTAAAGCCCCTGGTGCTAAAGCCCCTGGTGCTAAAGCCCCTGGTGCTAAAGCCCCTGGTGCTAAAGCCCCTGGTGCTAAAGCCCCTGGTGCTAAAGCCCCTGGTGCTAAAGCCCCTGGTGCTAAAGCCCCTGGTGCTAAAGCCCCTGGTGCTAAAGCCCCTGGTGCTAAAGCCCCTGGTGCTAAAGCCCCTGGTGCTAAAGCCCCTGGTGCTAAAGCCCCTGGTGCTAAAGCCCCTGGTGCTAAAGCCCCTGGTGCTAAAGCCCCTGGTGCTAAAGCCCCTGGTGCTAAAGCCCCTGGTGCTAAAGCCCCTGGTGCTAAAGCCCCTGGTGCTAAAGCCCCTGGTGCTAAAGCCCCTGGTGCTAAAGCCCCTGGTGCTAAAGCCCCTGGTGCTAAAGCCCCTGGTGCTAAAGCCCCTGGTGCTAAAGCCCCTGGTGCTAAAGCCCCTGGTGCTAAAGCCCCTGGTGCTAAAGCCCCTGGTGCTAAAGCCCCTGGTGCTAAAGCCCCTCAAATTCCCAAATGAAAAATATTGGCTACCGCCCCTGACTCGGGCACTTTCTCTTACAGAGTGTACAGCGGGTCTGTCAGTCTGTCAGTGAAACTTTCTGTCTGTAAATCGGACAGCCCGACCAGCAGCTCAGAACCTCTTGACGCAATGAGTCGAACGTGTTACACAACCACCATCTTACGCGGATAACTCTCTAACTCCTACTCGATCGTTCGTAGATTGAAGGGACAAATCGTTAAAACGGAAAGCCAGAGAGTAAAGGGCTCATGCAGCGAGAGACTGGCAGGAAAATTTCACACGCCTGTCCGTCCGAATTTAAGCTACTTAAAAACCCCCTCTGGCCTGAGTGTTGAAGCCTGTTTCAAACTTGGTAAACTCACTTGGGATCAATGCTGCCTGGCGAATATCCCAGCTGGACACTCTCCTTGCCGACTAGGAATTTTACTCGCTTCTCAAAGCTGCTCACAGCGGGCAGGGGTGACTCAGACAGCAGCACCTGCTTGGCGATGGCGCCGCCTTTGCAGGTGGCAGCCGTGGCGCAATCGGTCTGGTGGCAGCAGTCGGGGTCGAAGCAGTCGACAAGACCGTCTGGAAAAGGCAGGGACAGCGATGACACCCCTTGGACTTTCTAACCGTTAGGCATGTACACTCCATGTGCCTTGGTTGGCCCTCATGGCTGTGACCTCGAATAAATGTGATCCCCTAATTGCATTTTACACCGCATTTACTACCTCCGTCATTGTCCACCCCATCCGAGCAGTCCTTCTCAATTGAGTGTTGGCAGGCATCTCCGCGCCACTGGTTGATGCCGAGGCAGACACAATGCCAGTCAGAGGCAGCTAAGCTGCTGGAGTCCGAAGGTTGCTGCCGGCGACAGTTGCCGCGGTTGTTGCAGGACTGCGGGCAGCCGTCTGTGGAAGAGAGGGAGAGAGTGAACAGATGGCTATGCAGACAGACAGACAGACAGATAGACAGACAGACAGATAGACAGACAGACAGACGGACAGACAGACAGACGGGCAGACAGACAGAGACACAGACAGACAGACAGACAGACAGACAGACAGACAGACAGACAGACAGACAGACAGACAGACAGACAGACAGACAGACAGACAGACAGACAGACAGACAGACAGACAGACAGACAGACAGACAGACAGACAGACAGACAGACAGACAGACAGACAGACAGACAGACAGACAGACAGACAGACAGACAGACAGACAGACAGACAGACAGACAGACAGACAGACAGACAGACAGACAGGCAGACAGTCAAATACAGCACAAATGCAATTCTCAAAGGTATGGTTTGCAGTAGGCATAAATCCGAGGAACTGGCAGAAAGTCACGTTTCTCTCAATTACAATAGGATTTTTTAAAGTCTTTTTAAGTCTTTTAATCCTTAACAAGAGATTATATGTATTAAATTTTCCTAATCCGAGTTTTCGCGAGACCGTAATGCTCCATAAAGCTTTAATCTCTCTATTGAATTTGTTGTCAAATCCTAAATTCAAATGCATTTATCCCCACAGCAAGGAAATGAACGATCCTCGGTGTTACAGGGCTTCAGTCGCAACGTTTATCTGTCCCAAATTACGGTCAGGAAGGAATCGGCTACATGCATCCAGGAAAACGCTATTTGATGTTGGACGGGAAAGCATATTTGCAGATTCCTTGAGACCTTCATACGCTGCATTTTTCTAAAACCTTGTTCGCTTTTCCCATTTCCCCAGGTCTTGAGCAGTTCCAGGGACTCGAAACAGATGGCGTTGTAGCATTTCTGTCAGTAGCGAATTAGTTAGAGAGGCCGACTGCGAGGCTTTTCTGGTTGTCAATTTTTCATGGCATAAGATGTAGCCGAATTGTAATTATAGCGCCGTAGCATTGTTGGAATCGCGGTTGACTACACAACGCGGAACTTAGATTGTATCAAGGTAGCTAGCTGGCCTTTTGGTTGTTGATTCATGGTAGCGAGTTCATAGATTTTTCTTTGGTTGTCATGTGGCTGCTATCTGGGTTGTCATGTGTTTGCTATCTGGGTTGTCATGTGGATTCTACCCGGGTTGTCAAGTGGTTGCTACCCGGGTTGTCATGTGGTTGCTACCCGGGTTGTCATGTGGATTCTACCCGGGTTGTCAAGTGGTTGCTACCCGGGTTGTCAAGTGGTTGCTACCCGGGTTGTCATGTGGTTGCTACCCGGGTTGTCATGTGGTTGCTACCCGGGTTGTCATGTGGTTGCTACCCGGGTTGTCATGTGGTTGCTACCCGGGTTGTCATGTGGTTTCTACCCGGGTTGTCATGTAGTTGCTACCCGGGTTGTCATGTGGTTGCTACCCGGGTTGTCATGTGGTTGCTACCCGGGTTGTCATGTGGTTGCTACCCGGGTTGTCATGTGGTTTCTACCCGGGTTGTCATGTGGTTGCTACCCGGGTTGTCATTTAGTTGCTAAGCAACTGGCACTTACCAATGGAGCAGTCGGGCCCATTCCAGCCTTTGGCGCAACGGCAGGTGCCGTTGACGCAGACGCCGTGTCCGCCAGCCTCGCACAACGGGTCGCAGGCTCGAAGGTTGCAGCGGACGCCCCACCAGCCGGGGTCGCAGCTGCACTGGCCGTTCCGGCAGCGGCCGTGCTGACAGAGCACTGTGCAGGACTCTGCAGGTGTTCACAGGTTGATTTCGGTTATTATTTTTTTATTAGAGGCAGGGGGTTGTGTGCACCCTGGCGCACTTTAAGCGACATAGGCACACAACTGGCGAGAGGCATTACTGCCCATTCCGCCGACTCCCCTGAGCAGGCATACAAGCGCGCGGATACGTACGCAGGCACACACTCACACAGGAGTGTACAGCGGCCCTAACTTTATATTATAGTTAGACATGTACACTTCACTGCGCCTTGGGGGGTTGGCTCTCAAGGCCGTTAATTGCACGAGCAGAGCCAAGCCGAGATTCCAATTCAGCCCCAAATTAATGTGACTGCACTTGGAATCGAGCCTGGGTCGCTGGCACACCAGAGCAGCTGCGCTACCGCTGGGCTACGGCCCCCCTCGTTGATTTCGGTTGGTTTCTGGATGGTTTCTGGATGGTTTCTGGTTGGTTTCTGGATGGTTTCTGGATGGTTTCTGGATGGTTTCTGGATGGTTTCTGGATGGTTTCTGGTTGGTTTCTGGTTGGTTTCTGGTTGGTTTCTGGATGGTTGCTGGATGGTTTCTGGGTGGTTTAATTGGATGGTTTCTGGATGGTTTCTGGATGGTTTCTGGATGGTTTAATTGCATGGTTGCTGGATGGTTTCTGTAGAAACTTTGCTACCATATCCCAAGCCTCACCAGTCTCGCAGTTGTCACCGGAGTACCCATCGAAGCACTGGCAGCGGCCGTCAACAAAACGTCCCCGACCTTCACACAGCCAGTGCTGCTCACCGTTGCATCCTTTGTCGCCCTCCGGCTCCGCTGTCGAGCAGTCGGTGCCGTACCAGCCCGAAAAGCAGCGACAGCGACCGCTGACCTGGCAGACGCCGCGGCCGCTGCAGTCGGGCGGACTGCAGGTCACTGCGGGACAAATTGGCGACATGGTTGAGTGTCAAGTTTGAAGCCTGGATGTGTCAACTGCGTGTTGGGTCAAAATTGACAAATCGCTATTGTATATGTGTATGGCGCTCATTTGACATCAAGTATGACGCTTCTCTGACATCAAGTATGACGCCTTTATGACATCAAGTATGACGCCTCTGTGACATCAAGTATGACGCCTCTAAGACATCAAGTATGACGCTTCTCTGACATCAAGTATGACGCCTTTATGACATCAAGTATGACGCCTCTAAGACATCAAGTATGACGCTTCTCTGACATCAAGTATGACGCCTTTATGACATCAAGTATGACGCCTCTAAGACATCAAGTATGATGCTTCTCTGACATCAAGATGACGCCTCTAAGACATCAAGTATGACGCCTCTAAGACATCAAGTATGACGCCTCTATGATATCAAATTTGAGGCCTTTATGACATCAAGTTTGACGCCTCTATGACATCAAATATGATGTCCCTGTGACCTCAAGTATGACGCTTCTATGACCTCCAGTATGACGTCACTATGACATCAAGTATGATGCCTCTATGACATTAGGTTTGACGCCTTTTTGACATCAAGTTTGACGCCTCTATGACATTAAATATGATGTCACTGTGACCTCAAGTATGACGCTTCTATGACCTACAGTATGACGTCACTATAACATAAAGTATGTGATATGTGAAATTAGGAAAATGTGATCAAAAAAATTTGGAGATACTCTGGTTGAATCAGAGGGATGCCTAACCATTTACCAATAAACCCGATTTTTGGAATTGATTTAATCTCGCAGACTTCCGGTTTGCACTTCCGGGCAAACCGACTTAAATGATAGATTATGCTTGACACAGAGGGCTCTGATTTTGAGCAAGCAGTAATCCGAAAATTGATGAGAAAATTGCGACAATTATACTGCATTCTAGATTTATTCTATTTAAAATTGTTTAAAACTGTTCTCACCGAGAAAAGCGGTTAACCAATGAGTCAGAAAAGCCATTAAACAGCAACACACAGAGAGCTGCGCGGGGAAAATCGATTTTAGAAACTTTTTATTCAATCGACAATTGCGTAATAACGAAAACTAAGAACTGACGCGTGTCCGCGGCGCAGGTCATATCTGCTATGAGACCGATTCGGCTGATAGGTTTAGTAAGCGTTTGTTCAAGGGTGGGTGTCAAATTTCGTCAGACAATCGATCTCCTGTCACTAAACCGCTATAGGTTTGATTGAAAATATCATCCCGAAACCCGAGGAGAAGAATTTCTTGTCGCGTCCCAAATCCTGGACTTAGCTCAAGATTCTTAAATTCCACAGCTTTTCTGCGAATATACTCAACAACATTAAAAAGTCGCCACCTTTGACTTTTGGTTGAGTGACGCAACTTGGTGAGGGAGGGATCGGGAAGGGCGGAGGCCGAAGATTGGATGCATTGAAGCTTGGTCGAAAGACGTTGCTCTCTGGGGCAAAGGGTGGCGACTTTTCAATGTTAATGAGTATATCTAAGAGTAGATTATTCCAACCTCCATATTTGCATTCGATAGAGATAATATCCCTCTGTTTGGAAAATTTAAGAATGAGATATCAATGTCACGCAGAAACTGGAGGCCAATTAAATTTCCACACCCAGCTCATCTCCCCAAGGAGTTTGTTTAAAATCAACCCCAGCATGCATTAAGGCTGGATTTTTAGTTGCCAAGTGTTATTCTAACACCTGATCCTCGGTTTAGGTGTGCGGGTACTGTGTTGCGCAATCATGCCCGGAGCCACCCCTGTCTTGTCTGCAGCCATCGCAGAGAGGGAATTCATGCAGAAAATAATTTGCTAATTTGCTGCGCTCTGCTTGTTTCGAAAAACATCTGTAATTAGCATTAGGTGTCTTATGTGCCCTGCATTGTGTCTGCTTGGCACCTGTTTGACAATTGCTTTGCCGAAACTCAAAAATTTTGACATGCTGTCTGACTCATCTCTGATCTCTGTGGTAACTGCTTGATGACCGGCAGGGATTCCGGCTTGTATTTCTACCACATCTGACAGATTTGACAGCTTTACCTGGCCTACTATTCTGACACCCATCTACCTGACTCACCATTCTGACACCCATCTAAATGACTCACCATTCTGACACCCATCTACCTGACTCACCATTCTGACACCCATCTAAATGACTCACCATTCTGACACCCATCTAAATGACTCACCATTCTGACACCCATCTACCTGACTCACCATTCTGACACCCATCTAAATGACTCACCATTCTGACACCTGTCGCCGCCAAAACCTTCGAAGCACTCGCAGCGTCCAGCCTGACACCTGCCGTTGCCGGAGCACAACGGGTCGGGACACTCAGACCAGGGCACTTCGCACTCTGGCCCTTTCCATTGCGCGGTGCAACGGCAGACACCCCTGTCCAGGTACCCGTTGCCGCTGCAGATCTCCAGTGTGTCCGCTGATTAATAAACAAACACTTTTTTGTTTATCCGTTTCTTAGATAGAAAAATTAGCTTAAAAGTACAAAACTTTGATTAATATGCCTCACCAACTGAACAGTCCGGACCCATGAAGCCTTGAAAACAGGTGCAAGTGGAGCCCCGGCAGTAGCCTCTGTGACTGCACTGGTTTAGACAGCTGGTCAGGTGCAGCTCCCGCTCTGCGAGTGAGAAAGTTGTGGAGCATTGTTTGGGCTCTTGGTTTTAGGAATCTTTCCTGAAGGCTGGCCAAGAAACTGAGGATCTGGGAGGCTGGCCCAGCAACTGAGAATCTGAGAGGTTGGCCCAGCAACTTAGGATCTGGGAGGCTGGTGGCCCAGCAACTGAGGATCTGGGAGGCTGGCCCAGCAACTGAGGATCTGGGAGGCTGGTGGCCCAGCAACTGAGGATCTGGGAGGCTGACCCAGCAACTGAGGATCTGGGAGGCTGGCCCAGCAACTGAGGATCTGGGAGGCTGGTGGCCCAGCATCTGAGAATCTGGGAGGCTGGTGGCCCAGCAACTGAGGATCTGGGAGGCTGGTGGCCCAGCAACTGAGGATCTGGGAGGCTGACCCAGCAACTGAGGATCTTGGAGGCTGGTGGCCCAGCAACTGAGGATCTGGGAGGCTGACCCAGCAACTGAGGATCTGGGAGGCTGGTGGCCCAGCAACTTAGGATCTGGGAGGCTGGTGGCCCAGCAACTGAGGATCTGGGAGGCTGGTGGCCCAGCAACTTAGGATCTGGGAGGCTGGTGGCCCAGCAACTGAGGATCTGGGAGGCTGGCCCAGCAACTGAGGATCTGGGAGGCTGGTGGCCCAGCAACTGAGGATCTGGGAGGCTGACCCAGCAACTGAGGATCTGAGAGGCTGGTGGCCCAGCAACTTAGGATCTGGGAGGCTGGTGGCCCAGCAACTGAGGATCTGGGAGGCTGGTGGCCCAGCAACTTAGGATCTGGGAGGCTGGTGGCCCAGCAACTGAGGATCTGGGAGGCTGACCCAGCAACTGAGGATCTTGGAGGCTGGTGGCCCAGCAACTGAGGATCTGGGAGGCTGACCCAGCAACTGAGGATCTGGGAGGCTGGTGGCCCAGCAACTTAGGATCTGGGAGGCTGGTGGCCCAGCAACTTAGGATCTGGGAGGCTGGTGGCCCAGCAACTTAGGATCTGGGAGGCTGGTGGCCCAGCAACTGAGGATCTGGGAGGCTGGCCCAGCAACTGAGGATCTGGGAGGCTGGTGGCCCAGCAACTGAGGATCTGGGAGGCTGACCCAGCAACTGAGGATCTGAGAGGCTGGTGGCCCAGCAACTTAGGATCTGGGAGGCTGGTGGCCCAGCAACTGAGGATCTGGGAGGCTGGCCCAGCAACTGAGGATCTGGGAGGCTGGTGGCCCAGCAACTGAGGATCTGGGAGGCTGACCCAGCAACTGAGGATCTGGGAGGCTGGTGGCCCAGCAACTTAGGATCTGGGAGGCTGGTGGCCCAGCAACTTAGGATCTGGGAGGCTGGTGGCCCAGCAACTTAGGATCTGGGAGGCTGGTGGCCCAGCAACTGAGGATCTGGGAGGCTGGCCCAGCAACTGAGGATCTGGGAGGCTGGTGGCCCAGCAACTGAGGATCTGGGAGGCTGACCCAGCAACTGAGGATCTGAGAGGCTGGTGGCCCAGCAACTTAGGATCTGGGAGGCTGGTGGCCCAGCAACTGAGGATCTGGGAGGCTGGTGGCCCAGCAACTTAGGATCTGGGAGGCTGGTGGCCCAGCAACTGAGGATCTGGGAGGCTGGCCCAGCAACTGAGGATCTGGGAGGCTGGTGGCCCAGCAACTTAGGATCTGGGAGGCTGGTGGCCCAGCAACTGAGGATCTGTGAGGCTGGTGGCCCAGCAACTTAGGATCTGGGAGGCTGGTGGCCCAGCAACTGAGGATCTGGGAGGCTGGCCCAGCAACTGAGGATCTGGGAGGCTGGTGGCCAAGCAACTGAGGATCTGGGAGGCTGGAGCAGCAACTAATAAAATACGATGTTAGGGCAACTTACCTGTCCTGAAGACCTCCACCTCAACAGCAATAGAGTATTGCTGGTCATTAGCCAGTGTCAGGTACCAGTCGCCAGGTGTCAGGAATCGAACCACAGAATCAGGATGCAAATTCTGCAACAAAATCGTAATTGAGAGTATGATGCAAGAAATATAAAAAAGTTCGTAGTTTTTTACGAATCAAGTACAATCTGCGGGTTATTGAGGCGCTTTGCCTTCCAACAAGAAGAGTGCATTTCCGTGTCTACCTCTGTCAGAGAGCTGCAAGCATGTTAAAAGTCCAAGAGAGGCACCACATTCCGAAAGCGAATACAGAAGGGAATACAGGATGATGAAGTTTAAACAGTTGTTCCTAGAAATTTCATTCAGAGGCCGACAAAGACGGAGAGGAACAAGAAATGACAGGCAGAGAAGCTTGCTTTCAAAGAAATTTGTTTTATCATAAAGCTGAAGATAAAGCCAGTGGCTTTGACCAGAAATTGAACGATAGAAATTAATCAAAGCGTTGATGAGCTGCAGCAGCTGTCGACAACGAAAGGTGTGAAAGAGGGATCAATACTGCGGAGAGGGGTTTTTCAACTGCTTTAGCAATTGAAATGGGAAGAATAAGGGAGTGTTCTAAGGACTGAGGCGGTGTTGGTTTTCCATTTTTTAAGAAAAGCAATCAATTTTAGAGATTAATGTTTCGCGTTGTTGTTGTCTACTGTAAGTCAGGGCTTTTTAAAGAGTTTGTGTTTTTGAATAGCATTTTGACTATTCTCCGATGAATAGTGCAGTGGTAGAAATAAATTACATATGAGGGGAGGAGAGGGTGGGAGAGTGGGGGGGGAGATTGTAGGAAAATATGGGAGATTCTGACTGAGTGGGAGAGTTTGGAGTGTGTGTGTGGATGAGTGTGGGGAGTGTGAAAAAGTTGCAAAGAAATGAGATTGGAGGAGAATAGAGTGGAGGAGAGCAGATTTGGAAAGATTAAGAGCGGGGAAGTAGAGTGGGGAGAGTAGAGGAGAGGAGAGTAGAGTGGAAGAAGAGTAAGAGTGGGGGAGAGTAGAGTGGGGGAGAGTAGAGTGGGGGAAATAGAGTGGGGGAGAGTAGAGTGGGGGGAAATAGAGTGGGGGAGAGTAGAGTGGGGGAGAGTAGAGTGGGGGGAAATAGAGTGGGGGAGAGTATGCTAGGGGAGAGTAGAGTGGGGAGAGTAGAGGAAGAGAGTAGAGTGGGGGAGAGTAGAGTGGGGGAGAGTAGAGTGGGGGAGAGTAGAGTGGGGGAGAGTAGAGTGGGGAGAGTAGACTAGGGAAGAGTAGAGAGGGGAAGAGTAGAGTGGGGGAGTAAAGTGGGGGAGAGTAGAGTGGAGAGGAGAGTGGAGGAGAGGAGAGTGGAGGAGAGGAGAGTGGAGGAGAGGAGAGTAGAGGAGAGGAGAGGAGAGGAGAGGAGAGTAGAGGAGAGTAGAGTGGAAGAAGAGTAAGAGTGGAGGAGAGGAGAGTGGAGGAGAGGAGAGTGGAGGAGAGGAGAGTGGGGGAGGGTAGACTAGGGGAGAGTAGAGGGAGGAGAATAGAGTTGGGGAGAGAAGAGTTGTGGAGAGAAGAGTTGGGGAGAGTAGAGTTGGGGAGAGTAGAGTGTGGAAGAGTAGAGTGGGGGAGAGTAGAGTGGGGGAGAGTAGAGTGGGGGAGAGTAGAGTGGGGGAGAGTAGAGTGGGGGAGAGGAGAGTGGAGGAGAGGAGAGTGGGGGAGGGTAGACTAGGGGAGAGTAGAGGGAGGAGAGTAGAGGGAGGAGAGTAGAGTGGGGAGAGTAGAGTTGGGGAGAGTAGAGAGGAGAGGAGAGTGGAGAGGGTAGAGTGGAGAGGAGAGTGGAGGAGAGGAGAGTGGAGGAGAGGAGAGTAGAGTGGAGGAGAGTAAGGCAGTAGTGACTTTCACGCAGAACGGAGACGCCCTTCAAAGAGTGGCCGCTACCGCAGCAGTTTTCCATGCGCAATCAGTTGCTACGCTGTGCTGGTCAATAAATTTTGGACTGGATTCTTGCCCTGCCCCACCCGCACAGGCATGAGGACCTGCCTACCGGATGCAGTGCCAGCACTACAGGAGCGTACAGAGAGGGCCAATTACGCAATGCTTGGCGGGATACCTGGCTGATTGTTTATTGCATACCAAAAACATGAATTCCAACTTTGCCTAATATCTGCGTGTCAGTCTTCAAGTCTACCCCATTGGCTGCTGTTTATCTTATCTAACCGCCCGTGACAGGCAATGATTTATTCATTGCTTTCGTCACGGAGTTTCGTGTCTTTCAAGTGCAACGGCTGGGGTCCAAACTATAAATAGGTCATTAGAGTAGCGACTCCATTGGGAGGCGTGGGTCAGTGGGTGGGTCAATGAGTCAGGATCATGGGTCAATGAGTCAGGATCATGGGTCAATGAGTCAGAATAATGGGTCAATGAGTCAGGAACATGGGTTAATGAGTCAGGAACATGGGTTAATGAGTCAGGAACATGGATTAATGAGTCAG
>NIVC01001253.1:274534-328235 GCA_002269645.1 Macrostomum lignano
TATCCTGGTCACTCTCCTACTATCCTGGTCACTCTCCTACAGTCCTGGTCACTCTCCTACTATCCTGGTCACTCTCCTACAGCCCTGGTCACTCTCCTACTATCCTGGTCACTCTCCTACTATCCTGGTCACTCTCCTACTATCCTGGTCACTCTCCTACTATCCTGGTCACTCTCCTTACTATCCTGGTCACTCTTCTATCCTTGCACAGGGACAATATCTGTATTCCTACTACATCGATCTGTTGAATTGTATCCAAGGCGTTGCGGTGGGCTGATCCAACTTAACTTTCAAGCCTACTACAGAACTGACACGAGAATCGAATATCTTTTTTAAGTTGAAGCAAGTTCTGCAACTTGAAAAAGGGAATCCTGGGTTAGAGGGTTGACGTTAACGAGTGCTGGGTCGATATGGCCAGGTCAAGTATCTGTCTCGGGTCTGACTGCACTTCACCTGGCATGGAAAGGCTAAAAAAGTGACTATTTAACCGAAGCCTCGGCTCTGTATAGTATACAGTGTGCTGGCATTGTGGAGTGACACAATGAGAATGGAAGTGATACAATGAGAATGGGAGTGACACAATGAGAATGGGAGTGATACAATGAGAATATAAGAGTGACACAATGAGAATATAAAAGTGACAATATGAATTAGAGTGACACAACGAGAATGAAAGTGACACAATGAGAATGATAGTAATACAATGAGAATGAGAGTGACACAATGAGAGTGAGAGTGACACGATGAGAATGAGAGTGACACAATGAGAGTAAGAGTGACACAATGAGAATATAAGAGTAAATTAATGAGAATGAGAGTGACTCAATGAGAATGCGAGTGACACAATGAGAATGCGAGTGACACAATGAGAATGCGAGTGACACAATGAGAATGCGAGTGACACAATGAGAATGCAAGTGACACAATGAGAATGCGAGTGACACAATGAGAATGCGAGTGACACAATGAGAATGCGAGTGACACAATGAGAATGAGAGTGACACAATGAGAAAATAAGAGTGAAACAATGAGAATATAAGAGTAACTCAATGAGAATGAGAGTGACACAATGAGAATGAGAGTGACAAGATGGAAGCAGTGAGAACAGGACTGAGTGACAAGTGAAACAAAGCAATTAAAACCCTTCATTCTCACCTGCACAGACGACTAACGCCACGAGAAGCAGAGCCACCAAGGACACGAGCAGGCCAAAGCAGACTAGTCTTCTTTTCCCAGCGAGAGCAGATCCACTGTCCAGTTTTCCACTTCTGTGCAGACCGCCGCCTCTGCCGCCGTCTCCTCTCTGCACCGGGTGCTGCGGGTCGCCCAGCTGGTCTGAGCAAAGTGGCTTGCACGAATTGTCTATGGTCGAACCCGATCCATTAGGCATGTACTGGCCTGGCGGAGTGGTCTGAGGCGCCACCGTTCTGCGCGGAAGGTGGGTTTGGGATCGTTGTGTACTTAGTAAGGATGCTACTTTAAAAGTACATTTGCTGCTTCAAAGAGTGACGCAACATTTAAATGGCCGCCATTTCCACCTACGGAACCCATTTTCCATTACAGAACCGCCATTTTCCATTACGAAACCGCCATTTTCCAATACAGAACCGCCATTTTCCAATACAGAACCGCCATTTTCCATTACAGAACCGCCATTTTCCATTACAGAACCGCCATTTTCCATTACAGAACCGCCATTTTCCAATACAGAACCGCCATTTTCCATTACAGAACCGCCATTTTCCAATACAGAACCGCCATTTTCCAATACAGAACCGCCATTTTCCAATACAGAACCGCCATTTTCCAATACAGAACCGCCATTTTCCAATACAGAACCGCCATTTTCCAATACAGAACCGCCATTTTCCAATACAGAACCGCCATTTTCCATTACAGAACCGCCATTTTCCATTACAGAACCGCCATTTTCCATTACAGAACCGCCATTTTCCAATACAGAACCGCCATTTTCCAATACAGAACCGCCATTTTCCAATACAGAACCGCCATTTTCCAATAGAGAACCGCCATTTTCCAATAGAGAACTGCCATTTTCCATACAGAACCGCCATTTTCCAATACAGAACCGCCATTTTCCATTACAGAACCGCCATTTTCCATTACGAAACCGTGACTGGGTTCAAATCTTTATTCCACACACGCCCATAAAACAGCTGCTTACACTGCAGAGCCGTGACTTTCTCGTATAGTAATGAGATTTTATTCAAAATTTATCGCAATTTTATAATCCCTCCCAACCTTTCAAGCGCTCTCTTTCTCTTTCTCCGCTAGCTGCAGTCCAGGGCACTTCACTGTTTGACAGCAGAATGCGACCCTCAACGCGCGTAGCTTAGCAGGGCGTGGCTTGAGCCTAGCGACTCAAATACTTCAATTCACCCACGCTTTAATCCTCTAGTAAGGGCTGAGGGCGGATCGATGCCTTTATGGTGCTTAAGATATTTCAGTCTGCACATCCGGACTCAAAATACTCGTAAGGCAACGCTTAATAGTTGTCTGACTGAACCTACTGCGGAAATGGCAAAATATGAGTTTCATAGCCTATGTGTCTTGGCAATATATTGTGTCTGTCCTAGTGTCTGTCCTAGTGTCTGTCTTAGTGTCTGTCTCAGTGTCTGTCTTAGTGTCTGTCTTAGTGTCTGTCTTAGTGTCTTTCTCAGTGTTTGTCTTAGTGTCTGTCTTAGTGTCTGCCTTAGTGTCTGTCTTAGTGTCTGTCTTAGTGTCTGTCTTAGTGTCTTTCTCAGTGTCTGTCCCAGTGTCTGTCTTAGTGTCTGTCTTAGTGTCTGTCTTAGTGTCTGTCTTAGTGTCTGTCTTAGTGTCTGTCTTAGTGTCTGTCTTAGTGCCTGTCTTAGTGTCTGTCTTAGTGTCTGTCTTAGTGTCTGTCTTAGTGTCTGTCTTAGTGTCTGTCTTAGTGTCTGTCTTAGTGTCTTTCTCAGTGTCTGTCCCAGTGTCTGTCTTAGTGTCTGTCTTAGTGTCTGTCTTAGTGTCTGTCTTAGTGTCTGTCTTAGTGTCTGTCTTAGTGTCTGTCTTAGTGTCTGTCTTAGTGTCTGTCTTAGTGTCTGTCTTAGTGTCTGTCTTAGTGTCTGTCTTAGTGTCTGTCTTAGTGTCTGTCTTAGTGTCTGTCTTAGTGTCTGTCTTAGTGTCTGTCTTAGTGTCTGTCTTAGTGTCTGTCTTAGTGTCTGTCTTAAGGTCTGTCTTAGTGTCTGTCTTAGTGTCTGTCTTAGTGTCTGTCTTAGTGTCTGTCTTAGTGTCTGTCTTAGTGTCTGTCTTAGTGTCTGTCTTAGTGTCTGTCTTAGTGTCTGTCTTAGTGTCTGTCTTAGTGTCTGTCTTAGTGTCTGTCTTAGTGTCTGTCTTAGTGTCCGTCTTAGTGTCTGCCTTAGTGTCTGTCTGTCTGTCTGTCTGTCTGTCTGTCTGTCTGTTTGTCTGTCTGTCTGTCTGTCTGTCTGTCTGTCTGTCTGTCTGTCTGTCTGTCTGTCTGTCTGTCTGTCTGTCTGTCTGTCTGTCTGTCTGTCTGTCTGTCTGTCTGTCTGTCTGTCTGTCTGTCTGTCTGTCTGTCTGTCTGTCTGTCTGCCTATCTGTCTGTCTGTCTGCCTGTCTGTCTGCCTGCCTGTCTGTCTGCCTGTCTGTCTGTCTGTGTGCCTGTCTTTCGGTCTGTCTGTTTTCAGCCTCCCTCGCCGTCGAACTCCCTCCGCATTACAATTCTCACCTCAATAATCAAGATTTATGACTAGCAAAGCCACAGTCAGCAGCCGCCAGCCCTCAGCGGGGGTGGGTGTGGGGTCGCAGGCATCGCAGTCTTAAACAAGAACTGCCAGTTCATAAACAATGTTGCAAAACGGTAATTAAGCTTCATTCTAGGAGGCGGACTGACTTCAAATGCGGTTGATATGAAAGTTTGATGAAATTTACTGAACAGCCCCAAATTTAAGAGAGGCAATTCAAGATTATAAATTTGCTGCCGAGTGTGCAGCACTTCACACCCCGTGCAGTGCTGGGTGCTCGGAAGGATTAATAGACGCAATAGTGATAAAGTTAAAGTCAGGACTGGCCATAATGATGCAGGCAGTTTTACCTGCAATTTTATCACAGACTAACAGACATCACCTCGCTTTTGTACCTTCTTTGCTCTCTACTCCTACAAATCTCCACCTCTCTCACCTCTGTCCAACTCTCTCCACATCTCTTCACATCTCTCCACCTCTCTAAATTCAGTTTTTCACATCTCTCTACATCTCTCTACATCTCTCTACATCTCTTCACATCTCTCTACATCTCTCTACATCTCTCTACATCTCTCTACATCTCTCTACATCTCTCTACATCTCTCTACATCTCTCTACATCTCTCTACATCTCTTCACATCTCTCTACATCTCTCTACATCTCTCTACATCTCTCTACATCTCTATACGTCTCTTTACATCTCTCTACATCTCTCTACATCTCTCTACATCTCTCTACATCTCTATACATCTCTCTACATCTCTCTACATCTCTCTACATCTCTCTACATCTCTTCACATCTCTCTACATCTCTCTACATCTCTCTACATCTCTATACGTCTCTTTACATCTCTCTACATCTCTCTACATCTCTATACATCTCTCTACATCTCTATACATCTCTCTACATCTCTTCACATCTCTCTACATCTCTTCACATCTCTCTACATTTCTCTACATCTCTATACATCTCTCTACTTCTCTCTACATCTCTCTACATCTCTATACATCTCTCTACATCTCTCTACATCTCTCTACATCTCTATACATCTCTATACATCTCTCTACATCTTTCTACGTCTCTCTACATCTATCCACATTTCTCCAGATCTATCTACATCTCTCTACATCTCCACATTTCTCCAGATCTCTCTACATCTCTATACATCTCTCTACATCTCTATACATCTCTCTACATCTCTTTACATCTCTCTACATCCACATCTCTCCACATCTCTCTACATCTCTCCACATCTCTCCACATCTCTCCACATCTCTCCACATCTCTCTATAGCTAAAAGAGTTCACATCATCAGTGTTATAATAGTTTCCTCCATATATGATTTCACATCTTTCAGTCAAATTTAAAGGCCAAAAACCACAGCTTTTTTCCGGGAAACAGGGAACCAAATCCTTACAGAAGAAAGTGAGAGAAAAAATAGCAAGTGAAAGAAACATACGCTCGTATCGCTTGCAGAAGAGAAACTGCAGCTGATTTTCTGTGCACTGCCAAAAAATACTTGAAGATCTGCCGCCAGAGCGAAATTGATTGATTTATTGGTCAGCTGGGAGCCGTCTTGAACTAATCTACAAATATCCCCATTCAGCCTCCTTTCCTCATCCCTAGGGCACCCCACGGAGAGAGTGTGGGAACTTTGCTGTCCAGGAAATTAGCTTTAAAAATAACTGCTGACAACCAGGCACTGCCGACTGGATGCCAAGGGTCACCCTCTGGTATTCTGCTTCATCAGCTGCGAAGACTGGGAGAGAAAAACCTGTTGAACAATTTCTGAACTTGGAAAAGTGCTCTCTGGTAGTCTTTTAGGGTCAAGGTGAGACTTATAGGGTGGCTTTGCCTCTCCTCATTGTGGCTCGTGTGAGCTCTGTGTCTCATCTCTCATCTCTGAGTCTCACCTCTCATCTCTGAGTCTCATCTCTCATCTCTGCGTTCCATCTCTGTGTCTCATCTCTCATCTCTGAGTCTCATCTCTCATCTCTGGGCCTCATCTCTCTCTCTGTGCTTCATCTCTGTGTCTCATCTCTTATCTCTGCGTCTAATCTCTTATCTCTGTGTCTCATCTCTCATCTCTGAGTCTCATCTCTCATCTCTGCGTTCCATCTCTGAGTCTCATCTCTCATCTCTGCGTTCCATCTCTGTGTCTCATCTCTCATCTCTGAGTCTCATCTCTCATCTCTGTGTCTCATATCTTATCTCTGTGTCTCCTCTCTGATTTTTGTGTCTCATCTCTTATCTATGTGTCTAATATCTTATCTCTGTGTTTCATCTCTCGTCTCTGTGTCTCATATCTTATCTCTGTGTCTCATCTCTTATTTTTGTGTATCATCTCTTATCTATGTGTCTAATATCTTATCTCTGTGTTTCATCTCTCATCTCGGTGTCTCATCTCATATCTCTGTGTCTCATCTCTTATTTCTATGTCTCTCTCATCTCTGTGTCTCATCTTTTATTTCTGTGTCTCATCTTTTATCTCTGTGTCTCATCTCTTATCTCTGTGTCTCATCTCTCATCTCGGTGTCTCATCTCATATCTCTGTGTCTCATCTCTCAGCTCCGTGTCCCATTTGTGTCACTTCTCTAATCTAAGCTCATCTCTCCAGCATCTCCAGTCCAGGCAATTCCAATCATTGGCAGAGTACCAACTCATAACAACCCACTGCCCAATGCACTGTAGCCGTCCCGCCGCAAAAACCAAATGCAATAAATTAAAAAGCCACACAGAAAATTGCCCAGCAATTCGCATAAATACTTGGCTTCAGACACTAAAAATTCCAAAGACTCGGTCTGAAACGGGGTTACGCAATCGGCTACCAAGTGTGCGCAGCCTTCAGCCTCGATTCCCAACGGTTTTGCCGGCTGGGGGATAATGGGATAAACAGGGCATTTCCTGCTTTCCTGTTCTTCCCTAATCCTCTCTGCCTCACTTTTGATTTCTAATCTTTATTCCACCCGTTCACTTGTTTTCTCATCGACAGTGTGTTTCCCTCGTGTCTAAATCTCTCTTCTCACAATCTCATCTCACTCTCTCATCTCAAACTCTAATCTCACAATCTTGTCCCACACTCTGATCTCACAATCTCATCTCCAACTTTCATCTCCCAGTCTCATCTCCAACTCTCCTCTCAAACACTTATCTTACAATCTTGTCTCACAATCTCATCTCATACTCTTATCTCACACTCTAATCTCACCCTCTTATATCATACTCTCATCTCACACTCTCATCTCATACTCTAATCTCACAATCTCATCCCACACTCTAATCTCACACTCTAATCTCACCCTCTAATATATCATACTCTTCTCTCGCACTCTAATCTCACACTCTCATCTCACAATCTCATTCCGCAAACTCATCCCATACTCTAATCTCAAACCCTAATCTCACAATCTTATTTCACCATCTCATCTCACACTCTCATCTCCAACTCTCTTCTCCCACTCTAATCTCAAAATCTAATCTCACACTCATATGCAAGTGGAAAAAAACAGACACACACAAACCTCAAGCCTTGCGTATGAAACTGCCATTTTAACGCCCCCTCCATAGTGATTGATGCCAGCGTGTGCTCAGACCTGCCCCCAGCCCCTCCCCAATTCCCGCAGTGTGTCAGTGCGTTCAAGCATAACTGCGGGAACGGCAAGTGTGGCCTCATTATAATTAATTATTAATTAGGTCCGCCCAGGTGGCGCAGGTGGGATCTCCCTATTAGATTCAGTGCTCAGTTGGGGGAAGGAAAACTGATGTAGCTGATGGGCTAAACTTGAGACTCAAGCTCAATCTAGTTTAGAGCATTTTTGTATCCATTGTGCAACACACATAAAAATGTGGTGGGTGCTACTGACCAGGGGATCCCTCTTGCTATTGTATAAAGCTTTGCTGAATATATTTTATGGTATCATGGCAATACCAGCAGATTAACATCTCATCTCATCTCATTCTTTTATCATCTCATCTCTTCTCATCTCATCTCATCTCATCCTTCACTCTCATCTCATCCAATTCTCATCTTATCTAATCTCCTCCATCTCATCTCTTCTCTTTCCCATCTCATTTATTCTCTCTTCCACAATATCTCTTCCCTCTCCAATATCATCTCACCACTCTCTCCTATCTCATATCTATCTTATCATCTCTTCCCGCTCTCATCTCCTGTCTTCCCTTCCCATCTCAAATCTTAGTTCTCACATCTCACCTCCTCTCTCTTATCTCATCTTTTCCTTCTCCTATTTCTTCTCTGTCTCCCATCTTGTCTCTACTCTCCTCTCCCTATCCCACCTCGCTTTACATCTCATCTGCCCACTCACAGACCCAGTCAAATAATCTAGGAAATTCATACCCCTCAGACTTACCCAATCTGGTGTCTCAGCAGCGAATTCTGAGCACCGTACTCAACCATTCCAGCATTGTTTCCTGACATCAGGTAGAGTTGCTGCGGCTGCTGTTGCTGCCTTCTGCTTCCATACAAAAGCATCGAATCTGCAATGGGATTATGCAGGAGACCGGCTCAGAATTCTAAGATCTCGCCCGCATCGCCAGAAAATCGGCAAAAAAGCACCAGAAAAGTAGAAGAAAGTCGAAAGCTAGGATATGGGAGCAAAGCAGAGAAAAAGCCAATTTCCTGAGTGCCGAGGAAGAAGCGAAAGCAAAAATGAAGCTGGGGGGTGGGGAAAAGCTGACGGAAATTTGATCCCATGTGATCGCTCCGCCCCGGACCCCCATCGGATTCTGCAAGACTATTGAAGAAGCCCCGTCAATACCTCCTGATCTGTCTGAGAAATAGACTGGCTGAGACCCACGCCAATCAGGATAATTAACGTGGCAGAGCTGCTAAAAGATTCCAGAAGAGAAAAAGTATTGCGAGAATTCCACAGTGAATTGCAGTTAACAAAAACATGACAGGTGAGAGAGTGGAGACAGGGGTACTAGGCAAAAGTGCCAACTCAGACTTAGAGTGCTCTTAGGACTCATTAAAATCTTCAACTTGAGTGAGTAGGCTTGTTTTTTCTAAAGTAAACTTTTGTACTTTTGTGTATCTACATGTAATCTCTACACTGCGGTTGTTTCTAAGAAAATGCATACTCTAGTAATGAGAAATTAGGGATGCTGGGGTGTCGATACCGAGATGTGAGGGATGAGAGGCGATAGGAGGAGATGAGATGAGATTAGATGAGATGATTTGGTGTACTGGGATGAGATGAGTTGCAATAAGATGAGATGAGACATGATGAGAGGAGACAAAATGAAATGAGACAAGATTAGATGAGAAAAAATTAGACGAGACAAGATTAGACGAGACGAGATGAGATAAAACAAGACAAAGGTGAGGTGAGACAAGATTTAATGAGACAGGATGAGATGAGATTTTATGAGACTAGATGAGATGAGACAAGATGAGATGAGATGCTATGAGATGAGATGAGACAATATGAGATGAGACAATATGAGATGAGACAATATGAGATGAGATGTTATGAGATATTATGAGACAAAAGATGAGATGAAATGCTATTAATATGAGATGAGATGCTATTAATATGAGATGAGATGCTATGAGATGAGGTGAGACAAGATGAGGTGAGACAAGATGAGGTGAGACAAGATGAGGTGAGACAAGATGAGGCGAGACAAGATGAGGTGAGACAAGATGAGGTGAGACGAGAGCACTGAGGCATCAGCCGCACGCACGAACCAACCAAGCAATTCCTGGACCATCCACCCCATCGTCGCCTTCTCCGCACCTCGCCTCTCGCCAAACAATCTATAATAAACGACCACCGCTGCATCTCCTTATCCCAACCCGCCCCCCCCCACAACACCCCTTCATCCCAAGCATCCCGATGCCCCCCCATCTCATGCTCCTGTCAAACTCACCGAACCGCAAAGCAAAACCCGAAGGCAAACGCCCAGTAGAGAGAGAGGGAACTCTTGGCCCAAGACTTGGGGGACACAGCCCGATATGCTTTGGGAAACCCGAAGCAAAGGAAAAGACTTCGGCTCATTGAGCAGGCACGCACGAGATCCTTCTCGACATCTCTGCTCTCCCTGAATGTTAGGCAAGCTTGACACGGAAGCTATGAAAATTTGTGAACTCAAGTTACCTCTCTCTATGCATGCCTTCTTTTTTTCGATATTTTACTTGCATTGTGTAAGAAATAACTTTGCTACTTTGTAGGCTATATGGTTATCAGTGAACCCGGCTATGGCTATGAACCTTGGTTGCTAGGGGATAGCACCTTGGTTGCTAGGGCATAATACATTGGTTGCTAGGGCATAGCACCTTGGTTGCTAAGGTATAATACTTTGGTTGCTAGGGTATAGCACTTTGGTTGCTAGGGCATAGCACCTGGGTTGCTAGGGAACAATACCCTGGTTGCTATTGTATGACCCCTTGCTTGCTAGGGCATAGCACCTTTGTTGATATGGTATGAAACCTTGGTTGCTAGGGCATAGCACCTTGGTTGCTAGGGTAATGCCGAATTCGTTGTTAGGGAATAACACATTCTAGCTGCTAGGCAATGGCACCTAGACTGCTAGGGAATAACACAAGTTGCTAGGGTATCAAACATTGGTTGCTAGGGAATGACACTTTAGTTGCCAAGGAATAACACCTTGGTTGCTAAGGAATAACACCTTTGGTGGCTATGGCATGACACTTTGGTTGTTAGGATATGACACCTTGGTTGTTATGGTATGACACCTTGGTTGTTATGGTATGACACCTTGGTTGTTATGGTATGACACCTTGGTTGTTATGGTATGACACCTTGGTTACTAGGGTAACCAAGGTAACCATTACCATATCCCCCTCGACAGCCAGAGGTACGGCCTCCCATCTAGTCAATCCCAAGGCTAGTGCAATTTTCCAATTACCTAAACTTGAACGCTAATTAATTCCCCGTCATTTCGCTGCTTCGATTCAACCTTTTCAAGCTCCTCGCTGACCTTACTAGAACTAATAAAACAGCGTTGCCGACATCCCTCCCGGGATTGCCGCAGAATGGCGAAATAAAGGCGAATCTGTCGCGACAGCAGGAAATTCTGCAGGAATTTTTCTATCGGCATTTTAATGCCAAAACAATTTTCTCTGTTAGATCTTTTTGGTTGTAAAATTTCTTTTTTTCATCAGTTTGCGGGAGAATGCAAGACACGGAGCCTCCTCTTGTTGCATCTCTGTCGAACAGAAATCTTTCATCTGTACTTTCAGTCCTGCACACGCAGCCACCTCTCTGCCCCACATCAGCAGCGATGGAGACATCTTTAGTTGCTTTTTTCTGCTTCCCGTTTTTCCCCCGCTTTCGGTCAGGAAATACGACGTATAAACACTGGCATTGTTTTGCCGGCGTACCCCTGGTCGACGCGCGGGATCTGCTTTTTTTTTAAAAAGGAAATACTGCAGAACGGAAGCCATGCGCGATTTTGATTCTGAAATATTTGTATGAATAAAAAAACTTTAATCTGGCTTAGAAAAACCTCACTGGATTGGTTGAAGCCGGCATCGACTGCAGATAAACAAAGAGAGAATTAAAGGTAGAATTGCAAGCTAGGAGACTCAAGTGCAGTTAAGGATTCACTTGAGCTGCATTTCGGGTTGCTATGCCAAGGATAAATGGAAGTTCTTTATATCTAAAAAATAAGACAATATTTCATTTTTTCAAGCTTTTGAAAATGGCAGATATTGAAAAAATCCATTTTAAAAATATATTTTTGATTGTACCTACCGATATGTTGTGTAAATTACTTTCCCATGGACAGGAAATATGGTTCTAAGAAGTAATTTAGGTCGTTTTAGTTCGCTAAAAAGCGTTAAAAAATCGCTAAAATATCTCTTTTGACTTTCTAATCGTCAGGCCTTGGTGATTGGCCCCCCATGGCTGTTGCACTCACGGAAAATGCACTCCATTTTGGCATTCCCAAAGCATTAGCTAGAGAGAGAGAGAGAGAGAGAGAGAGAGAGAGAGAGAGAGAGAGAGAGAGAGAGAGAGAGAGAGAGAGAGAGAGAGAGAGAGAGCTAGACCTATAGCTCGTAGTGGTCGATCTGAGCACACTCAATACTCTATACATAGATCCCATTGGCAGGCGGTCCAACCCCTTTGCCGGGGGTTTCCCAAAGTTAGTTTTACAGTTTGCAAAGGGTGTTAAGGCAGGGGAGGGAAGCCTGAAACCCTTGAATAATTACCCAAGTGGGACGCGGGGGGGGGGCTGGTATAGAAGCGGAGAGACAGGCAGACACACACAGAGAGACAGAAAAGACAAAAAAGTCAATGCATGACATTTGAGTTGGACTGCTCAGCATGGAGAGAGAGAGGGAAAGAGAGAGAGAGAGAGAGAGTATAGGAGAACCTGGACACACACCCTATACTCCAGTTAACTCAATTCTTTTCGGTCTATGCGCACACACCACCACCACTAAAAAGACTTTATTGGCATTCGTTATCAGCTGCTCTTGTATGCATAACTGTTGCTGTTTAGCAGCCTCCATCATCTCTGCGCATGCAGTCTTATCTCATCTCATTCCCAATCATCTAGACTCGCCTAGAGTCTGGGCAGGGCGAGCTCGTTCAAGCATGCAGAGTCGCCCCCCCCCCGTAGTGCCGAGTCAATATCATCACCATGCTCAAGTCTGAGACTTTACTCGTACGCATAGCTGAGTGCATAAACTGGTTTCATCCTAAAATTATTATCGACTGCTCTATTGTGGCACCGAATTTATTAATTAATTAGAACCACGTGAGGGGGCCCCCGTTTTGAAGACTGCGGGTCAGTAGTTAGTGGCATCAGCGAATTGCTGACTGCTAAACAGTTTTTTCTCTTCTGGACTATGCTCTCTTCCTGACTAACTGCCTCTGCTCTGAGTCTATTCTCTTCTCTCTGCTCTCCCCCTCTTCTCTCCTCTCTCTCTCTACCTCGCTTCTTTCCCCTCTCTCCTCTCACTCTCTTCTCTCCCTCTTTTCTCTCACTCTTATTCTCTCCCTCTTTGCTCTCACTCTCTCCTCTCTCTCTCTCTCTCTTCTCTCCATACTTGCTCTCACTCTCTTCTGTCCCTCTTTTCTCGCACTCTATTCTCTCCCTCTTTGCTCTCCCTCTCTCCTCTCTCTCTCTCTCTCTCTCTCTCTTCTCTCCATATTTGCTCTCACTCTCTTCTCTCCCTCTTTTCTCTCACTCTCTCCTCTCTCCTCTCTCTCTCTCTCTCTCTCTCTCTCTTCTCTCCATATTTGCTCTCACTCTCTTCTCTCCCTCTCTCCTCTCCCTCTCCTCTCTCCCTCTCTTTCTACCTCTCTCTACCTCTCTTCTCTACTTCTCTTCTCTCCCTCTATTCTCTACCATCCCTCAATATTTATCACCCCTCTCTATCTCCGCGAATACCTACTACCCAACAGTTTCTTGTTATTGTTTCTGTATTTTCCTTTTTCATTTCCATTCTCGTTTCAACAAAGAAGACTCACTGGATGGGATCTGTTGATGCTGCTGCATGAGCTGCTGTTGCTGCTGCTCCGGTTCGATGGAAGCCACCGAGTACGGGTTCTCACCACCCGCACTGCCAGCAGCGCTAGCAAAGGAGTCTCTGCAGGCGCCCAGGTCCGAAGGCGGCGGCGGCGGAGGGCCCAGAGGCGGCGGGGGTATTTGGAACTGCTGCCGGTCACTGCGAGGCATCGTGGATTGCAGCGGCTGGTTCTGGCTGTACAGCTGGCGCTGGTGACTTCGATAGGCCAGGTCTGCTGCCACTGTGTGCGGTGGAGTGGAGGTGTGATTAGAGTAGATTTGAGTAGATTTAAGTAGATTTGAGTAGATTTAAGTAGATTTGAATAGATTGAAGTATATTGAGCAGATTTGAGTATATTTCAGTAGATTTACGTATGTTGGAGCAGATTGGAGTAGATTGGAGTAGATTGGAGAAGACTGGAGTAGATTTGAGTAGATTGGAGTAGATTGGAGTAGATTGGAGCAGATTTGAGTAGATTGGAGTAGATTGGAGTAGATTTGAGTAGATTTGAGTAGATTTGAGTAGACTGGAGTAGATTTGAGTAGATTGGAGTAGATTGGAGCAGATTGGAGCAGATTTGAGTAGATTTGAGTAGATTGGAGTAGACTGGAGTAGATTTGAGTAGATTGGAGTAGATTGGAGTAGATTGGAGCAGATTTGAGTATATTGGAGTAGACTGGAGTAGATTTGAGTAGATTTGAGTAGATTTGAGTAGATTTGAGTAGATTGGAGTAGATTGGAGCAGATTTGAGTAGATTGGAGTAGATTTGAGTAGATTGGAGTAGATTTGAGTAGATTGGAGTAGATTGGGTAGATTTGAGTAGATTTGAGTAGATTTGAGTAGATTGGGTAGATTTGAGTAGATTTGAGTAGACTGGAGTAGATTTGAGTAGATTGGAGTAGATTCGAGTAGATTGGAGTAGATTTGAGTAGATTGGAGTAGATTTGAGTAGATTGGAGTAGATTTGAGTAGATTGGAGTAGATGTGAGTAGATTGGAGTAGACCGGAGTAGATTTGAGTAGATATTGAGTAAGATTTAAGTAGATTTGAGTAGATTTGAGTAGATTGGAGTAGATTTGAGTAGATTGGAGTAGATTTGAGTAGATTGGAGTAGATTGGAGTAGATTTGAGTAGATTGGAGTAGATTGGAGCAGATTTGAGTAGACCGGAGTAGATTTGAGTAGATATTGAGTAAGATTTAAGTAGATTTGAGTAGATTTGAGTAGATTTGAGTAGATTTGAGTAGATTGGAGTAGATTGGAGTAGATTGGAGTAGATTGGAGTAGATTGGAGTAGATTGGAGTAGATTGGAGTAGATTGGAGTAGATTGGAGCAGATTTGAGTAGATTGGAGTAGATTGGAGTAGATTTGAGTAGATTTGAGTAGACTGGAGTAGATTTGAGTAGATTTGAGTAGATTGGAGTAGATTTGAGTAGATTGGAGTAGATTGGAGTAGATTGGAGTAGATGTGAGTAGATTGGAGTAGATTGGAGTAGATTGGAGTAGATTGGAGTAGATGTGAGTAGATTGGAGTAGATTTGAGTAGATTTGAGTAGATCATAGCAGATCAGAGCAGATCAGCTCAGACAATCAAATGGTCATATGACTCTGCGATTGGCAGCTCAATTGTCAAAAAAATCCCAGCTGGTATCCACGCGCCAATAAGGTCACGAAAAAAGAAGAGCTTTAGTAGACAGTCAGCTTAGTATGAGGATTAAATAAAGGGATTAATGACGGCTGCCGCCCTTTGTTCGATCCTGTCAAATGCATTTTTTTCTTTGTCGCTAAGGGATTTATTGTTTTTTTATCAATCCGGCACGCAAGTGGCAGTTGTTGCTGTTCCTTTTGCAAGTTGACTGCGCGGAGGGTTAGGGTCAGAGGCCAAACCCCCTAGACACAAAGAGAGAGAGAGGGAGAGGCTCTAACGCTGGGGTCAGAGCCATGCATTAAAGCAGTTTTGATTCGTGATGGCATGTCAGCTATGAAAAAAGACGATATCTTTATTGGCCTTAATAGTTAAATGAAATAAATTTCGAATCGATATCAGATGACAGATGTGTGAAAATTTTTTTAGGAAGTGTCAAACTGAAAATGTCAGGAAGTGTCCAACTGAAAATGTCAGGAAGTGTCCAACTGAAAATGTCAGGAAGTGTCCAACTGAAAATGTCAGGAAGTGTCCAACTGAAAATGTCAGGAAGTGTCCAACTGAAAATTTCAGGAAGTGTCCAACTGAAAATGTCAGGAAGTGTCCAACTGAAAATGTCAGGAAGTGTCCAACTGAAAATGTCAGGAAGTGTCCAACTGAAAATGTCAGGAAGTGTCCAACTGAAAATGTCAGGAAGTGTCCAACTGAAAATGTCAAGAAGTGTCCAACTGAAAATGTCAGGAAGTGTCCAACTGAAAATGTCAGGAAGTGTCCAACTGAAAATTTCAGGAAGTGTCCAACTGAAAATGTCAGGAAGTGTCCAACTGAAAATGTCAGGAAGTGTCCAACTGAAAATGTCAGGAAGTGTCCAACTGAAAATGTCAGCTACTTTCCTCATAAAAATTTCAGGAATGTCATGAACTGTCAGAGATGTGAAATAGTGAAATAAATTTCAGACTTTAATCAATTCTAGTCCGGATTCTATTGGTTCTAGGGGTCCTTGGATAAGATAGAACAGCAGTTTAGTTTCAGAAGTCCATGAAACTGGTGCAGACAGACAGACTATGGATACCTGCTTGAACATGTTTTTGTTACTTCATGCTTTTTGCTCATTTTTAACAGCAACAACAGCGTTGAAGTTATGCGACCCCGTTAAAACAACAAAAAAGCTGACGTGTGTCTTTTGCAATGACGTCTTGTATCACTTGTTTCTCTAGCATAGTTTGTCTCTGATATTATTGGATTTACAGAATCCACATTACAGTCTGTAGCGAAAAGAGAGATACAGAAGGGAAGAGGAGAGAGGAGAGAGGAGAGAGGAGAGAGGAGAGAGGAGAGAGGAGAGAGGAGAGAGGAGAGAGGAGAGAGGAGAGAGGAGAGAGGAGAGAGGAGAGAGGAGAGAGGAGAGAGGAGAGAGGAGAGAGGAGAGAGGAGAGAGGAGAGAGGAGAGAGGAGAGAGGAGAGAGGAGAGAGGAGAGAGGAGAGAGGAGAGAGGAGAGAGGAGAGAGGAGAGAGGAGAGAGGAGAGAGGAGAGAGGAGAGAGGAGAGAGGAGAGAGGAGAGAGAAGAGAGGAGAGAGAAGAGAAGGGAGAGAGAAGAGCAAACCCTTCATAAACTCTTATAAACAGTTAGGTGCACAAGGATGATTAAGTGTGTTACTTTGAAGCAGCCACCCGCCCCCCGCTTAGAACCCAAATCCCTACACGACATGCTAAGCTAAGACCCGCCATGCAGAAGTGCGTTGATTGTCTTCAAAATTTCACTTTCAGCATGAAAATTCAAAATTTAAAACTGCATGAAACTTTGCATACAGCTACAAGGTTTTTGCGCATCAAATTCTTGGCTTGCGAAACACACGCTGAAGGAAGCACTGATGAAGGTTGCAGACTCCATATTTCTACGCGGTAAAGTTCTGATACAAACTTTCACCTGATATATTTATGTAAAAGCGCTGCAGCGTTGAAGGTTTTAGCTGGCAAAGTGGCTTCACCGTCTAAATAAAATTTATTGCATTTGTACATGGGCAGGTAACTTTTGTTTTGCAAGAATTTGAAGATTTTAATAGTTTAAAGTCGACCTACGGTTTATAAATTAAAAGCTGTGAAACTAAAACTGGCACTCTCCAATCCTAAAACTGGCACTCTTCAATCTTATAAAACTGGCACTCTCCAATCTTATAAAACTGGCACTCTCCAATCCTAAAACTGGCACTCTCCAATCCTAAAACTGGCACTCTCCAATCCTAAAACTGGCACTCTCCAATCCTAAAACTGGCACTCTCCAATCCTAAAACTGGCACTCTCCAATCCTAAAACTGGCACTCTCCGGTTCTAAAACTGGCACTCTCCAATCCTAAAACTGGCACTCTCCAATCCAAAAAGTGGCACTCTCCGGTTCTAAAACTGGCACTCTTCGGTTCTAAAACTGGCACTCTCCGGTTCTAAAACTAGCACTCTTCGGTTCTAAAACTGGCACTCTCCGGTTCTAAAACTGGCACTCTCCGGTTCTAAAACTGGCACTCTCCGGTTCTAAAACTGGCACTCTTCGGTTCTAAAACTGGCACTCTCCGGTTCTAAAACTGGCA
Organism: Macrostomum lignano; assembly: GCA_002269645.1. Lineage (NCBI taxonomy): Eukaryota > Metazoa > Platyhelminthes > Macrostomidae > Macrostomum > Macrostomum lignano. Next base: position 292,010 of record NIVC01001253.1, read on the forward strand.
CTCTTCCGTTCTAAAACTGGCACTCTTCGGTTCTAAAACTGGCACTTTCCAATCCTAAAACTGGCACTCTCCAATCCTAAAACTGGCACTCTCCGGTTCTAAAACTGGCACTCTTCGGTTCTAAAACTGGCAATCTCCGGTTCTAAAACTGGCACTCTCCGGTTCTAAAACTGGCACTCTCCAATCCTAAAACTGGCACTCTCCGGTTCTAAAACTGGCACTCTCCGGTTCTAAAACTGGCACTCTCCGGTTCTAAAACTGGCACTCTCCGGTTCTAAAACTGGCACTCTCCGGTTCTAAAACTGGCACTCTCTAATCCTAAAACTGGCACTCTCCGGTTCTAAAACTGGCACTCTCTAATCCTAAAACTGGCACTCTCCGGTTCTAAAACTGGCACTCTCCGGTTCTAAAACTGGCACTCTCCGGTTCTAAAACTGGCACTCTCCGGTTCTAAAACTGGCACTCTCTAATCCTAAAACTGGCACTCTCCGGTTCTAAAACTGGCACTCTATAATTCAAAGTTATAAAAGTCACGTTCTGTACCTAGTTCTGTGAGTCTGACAGTCTGACAAGGAATTATTAACTGACTCATAAATATTTTTGCCACTCCAACAGTCTGGAAGTCTCTCTAAGTCTTTTGGGTCTCTGGGACCGGAGAGCAGTTATAAATATAACAATAAGTGACTAATGCAAGCACTTCAGGCGGTAATAGAAGTAAGTATTTTAGAGGAAGCCACAGCAACCCAACCCAGACAAATAAAAGCGGACCTTCACAACTTAGTATAGAGAACAAAGACCCACATACACACATGTATTGCAGCGGCTATAAGTTGCAGTCAGACTTGCAATAATAGGTATAAGGGTATTACAGGTGTTTTTTAAGCACACACACACACACACCGACCCTGGAAGCCACATATGGTCTGTGCTGGAAGCAGACAGACAAGTCTATTATTTTTGCTATTCTTTTTCGTTTGCAAAAGAAACCAGGGAAAAAATTAGCAAATTAGCAATTAGCAAATCCGAATTTTTAACAATTAGGCGATCCGAAATATCTAATTAGGCACTTCAAAATATCTAATTAGGCGCTTCTAATATCTAATTAGGCACCGCTAAATGTCTGATTAGGCGCTGATAAATGCCTGATTAGGCGCTTGTATATGTCTAATTAGGCGCCACTAAATATCCAATTAGGCGCCGCTAAATGTCCAATAAGACACACTAAATGTTTAATTAGGCGCCGCTAAATGTCTAATTAGGCTACGCTAAATGTCTAATTAGGCGCCGCTAAATGTCTAATTAGGCTCCGCTAAATGTCTAATTAGGCTCCGCTAAATGTCTAATTAGGCGTCGCTAAATGTCTAATTAGGCGTCGCTAAATGTCTAATTAGGCGTCGCTAAATGTCTGATTAGGCGTCGCTAAATGTCTGATTAGGCGTCGTTAAATGTCTGATTAGGCGCCGCTGAATGTCTAATTAGGCGCCGCTAAATATCCAATTAGGCGCCGCTAAATGTCCAATAAGACACACTAAATGTTTAATTAGGCGCCGCTAAATGTCTAATTAGGCTCCGCTAAATGTCTAATTAGGCGCCGCTAAGTGTCTAATTAGGCGCCGCTAAATGTCTAATTAGGCTCCGCTAAATGTCTAATTAGGCGCCGCTAAATGTCTAATTAGGCGCCGCTAAATGTCTAATTAGGCGCCGCTAAATGTCTAAGCAGTCTGTAAGCAAGCAACTTACGAGGCTGGAATGCAGCTGATGCAGGATATTGAAGCTGGGCGCTGGCACCATGGTGATTGTTATTAACGGTCATTGCGCCCGATGATATGCCAATATGTGGTCCAGACAGTTCAATAGGTTGACCTCTGACCCTGGTGGCGGTGCAGTGTTGCTGTTGCTGTTTCTGTTGCTGCTGCTGTTGCCGTCGCTTCTTGCGCTTGGCATTGGCAGCTGACGAGTTCTCGGTAGCATTAGGATTCTGTTGATGCTGCTGTTGGTTCTGAACTACAAACGGTTGCTGCTCATAGTTGAGTCCGATTTGACCTGGGAACTCGTCTAGCTCTGCAGCGGGACTGTTGTCCATGACGCTCTCATGCAAACGTGGATTCTTCAACGAAACCGAATATATTGGGGTATTCTTTTCATGTCGAAAGTCTGTTGTTTCGTTATTAAATTTTTCCCCAAGCTTCCTTTCCTTGGCTTAGCTATAAACCGGGATTCAGTTTTAATATACGATTCTGTATGACTGCCGGCTAGCCAATAAAGTGACAGCGATAGCTCCTATTGGCTCAAGCTGTGCATATGCTCTCGGATGCATGCCATTGGTTCAGACGGGGAGTTCTAAAACCAGTCAACTGGATTTTGGTTTGTGGAAAGCATTGACTCGGTGGGAAATTACACTCATTTTGAAGTGTGGGAGCTCACTGTGGTGTCTCAGTGTCTGGGAGCTCATTGTGGTGTCTGGGTGCTCATTGTGGTGTCTGGGAGCTTATTATGCTGTCTCGAGGAGCTCATACTGGTGTCTCGAGGAGCTCATTGTGGTGTCTGGGATCTCGAGGAGCTCATTGTGGCTGTCTGGGATCTCGAGGAGCTCATTGTGGCTGTCTGGGATCTCGAGGAGCTCATTGTGGCTGTCTGGGATCTCGAGGAGCTCATTGTGGTGTCTGGGATCTCGAGGAGCTCATTGTGGTTGTCTGGGATCTCGAGGAGCTCATTGTGGCTGTCTGGGATCTCGAGGAGCTATTTTGTGGCTGTCTGGGATCTCGAGGAGCTCATTGTGGTGTCTGGGATCTCGAGGAGCTCATTGTGGTGTCTGGGATCTCGAGGAGCTCATTGTGGCTGTCTGGGATCTCGAGGAGCTCATTGTGGCTGTCTGGGATCTCGAGGAGCTCATTGTGGCTGTCTGGGATCTCGAGGAGCTCATTGTGGCTGTCTGGGATCTCGAGGAGCTCATTTAGGTGTAAGATGGATGCTTTTTCTGTGCCCAGGTAACTAAGAGTAATTAGCTGGTTAAAAAGTGCATGAATTTGAAGTATACTCGAAATATAAAACAACTTGTCATCAAAGCTTCTTCTTACATGTAAAAGCGTTAGTTTGTGTCATTTAACAAAGCAATCAACTGCAAGTAACCCTATATTAGCTAGTATATAGCTTTATAGATATATAAATACTATATGGAGCTTTCAAAAGCTCAACGAAGCAATATTTCTATGAGATATTCTTTCCCAAGCTCTATTACTCGTAGGCACTCTCGCTATAGTTTTAAAAATTGAAGACCAAGACAACAGAAAGCTTAAGTTTATAGCATAGGGTTTATATTTTCAAAAACAAAATTGCTAAATAAACGGTTCGATCGACAATTTAACTTAGCAAACGCGCTAATCTACTATTAAAATGGAGTTCGCACAGCAACTGTTCACTTTCGGTAGCTCTTTTTGCTGCCGTAGCCGTACGCCTTGTCGTAGCCGCCGTAATAATCGTTGTAGCCGTAGATATCGGCATAGCCAGGATAGTAATCGCCATAGTAATCGCTGTAGTCGTAACCGTAGTCCTTGGCATAGCCGTAATCCTTCTTGCCGTAGCCGTAATCCTTCTTGCCGTAGCCGTAATCCTTCTTGCCGTAGCCGTAATCCTTCTCGCCGTAGCCGTAATCCTTCTTGCCGTAACCGTAATCCTTCTTGCCGTAGCCGTAATCCTTCTCGCCGTAGCCGTAATCCTTCTTGCCGTAGCCGTAATCCTTCTCGCCGTAGCCGTAATCCTTCTTGCCGTAGCCGTAATCCTTCTTGCCGTAGCCATAGTCCTTCTTGCCATAGCCATAGTCCTTCTTGCCATAGCCATAGTCCTTCTTGCCGTAGCCATAGTCATTCTTGTCATAGCCGTAATCCTTCTTGCCGTAGCCGTAATCCTTCTTGCCGTAGCCGTAATCCTTCTTGCCGTAGCCGTAATCCTTCTTGCCGTAGCCGTAATCCTTCTTGCCGTAGCCGTAATCCTTCTTGCCATAGCCGTAGTCCTTCTTGCCGTAGCCGTAATCCTTCTTGCCATAGCCGTAATCCTTCTTGCCGTAGCCGTAATCCTTCTCGCCGTAGCCGTAATCCTTCTCGCCGTAGCCCTTCTTGTCATAGCCGTAGTCCTTCTTGCCGTAGCCGTAGTCCTTCTTGCCGTAGCCGTCGTCCTTCTTGTCGTAGCCGTCGTCCTTCTTGTCGTAGGTCTTGTAGCTACCATAAGTTGCTACTGGATATTTGTAATCGTCTTTGTAATAGAGCTTCTCGTAGTCCTCGCGACTATTGTAGCCGCCGGCTAGGGCCACTGTGGCCAAGGCGAATAGCACAACCAGACGCATTATTGGTGCAGTAAATCAAGACGCAATATTAATTAATTAGGCGCGAAAGTACAGTTAATTGAATAAATGAATGATAGTGAGATAATTTGTGCGTCATGCTGGTCAGTATTTATAGACTGCGAAGCTCAATTCCACAGCCAATCGGCAGACGGGGGAGGGTAAGAGATTTCAAGCTGGTGGGGTGATTCAGCGAGCCAAAATAAGGCCTAAAGGGTAAGAAGGGTTTGAGGCCGCGGAGCTCGCTGATTGGCTGACGTGGCTGCGATCTCCACCCCAATACTAAGAGGAGGGTGTGGCAGCCAAAGCCCTACGGGGGGTCTTAACCAAATGACAGGCTAGAGTAAGATTTCTGGACTTGGGTGGAGGGTGGGGGGTTTTGCAGTTGTATTGACTGGCTGACTGTAAAACTATATACACTAAAAATAGCCTCAATTAGCATTCCGCACCCACCCCTTGTTTTTATCGGCTTTCAATACAGACAACGAATTTTGACCTCCACACTTAAAGCTAGTTGAGCATTGAAAGAGGGGGGTAAATGGCTGCTGACTCACTGTTCTCTAACTTATTAAAAAAACAATATTTACGCGGAAAATGGTCTGATTATAAGGAGTACACAACACACTCAAACATTTCTGCAATAAAGTTAGCCGTGTACTTTTGATTTAACACCTATTGAAACTGCATGGCAATGAATAATGACGGAATGTTTATCATTGATAACTTAGAACTTATTTGATAGTCTTAGAAAACGGATGAATTCTTTTATCTTCACTTTCCTCTTCGAACCAATTGACTCAATTAACACACGCTAGAAGTTCTCGCCCAAACTGTAGGTGATGCAAGTTGCGTCACAAAGCTCTAACTTAAACTGGTGAGGAGAGAGTGGAGATTTATGGCTAGAATGGCTAGAGTGGAGTTAAAGCTACCACTTGTTGATCCGGGGTGCTGGCCCAGCAACGGAGTATCTGGGAGGCTGGCCCAGCAACTGAGGATCTGGGAGGCTGGCCCAGCAACTGAGGATCTGGGAGGCTGGTGGCCCTTCAACTGAGGATCTGGAAGGCTGGTGGCCCAGCAACTGAGGATCTGGGAGGCTGGTGGCCCAGCAACTGAGGATCTGGGAGGCTGGTGGCCCAGCAACTGAGGATCTGGGAGGCTGGTGGCCCAGCAACTGAGGATCTGGAAGGCTGGCCCAGCAACTGAGGATCTGGGAGGCTGGCACAGCAACTGAGGATCTGGGAGGCTGGTGGCCCAGTAACTGAGGATCTGGGAGGCTGGCCCAGCAACTGAGAGAAGGCTGGCCCAGTAACTGGGGATCTGGGAGACTGGCCCAGAAACTGAGGATCTGGGAGGCTGGTGGCCCAGCAACTGAGGATCTGGAAGGCTGGCCCAGCAACTGAGGATCTGGGAGGCTGGTGGCCCAGCAACTGAGGATCTGGGAGGCTGGCACAGCAACTGAGGATCTGGAAGGCTGGCCCAGCAACTGAGGATCTGGGAGGCTGGCACAGCAACTGGGGATCTGGGAGACTGGCACAGCAACTGAGGATCTGGGAGGCTGGTGGCCCAGTAACTGAGGATCTGGGAGGCTGGCCCAGCAACTGAGAATCTGGAAGGCTGGCCCAGCAACTGGGGATCTGGGAGACTGGCCCAGCAATTTGCCATGTTTAGTGAAACAGTTTCCCGATTCCCAAGCGATCGAACACAATGGAAGTTCATACAGCGGCTGCGTCAGCTGAACTATATGTATGAAATAAAAAACCGCAAATAAGAGCTATTTTATGACTCAATTTAAGCTTTAAGTTTGGAAACATTATGTACACGTTAATAAAAGTGAACTCAATTGATCAATTTAATATATTTTAATTGCTGCTAATCAACAGTGAAAATGGTGTGCATTATTTAGCAGTTAAAAGCAAATTTGCTATAAAACATAATGTATTATTTATGAATAATTGCCAGTTCTGTACATGCACTACACAAGCTTGTGCTCGGAGTAAGGCATCGATAAGATTAAAGCCTAGGCTAAAGATAACACTATAAACACTACTTGCAGTAGGTATAGAAAATCACAGACAATTTAGTATCTCAAATAATATATACTTATATAGTTTATATTACAGCAACAGGCACAATACCTGAGATTGGGTCAATTTTTTTGTATCACTGCAACTTACACAGACTACTTATTTCACAAGTAGTACGATAATACAGTGAAACAACTATTTTTCATTAAAAAAACAAGTTGGTAATCGTTAACAGGTAGGTAAACAATAGGGTATAGAATAAGTTTTAAGTCTTCATTATAATAATAAATGAACCCAACACCTGTTGCTTGTGGAAGCGGTTAAAGTACTCATATGAGTAGTGTTTGTTTAGTCTGGAACTATTAACTAAATAACGCATCTTAAGGATTTTTGCCATTGGGGTGTCCTGGACTCTCATCAGATCTCTGAGAACGGGGACGTCCTTGGACTCTCATGAGATCTCTGAGAACGGGGTGCCCTGGACTATCATGAGATCTCTGAGAACTGGGTGTGCTGGACTATCATGAGATCTCTGAGAACGGGGTGCCCTGGACTATCATGAGATCTCTGAGAACTGGGTGTGCTGGACTATCATGAGATCTCTGAGAACGGGGTGCCCTGGACTATCATGAGATCTCTGAGAACTGGGTGTGCTGGACTATCATGAGATCTCTGAGAACGGGGTGCCCTGGACTATCATGAGATCTCTGAGAACTGGGTGTGCTGGACTATCATGAGATCTCTGAGAACGGGGTGCCCTGGACTATCATGAGATCTTTGAGAACGGGGTGCCCTGGACTATCATGAGATCTCTGAGAACGGGGTGTGCTGGACTAACATGAGATCTCTGAGAACGGGATGCCCTGGACTCTCATGAGATCTCTGAACGGGATGCCCTGGACTCTCATGAGATCTCTGAACGGGGTGTCTGGACTCTCATGAGATCTTTGAGAACGGGGTGCCCTGGACTATCATGAGATCTTTGAGAACGGGGTGTCTGGACTCTCATGAGATCTCTGAGAACGGGGTGCCCTGGACTATCATGAGATCTCTGAGAACTGGGTGTGCTGGACTATCATGAGATCTCTGAGAACGGGATGCCCTGGACTCTCATGAGATCTCTGAACGGGGTGTCTGGACTCTCATGAGATCTTTGAGAACGGGGTGCCCTGGACTATCATGAGATCTTTGAGAACGGGGTGTCTGGACTCTCATGAGATCTCTGGGAACGGGGTGTCTGGACTCTCATGAGATCTCTGAGAACGGGGTGTCTGGACTCTCATGAGATCTCTGAGAACGGGGTGTCTGGACTCTCATGAGATCTCTGAGAACGGGGTGTCCTGGACATGAAATCTTTGAGAACGGGGTGCCCTATACTCTCATGAGATCTCTGAGAATGATCCCTAGACTCTCGTGGTATATTTGAGAACAGATTTTACGGGATTTTTTTCCGGATTGTTTAGGACAGATAAACAAACAAACTCAAAGGCTGTCAAAATTTAATAGCAGCGCAAAAAAAAGCCAAAAAGCAAACAATACCCCTGACTAGTAGTACAGTGTGGTGCAAAAAAAGCATAACTCGTACGAAATTCTGTGATGAGAAAAAGCACACGATTGATGAAAGCGCACAAAGTACTACTACATGTATTACACTGCTTAAAGTAGTCAGTCGGGAGTAATTGGAAACCAATTAAACAAACCGCGTTAAAAATGTTAAATCTGGCCAAATTTACGCAATATCAATACTTTGTTTAATAAATCATAAATTAAAACGATTGCTTTTATTAAGACTTTTTAGAAAGAGAATCCTTTCTACCCTACCCGGCTTTCGGGTCCTTTGAAACTTCACAATAGCAAACCGGCTCGTTTAAGGTTTGTGTCTGTTCTCAGCTCGTTTGTCTGTACTCACATCTCCTCTCTTATCTAATCTTTTCAATTTTATCTTATCTCTCGGGGGGCCGTAGCCCAGCGGTAGCCAGCGGCCCAGGCTCGATTCCAAGTGCAGTCACATTAATTTGGGGCTAAATTGGAATCTCGGCTTGGCTCTGCTCGTGCAATTAACGGCCTTGAGAGCCAACCCCCCAAGGCGCAGTGAAGTGTACATGCCTAACGATAAAATAAAGTTAGCGCCGCTGTACACTCCTGTGTGAGTGTGTGCCTGCGTACGTATCCGCGCGCTTGTGTGCCTGCTCAGGGGAGTTGGCGGAATGGGCAGTAATGCCTCTCGCCGGTTGTGTGCCTATGTCGCTTAAAGTGCGCCAGGGTGCGCACAACCCCCTGCCTCTAATAAAAAAATCTCATCTCTCCTTTTTTATAATCTATCGACTCTTATCTCATCTCTAATCATCTCTCTTTTCTGCCCTTTTATAATCTCTATGCTTATCTCCTCTCTTCTTCCCTATCCTCTAATCTCTCCGCTTATCTCCTCTTTCTCTTATAATCTCCACTTCTATCTTCCCCATTTTCTCATCTATTATCTGGCCGTCCGAATGGTAAAAAAGCCTTTGCCGAGCCCTGTACTACACACACAAACACAAATAAATATACAAGGCTACTGGCAATTAAATCAATTAACAGAAAAAAGAGATTTCAGTATCTAAACAGAGCCACAGTGAGCAGGCCCAAGACATAGGCTGCTACTAGTTTGACATGGTGCGACACGGACAAGTTGGACAGGCTGTTCACAGTCCATAGCCAGTACGACTGCGACTGCTGCTGCTGCTGGTGTTCTTGCAGCTTTGCGACAGATTCTTCTGAACTGATGCCTTGATACAGCGGCATGGCCAGAAGGCTCACACACACAACGGCTAGGCTCAGGGTAAACCCCAACGGTAGCGGCGCTTGTGTCGCTCCCGGCATCAAGGTCGTCGACGTGGACAAAGTCGGATTATTGTCGAACCGTCGCTGCGTTGGCAAAGACGACCCGCCGGTTGTCGAACTCAGCGGCGACGGCACGCCGACAGGTTCGACAAATTGACCAGCGCCGCTTTGAGCAGCCGAGCTCAATGGCACGTCGAGTCGGAGCACGCAGTCGACATCTCGATAGCCAATTACTGAGCTGCCAGACTGGCTGTGTAGTTGAATGCGAAGCCGGTGTTTCGCTACCGGCGAGTCTTCGGTCAGGCTGCGAAAGTCCTGAGCTCGAATCAGCCTATGAGCGGGGTGGTTGGGGTTGCTTGGCTTGATTTCTAAGAAAGAGCTACTTTTGGACAGAGTGGTTTCTAAGAAATGAACTATCTTAGAAAGAGTGGTTTCTAAGAAATGAACTATCTTACACAGTGGTTTCTAAGAAATGAACTATTTTAGACAGAGTGGTTTCTAAGAAATGAACTATCTTAGAAAGAGTGGTTTCTAAGGAATTAACTATCTTAGAAAGAGTGGTTTCTAAGGAATTAACTATCTTAGAAAGAGTGGTTTCTAAGAAATGAACTATTTTAGACAGTGGTTTCTAAGAAATGAACTATCTTAGAGAGTGCTTTCTAAGAAATGAACTATTTTAGACAGAATGCTTTCTAAGAAATAAGCTAATGTTCAGACAGGGTGGTTTTTAAGAAATGTGATGAATTTTAGACACAGTGATTTCTAAGAAATGGACATTCTTAGAGAGGGGTTTCTAAGAAACGAACAATCTTAGAGAGAGTGGTTTCAAAGAAATAAGTTACTTTAGACAGAGTGGTTTCTAAGAAATCAGTTATTTAATACAGAGTGCTTTCTAAGAAATGAACTATTTTAGACAGAGTGGTTTCTAAGAAATAAGCTAATGTTCAGACAGAGTGGTTTCTAAGAAATGTGATGAATTTTAGACACAGTGGTTTCTAAGAATTGGGCTAATGTTTAGACAATCTACATAACAATGGTACTTACACATCAACACAACACTGTTTCTGTATCACACCTTTGCTCTCTCTCACTATGTAGTGATTTGGATGAGTTGATAAAATGCTAAAGGCAATTGAAGTGTTATAGATATTGTATATAGTAAGGATTTGCTTGTGTGTATTAGCCAATTTTGCTATAAACTCCAGTTTTTGTGTTGAAACAAACACTGGGAAATCTTTAGGCTTGTTACTTCCACTGCCTTTCATTCAGATCTGAAATGGAAGACAAATTTATAAAGTAAATTATAAAAATAGCTTACATTAATCATCAAAAAGCCATCTTCTAAAAATAGGCCACATTCTTTACTAGACATTCATTAAAATACTTTATAAAAAAATTTCTAATACAAATATTACTGACTATTGGGGACATCTCTATAAGTTGCCCTAAAAATGACCAAAATATTTGAAATGAATTGGTTAGCTTAGTATAGATTGATGATTAAATCTTTAAACTTTACAATGTTTTTATCAAGGCCCTTAGCACTATTTATATATTATATTAATGAGAATATAAGGTCACAAAAAGGATACAACAAAGTTGTTTTTAATACATGTTTAACTTAAATGAAGTGAGAAAGAGTTAACATTAATCATATATAGTGTTTATAATAAGTAAAATAGTCAATAGAATAGAATAAATGTTTTGATATTGGTATTATAAATGTGAAATTAAAATAATACTATCTAGCCTAAAATACATTTTAAGCAAAATAATAATAGACAAAGACAACAGAACAACTTTATAAGTCATTGTCAAACACAAAGCTTTTAAAGACCATATATATTAATATTATATAATATATATTTTTATTTGTTTTTGTAATTATAAGTAAAAAGGTCAATATATCATGTCTAAAAAATTAAGCAATTATTTTCTTAATCAATTTAAGTAGGTCTATAGGTCTACTGAAAGGGAATACAATCCCAAGATCCTAGGATCTAGTAATCTCAGGATTAGGCCTTAATCCTAGGATTCTAAATCCTAGGATCATACTTGCCTGAGATTAAAAAATCCCAGGATTGACCATTGGGATCCTAATCTTGGTTTGCAATAATTCAATCATTTATACTTAAATAGTAATATCTATAGCTGAGCTATTTGTAGGGTGAAAATCATAGCTTTTGAAACATGCAGGCTAGTAAGAAGGTTAAGGCTGAAGGGATACAAAATTGAAGCTATAAGCAGATTGTAAGGAAATTGCAAGTATAATAATATATATGCTAACTGTATGCAAATGCCATATGGTAGGCCTACTCGCAGTCTAATGTAATTAATTTAAAAACCTGTGCATAAAGCCTAAAGCAATAGAAGCAAATTCCTCATTGTTTCTAATTGCAGCGCTGGCACTTACTAGATAGGAGTCAAATCATTGTTTATTAGAACTCTCCTTTTATCTCAAACCTAGCTAAAATCAAAGGTTCTAGACCTTGCATAGATTAGAAGCCTCCTATGTAAAAGACATTCTTAGGACTATTAAGACACCCTTTAGATGCCTAGCTGCCTTTGCATACAGCGTAGGAGTGGTAATAGAACTACTTTAAGCAGACCTTTACCTTCAAAAGTCCTTGGCCAAGGTTGGGATTAGAATAATGGGACCTTGCTATCAGACCACAACCCAAGCTAGGGCCTATCAGTTCTCTATCTAAGGTGGGTACCCCTAGGAAGATGAGGTCTAAGTCTTTGATATCAGCCTATATATCAGGGTCCTAGTCATTTCGTCAACTGGCATTTCGTCAACTGGCCATTTTGTCAACTCGGTTTTATCACTGGTTGTTTCGTCAACTAGCCAATGAAGCGATATCAAACCTCGGTCACTTTATCAACTGGCCAACAGGAAGTGTTCCAACATTGGTCACTTCGTCAACTGCCAATAAACTACCCCCCCGCAGCCACAAAAAGGTAAAACTGAACCCTGAAATGACTAAGTCGACAGGCTAATTAATATTCATACCCTTCTGCAACATCTGCTGGCTTTCAATTGATGCGTCTCTGTTATACGCTTGTACATTTACTAACAAAATATAATGCGCTCATGTGTTTGAAACGTGTGCAGCACGACGGGGTTGACATCCCGTGTTACACATTTGTATATGTTAAATTTTGAATGCAGAAGTTAATTAAGAAGTAGTACATGTAGTTGAGGAGAACCCGGACCAAAGATAACGCTTAAAGTGGCTGGGTCCTCTATTTGCAAAACATACATATAGAAAGCATTCCAAATCAAGCCATTACATACATGAATGTGGTCATATATGACTGCGCAGCAGGTCGCTTGGACGGAACAGGTCAGCGCGGTGATACAAAAGCCGTGTTGGTCACTCACGTAGGCAATCTTGAAGGCGGCGCGCAGCAGGCCAGCGTGCACCACGTCAACTTGTTGCTCAAGCGACTTCATCAGCGTCCAGGTCTTGACAGTGTACAGCAGGACAGTCTCGATCACCGCCTTGCCTGGAACAACGCTGCCCTCTGGCAGTCAGCTGTACATTAAGCTGGCCTTGGACTGCAGGATTCCCCCAGACTACATGTAAATGTACTGTAGCTCAAGCCAGTAGTGTCGGAACATGTTTCAGAGTGGGGGAGGGGGGGCTATTTGATGGGAGGGCCATTGCACATAATTTCTTCTTATCTAAGGGCACCCAAACTCCTGCTGTTATATGAGTTTGTGGCTATATGACATAACCAGCCCAATATTCAATTCTGTGTTGGAGTAGCCAAAAGTCTAGCTGAAAATGCTCAAATTTTCAACTAATTCAAACATTGCGCAACTGTACTGCACTCATTTTAATTGGACTGCACTTAAGTGACTTCAGTGGTCCTTGAATAATTTATTTAGTATATAGTCATAGATATCTCAAATGAATGAAAATTGCATTCTTCTATTTCATCTCTCCTCTCGATCGTATACTCTCTTATCCTTATTCCTTCGCCTCTCATTTTTTCTTTGAGTATGCCAGCTCACATTTCTCTTCTCTATTCCCTATCCTCAATCTCCCTCCTTTGGCTTGCAATCATCAGGGACTCCTAGGTGCATATTGCTTAGGGGCCCAGCAAAGCGGACCCAGAAGGGGCAGTCATCATTTTGCTAGGTTCTCAATCTGGCCCCTTGAGGTAAAAAGTTTGCTGACCCTACACGTAAAAGCACTAGGCTTAGGCACATGGCCAAGTCTTGTGCAGCTACATGAGCAGGAATGCACGAATCAAGAGCACACCGCTGTGGTACTGCACCCAATATTGCCGATCAGTTTGCGCGTCTGCCTGTGCCTTTGCGTCTATCTGCTTGTGTCTGCTTGTGCCTTCTTACAGTGCATTGTACATTTTAGTGTTAAGCATGACAGGGAGTAAGGGAATATCTTATACATGTATAGCATGATCGATTGATGAGTGCGCGTGAATTGTGCATAATTATATACTCCGATCAAAAGCATTACTGGATATCAAGATTCGCTGCAGGGGCTTCAGCTGACTGTGCACAGCGGGGTGGAGGGGTAGGAAGGCATGTCCACTAATTTTCACGACTCCATATATAGGGGACTTTATAGCACTCCTCGACGCATTTTGATAGAAATACCCATGTTATGTAGTTGCATGTATGGTTGCATAACACAAATACTCAAGATTCATTAATGCCTGGACGCATATGGGTATGAGTGTGCATGGGGTGACGCATTTGCATAGAATATTTGCATCAAAAAATTTAACCTAATGGACATGCAGTCTGGTATTGCAAAATTGCAAAATTTGTTTGTTTTTTAAAAATAAGGCAATTAATAAAACAAGTCATCAATATAACAATAATTGTATGCTATACAAGGTATGCAGCTATATTAGCTACATATGTCATATATATATCATTCATATAATGAAAATTTTAGTCACTTTGTCAACAAGCAAATGGGAAGGACCTAGGCATTGGTCACTTTGTCAACCACTAGTAAAGTCGCCCTAACACTTTGGTCACTTTGTCAACTGAGTTGACGAACCGCCAGTTGACGAAATGACCATCACTCATATATCAAACTAACATTCAAAGCTCATTATCAGTTTCTTGTTTGCAAAATATTTTACTCTATTCTACTATATTATTAAGAGCTCTAGCCTTTTAAAATCAAATTAGATGGCTTTATAGGCTAAAATTATAATAACAATGATTAGAATTTTTATAAATACTGCAATCCTAAGATCTTAGCCTACTTTGTTAGAATCCTAGGATTGGCAAAGTTCAAGATAGGCCTAGCTTAATCCTAAGAATCCCAAGATTGGCAAAACTTGGGATTTTGTTTTTCCGATCTACTAGGTCTATTAAAATCTTATAGGCCTAGACTAGTTACTAGTAGAGTATTAAATATAAAGGAAATTTACCAAAAAATTGAATTTAACTTTAAATAGCTAGACATGATATAGTAGGCCTATCTTATCCTATATACTAAAAATTAAAAAAAATATTTAATATCAGGCCTACCCTAGCCTTACTATTTTCCCAATTTTAGAAAAGTTGCTAATTTCTAAATGGCAGATGCCAATTAATGCCAATAGTTATTTGATATATCACATATTTTTATATTGACCAAGCAAAGGAATACATTTATATGGTATACCATAACCATAAGGTCTTTATTCATTATCATGCTAGGCCTAAACTTTCCTACATGTTTTCCAGTCAGATGCCTTTTTTAGTTTTGTGTTAGGGCCTAGCACTATCGCTATGACGCTATGCCTATAGACCCTAGATAGAGTATAGGGCCTAGTATATCAGGCCTAATGATGGTAGATGCATTGCTTGTAAATTAAATTTGCAACACAACAGTCAAAGTAAGTTTGTTAGGTTAGGCCTATAGACAAAGAAAACAAATCGAAATAGAAATAGAAAAAGAAAAATCATACAAATAGAAAATTGATTCTGGTCCTGTGATTGGCAACTCCACTGCGAAAATCGTAAAAAATGGAGTGACCAAAATTGAAAAACATCAAGTCAGTAAAAAAACGAAGGAACAATCCAACAGACCAACATTTGTGATTTGATGTCATCAGGAGCGAGCGAGGCCAGACTGCGAGAATATTATCAGCTGTTTAAAGTCAATAAGTTTAAAACAAAATTTTATGTCAAAAATAATTAAGTTTGTACAAGTGCATTATGCGAGCTCTTTGTTTATTTTTATAAAAGCTTATTATTACAATAAATTGTTGTCTAATGATATACTTTAAAGTTGTCAGAGTCATTCCTTTAATTTGACTTGAAGAAGGAGACACATTTACGATGTAGTAGTAATACTAGTAAGGATTGATTGGCTTAGCTTTAGGTTCAAAATAAATAAATCCGCTCTGTATTTACAGCATTAAGTGAATTCTTGCAGATTTGAGATTGACTGAAATTGGCAGAATATTTTTTTTCGCAATCAGATGTCGGTTTGTCTTTGTCTAATTTGTCTCTCTAGAGTCTAGTTAAAACTTTCTAATTTGACCATGACGGAGATCTTATAATAAAAACAACAGGATTTTTACAATCGCCTTGTTAAAAAATACGTAGGTTTTTTAACTCATACATCCTAAAGAAGACTAAAGAAAAGCTTAGCGTAGAATAATTTTAGATTTTTTTAAACATGGCTTTCATTTGCGAAACAATTACCTACGAGTATAAAAAAGCTGCATTCGCATATGCTTTTAAGAAATTATTCAGAATTAATTTCATTTTTAAAAAAAAATTTGGTTGCTTTAATCACGTTGAATGAGTGTTCAAAAAAGGAAAGTATATAGATGAACTAGATAATTTTACTAAACTTTTTTGGAAGATTGAATACTGGAATACATTCTTTAGATGTACTCGACTAGCCAGTGGCGTAGCCAGGACTTCATTCTGGGGGGGTTGGGTCACAGTCAGTCACAGGCTCACAGCGGCAACGGGGGGCAGGAGGTGCTAGGCCTCTGCGACGGGGGAGGGGGCCTGAAAATTTGGCCTTGATCAGCCGGCTGGGGGGTCATGATCCCCATGACCCCCCCCCCCTTGGCTACGCCCCTGCGACTAGCTAACATCACAAATAAAATTTATACATTAGTGTAGCTTTTTAATCATCTGTAGAGCAAATGAAGATTTAATCCATGTATATAGCTTGATATAACATCATTTTATTATTCTTTCTATATATGTTTGACATGATTTGCTAAGTTGGTAATAAGTATGTACCTCTTATTTTAATTTTTGGATGCAAAAGACTTGCTTTGATATTATTTTCAAAAAGCTGTATCCAATTTTTTAAAAATGAATCTGATAAATTATTTATAATTGACAGAAAATGATAGCCAGTGTGATAGACAGTTCGATTTTCGCTTCTAATTTCAGTCATCATCAGTCACTATGATTAACTTTCACAATAAGACAACAAAGCAGTGAGTAACACATAATTGTTTTTTATTCAATGTTTTTGTTTTGATAAAACACTTTTTTAATTTTTTACAATATTTTTAACAAAGCTTTATCTTTTATTCATCTAGGGCACTTCTGCATCAGACTAAACAGTCCACAAAGCAGATGGAAGAGGAAACAAAAAAGATGGAAGTTCGCCTCCAAGAGCTTAAACTGGCAATGGAGAATGAGCGACAGCAGAGGGCGTGAGTTGATCAAAATATTCAATTTAAAATCGTGCGCTTGTACGCAAATTCTATCTGTACTCAATGCGCTCAACCCCAAAACCACCACCACCATTGTCACCAAACTGCAGAGTCAGTGGCAACCCCGGCTTCTGGTCGCGTGGTCAGGCTGGCGCGCTAACTAACTACAAGTCAGTCAGCGCTGGCGCTAAAAAACCGGCGCCGCCCAGCAGTGGTCCACCGGTGAGAACCGATGTGACAGACAGTGATAGCCAATGTGACTGACAGTGATAGCCAATGTGACAGGCAGTGATAGCCAATGTGACAGACAGTGATAGCCAATGTGACAGACAGTGATAGCCAATGTGACAGGCAGCGATAGCCACTGTGGCAGACAGTGATAGCCAATGTGACAGACAGTGATAGCCAAAGTGACAGGCAGTGATGGCCAATGTTACAGACAGTGATAGCCAATGTGACAGACAGTGATAGCCAATGTGACAGACAGTGATAGCCAATGTGACAGACAGTGATAGCCAATGTGACAGACAGTGATAGCCAATGTGACAGACAGTGATAGCCAATGTGACAGACAGTGATAGAAGTAACCGAAAGACAAGTTGATCTATGCTCTATAGGAAAAATACGAATATTAAGGACTACAAAGATTCAACCCACCTCCCTACTCAAATCCTACAACAGCCCGCCGGCTCTACAAAAGCCGCTGCATCTTCAGTGCGGAAAGTGAAGCTGATCAAAGACGAGCCGATCAACCTGCCGGACAGGACCGCAGCTGCTGCCGCGATCCCGGGCACCCTGGCACACCTGGCCAACAGAGGTGCGGCTGTCGCTAACGAGGACTCGAACGTTAGAAAGCCTACTGGAGGCCGCACTCGAGGCGGTGGAGGTGGCGGAGGTGTCAGCGCAGCAGGCGGCGGAGCGCCTCGTTGCGGCCAGTGCGAGGACCGAGCAGCAGCGGTGCTGTGCCCGGAGTGCGCTGAGGAGTACTGCGCCAGGTGTTTCGCCGCCTTCCACCTGAAAGGAGCGTTGAGAAAGCATCGCTCTTTGCCTCTATCGGCTGTGAGTTGCTGGGGCCAACACGGTAGCTGATTAACTGTCAATTGGGCAGGGGGACCCAGTAAAGGTCAAGTTGGGTCAATGCTCCCTTGGAAAACAAGTTAAAATACTGCAATCAAACAACGTATTTTTGTGGCTATGGTACAAGGGGCACCACGATGCAATCAAACACACTTTACAGTCGATAATGCTTAAGCATACCTAGGATTTTTTATTTAATAAAACGAAATTACATAAATTCTGTTTGCATGGCCTCAGGTGAACACCCCGCGTCAGTCGCTCGGCCAGAATCTTTCCACTGGAGCGCCAGCAGCAGCTGCTTCATCGAGCAGCGGAGGCGGGGGCGGCGGTGATGGGGTCTTCGAAGACACCAGCCGTCAGACCCGGCGCAACATGGTTCGCCAGCTGCTCCACGGAGACGAAGGCGAGTCGAGTTCGTCCACCTCAGAGGCGATGGCATCCAATGGCGGCGGAGCCCTGCTCACTGGCGAGGTCGACGAGCGGCAGAACGCCGAGGAATTCCGACGCGCCCTGGCCGAGTGGCGATCCGGTGGAGGCGGCGAAGCGCAGAAGCCAACGGCAGAGCCGGCAGCTGCTAGGAAGAAGCCAGCGGGCCAGCAGCAGCGGCAGCAGCCGAGGCAGCAGACGTCCAGCCACGGGACTGCGACGGAAGACGACAACGGCGGCCGATTGTCGTCTAGACTGGAAATCAAGTTCACCTCGTCGTTGAGCTACGCCGAGCAGCTGCTGTTACAGAAGCATCGTCGCGCTGATGTTGGCAAGATGCCCAGCTACCAAGGCGAATCTAGCGGCGCTAACGACACGTTTGAAGAAATCCGCAGCATGCAACGCCAGCAGAAGGAGTTGGCGGAGACGCCGCGGAGCTCGGGAAACGACTTGGAGCGATTGCCTGCCAGGGTGAGTGCAAAGTTTTGATCCATTTTTATTATTCAGTTTACTAACTTGGTACGCTTAAAATGTCACAAAGTGAGAGCAAGCGCTTAGTCTCGATTCTAGCTTTTGACACAATTTAGATTGACAACTTTTGCTTCACCCCCCCCCCCCACAAAAATTGCGCTCATCCAAAAACTAAATGAATTAGTGATAACCAGCTCAATGAATGACGTGAGCTCAACTTTTGCCATATCTTGGACAGGCTGTCCAACGGCCTAGAAGACTGGAGTGTGGGTTCCCACCAAGAGACAGGGGTGACAAAAAGAGACAGGGGCGACCAACAAGAGACAGGGGCGCCCAACAAGATACAGGGGTGATCGATTAACAAGAGACAGGGGCGACCAACAAGATACAGGGGCGATCGATTAACAAGAGACAGGGGCGCCCAACAAGAGACAGGGGCGCCCAACAAGAGACATGGGCGACCAACAAGAGACAGGGGCGACCAACAAGAGACAGGGGGAATTTTTTCATTTTTAAATCAAGAATTTAACACCAAAGACTCCAAAAGAAATATCATTATCAACCCGTGAGCACTTATTAAAGAATTATATAATTTTTTCTCATTTAAAACCGGGGCGCCCACCAAGAGACAGTGGCGACCAACAAGAGACCCCTCCAAACAAAAATTCCTTCCTATGCAACCGTTTCGAGTACTTATATAGAAGATGCGTCGCCTTTTCGCAGACGAATCGAACCAAAATCGACGATATGTTTCCGGCGCAATTGGACAACGCTGACGAAGCTGCGCCACCGCCTGACGACGAAGAGGAAACTCCTCGGGCGCCACCAACCCCCTCTGAATCTGGTTCTCGTCCAGGTACGGCCCGCAGTCAGCGGCAGCAGCAGCGACGGCGGCAGCAGTTCGGTCTCGAGTGGCAACGGCCGAAGACTCCGGCAGGTTCAGGGAGGTCATCGGCGACGCCGCGCAAGCAGCAGCAGCACAAGCTGACGGCAGCGGCCACGGGTGGCCTATCTGCACTTCTGGCGCGCCAGTCGATGATGTCAACGATGGAATCCTCATCGAGTCAGCAGGAGCGCAGCTTCTTGATGATGGGCGTTGAGGACAAATCGGCGAACGCGACCTCTTCGTCCAATGCAACTCGTCGTCAGGGCAACGTCGCCCCCTGGAGCTCCGGCGACAGTCGGCCCTCCTCGGCGGCCTCCTCGAGACCATCTAGCGCCCTTAGCAACCGTTTCTACGCCCTGAGCGGCCGTCAATCCTGGCGTCCCGATGCAAGCCTGCGAAGCGCCGGTCTCGACGCGGAACAGTTGCTAAGGACTCGAGCTGAAGCCGACCGGTTGCTAATGTCAGCCTCCAGCGGACAGAGACCGGACAGCGGCCGGATGCAGCTGGAGGATGTCGAGATCGAGACGGAGGCGCGCGTGCTTGCAGCGATGCCGCTCAGCCGGCCGGTCAGCGCTCGGACAGAGCGTCAGCGTCTGCGAGCTTCGGCTGCGGCGGCTTCCCGAGTGTCCAACGGCGATCGAGTCGCCTCCATGGAGTTGGACGTGACCGCCGACTACCTTCAAGATGATGTCGAGCATCTGAGTCGACTGGCGATTGAGTTGGCCACTCGAGAGGAGCCGGAAGGTGATCTATTCTGCACATACAAGTGTGCTGATACTGTACGCAGGCACGCACTCATACACATGCTCACACAGGGTGTACAGAGGCACTGATTTTTTGATCGTCATGCATGTACACTCTCTGTGCCATGGGGGTTGGCCAGTCTTGAAATGATTGTGGCCGCGCACAGATTCAAATCAGGGGTGTCGCGGCTGGCGCGAGACTGCATTGAGAGCTCAAATTACGACAAGGCATCTCAACATACAACTTGTTACTTTGTAAACAATCAATCTTCAGAATCTAACGCCGACGAGATGAATCATCCGGCTGTCGCGGGTCTGGTTGGCAGAGAGCTCACCCAGGAAGACAAGGAAAGGTGAGAGTTGGGTCTGGTTGGCAGAGAACTCACCCAGGAAGACAAGGAAAGGTGAGAGTTGGGCCTGGTTGGCAGAGAGCTCACCCAGGAAGACAAGGAAAGGTGAGAGTTGGGTCTGGTTGGCACAGAGCTCACCCAGGAAGACAAGGAAAGGTGAGAGTTGGGCCTGGTTGGCACAGAGCTCACCCAGGAAGACAAGGAAAGGTGAGAGTTGGGCCTGGTTGGCACAGAGCTCACCCAGGAAGACAAGGAAAGGTGAGAGTTGGGCCTGGTTGGTACAGAGCTCACCCAGGAAGACAAGGAAAGGTGAGAGTTGGGTCTGGTTGGCAGAGAGCTCACCTAGGAAGACAAGGAAAGGTGAGTCGGGTCTGGTTGGCAGAGAGCTCACCCAGGAAGACAAGGAAAGGTGGGAGCCGAGCGTTTCTTTTAGGCCTCCAGGTGTCACTTTAGGTTCTGTTTCTACATGTATTCAACATGCTTGTCTAAGAATTAACTACGAGTTGGTTAAAAACTAATTGCAGACAACTGCAGGAATGGGACGACAGTGACATGGACCGCATGGACACTGAACGATACGATGATCGAGATGAAGTTCGGCAGCTGCATTAAAGAAGTGGCTGTTATTGTTAACAAAGATCATTGCGTTAGTGAAGTGGATTAGCGAAATTCTAAATGAAATATTTACGTTAAAATACACATGATGAAGGCAATTTTTACATACTTTCTGGTTCAAATTTAAACAGAATTTAAAAAGATTGAAGGATATTAGTTTTGAAAAACTACAATACCGCAATGAGTGGTACGTATGCTTTTTCAGCTGAATGTTAACGTTGCAAATTATGAAATAGCTAATGCATGTTGAAATGAAATTTGGCCTTCAATAAAAAGTCTGTAACTTAGGCTCCATGCGTCCTTGCACTTTAACAGTGTTCTCTGCAGGTGAACGCTGAATGTTATTTGATGTTTTTAGCCGAACGGTCTTCTTAACCAACGTTTGTTCAAATATTGTTAAAGCAAAGTCCTGGGGCGATGACTCAGTAAAGTGCATGTAATTTATGTACATCTTTTTTTCGTCCCTGGCCTGCTCTGAATGAATTTAGTACAATGGGAGGGCTGCGTCTTTAGTCGTAAGAACTGTAAGCTTTCCTTTGTCTTAACTAAGATCCCTTGTTTCCTGCTTTACGTCAAGTGCTGTTCTTTACTCTTTCAAGTTAATTACCATTTTTATTCTTTGTGATGATAACAAGGGCCGGCTTTTTCTATAGTCTCGTATGCTCTTGTGAGTGTCAACACTGATTCACCTGCGACTGCTTTATTTTACAATTGATAATAAATTTTACTAATAAATTTGATTTTCCTCTGTTAAAAAAATTGGTAATGTCAAGACGTACGTTCGGAGACTGTTTCAAAACGAGTTCAGTTAATTTCAATTCGCTCGCGCAAGCACAAGTAGTAAGGTAGTTATGCCATGCAGGGACTTCTGCGGTGTAAATTTACGATGCATTGAATAGAAAAGAAGGGATTGAAAACTCGGCTTTAGTGATTAAGAAATATTAGAGATGGCTGATTGAAAGGAAAATGAACATATGTTATATTTATTAGCTTTTCTTACTAAAAAGTAAGTTAAATATCCAAGGATATGTCACTAAAATCTAACTACGGACGCATTAACTAACGAGTGAAACAAAAGAACGGGAGGACAGGAGTTTGGTTCGTTACAAATAAGCAAAGCTCATTGTCGGTTCTTTTACTGAACCAATCCTTGCTGGCATTGAACTTCTCAATCGCCTCTTGACAGAAAACTGGAAACTTAATAGGAATGGAATCCGTCTTCTTGAACAGTTCAAGCTCTCGATTATCATCAGCAGTTGCGCGCGATTCAAGCAAACTCGGTAGGTGGATCAGCCGGACGTTTTCGCCTCTTCTTTTTGACCATTTTGGCTCCCGGAAGCCAATGCAGTCTGCAGATCTCCAAACTTTTTACTTTGCCATTGGGCAATGCGGTTAAATAGCGCTGACGCACCGCTTCGTCCGTGGGTTGAGCAGCCACACTACATTGCAGAAGTCCCTGGTTATGCTCATCACTCAACTGATGAGTAGAGAGAGAGTGATCTTCTTCTTGAAGCAAGAAGATTTTCGGCCCGCACTGAACTCATTCTGGAACCGCGGCTTTTGTAAGCAGTGCCGTCATGACGCTGGAGCTGTGCATCCGAATCTGCGCCTACGGTCGGTTCCGTTACTTCGGTGCTCAGGCTGGAGTATACTGCTGCTGCGGCTCCGCTTACGGCTCGCACGGTGCCGCTCCTGAAATCAGTGCAGATCTGTCTGCACTGGAAACTCGTCACAGGTGTGCGGTGGAGGCTACAAAAATTCAATCTACGAAATCAGCTACCAACAAAGTACGAAGTTTACCCACTGCAAACTTTCTCTAAGTACATTTAAAAAGATGTAAAAGAAGTGACACCCGACTTTCAGAAGTCAATTTTTTTTATTCTTAGATATGCTCGTGATTTTTTTCATTTATTTCTTTCAGCTGAACTGAATTATTGTGGCAATGCTTATGGATATGCAATCGTTGTGTCGAGCCTAAACCATTCTTGTAAAAACGCACCCGTAGGTGATCGTGTAATGAAAAAGCTGGCTGTAGCATCAATGCCGAGCATCTCAGCCTCCAGCAGCTCCACAGCTCCATCACCCACTGCGACGCTACAGCCTATAACGTCATTGAGTGCGTTTCGGTCTGTCAACGCAGTCAGGACTGCCTGGGCTGCGCCTTCACGCCATCGAGCCGGCTGTGTCGCCTGCTAAAGTTTGCCGCTGTGCCCGCTGAGGTGGCCAGCGAGGCTGAGTGGGTTTGGATGAAGCTGTGAGGCTGAGTAGGTCTGAATGAAGCTGTGAGGCTGAGTGGGTCTGGATGAAGCTGTGAGGCTGAGTGGGTGTGAATGAAGCTCTGAGGCTGAGTGGGTCCGGATGAAGTTGTGAGGCTGAGTGGCTCTGGATGAAGCTGTGAGGCTGAGTGGGTCCGGATGAAGCAGGGAGGCTAAGCGTGTCTGGATGAAGCTGAGAATGATTGCAAGCAAAGATATTTCATAAAGATGCTCAAAGCCTGCTCAAAAGCAACTCATAATAGCTCCTATCTGCTATAACTCAAAGTGAAAAATGTTTATTAGTAAATTCGAAAGTACGTTGCTGGAATACGAACTGAAGCTGCTATCACTATTAAATATTAATTTCGTTAAACTGTGGGACCCAAGAGACTTAAAAAAGTTGGAGAACCTTTTCTTCTTCATTTAACCATTTGGTTTCCTAACCATCTGATGAGGGGTTGAATTAACCAACTGAAACTACATGTAAATATTGCAACTAGCACATGTCAGCAGGTGCTAAAGCCCCTGGTGCCGCCGCTCCTGGTGCTGGCGCGCCTGGTTCTAAAGCCCCTGGTGCTAAAGCCCCTGGTTTATTAATTATACATTTAAGCACTAAAAAATTCAAACAGAGGCCAGAAGAAATTGCAAATATTTAGCAACGATCACTCAAAAAAACAAATTCAAACAAAGGCCAGAAGAAATTGGCCCAATTGGCCCAGACTAATAAAACTTGTACAAGTCCATGTGCTTGTATGGGAGGGGCCGTAGCCCAATGGTCAAGCGCGGCACTCTTACACCCTGTGTGAGTGTGTGCCAGTGCGTATGACGCCGTAGGAATGGGCAGTCAGTAATGCTTTTCGCCTGTTGCGTGACAATGTCGCATAAAGTTCGCAAGGGTGCACACAGCCCCCCTGCCTCTAATAAATCAAATAAATAACGTGCCACGACCTCACTTGGTCGGGTAGCTGATTTCGTAGACTGAATTCTTAAATACTCCACCGCACATCTGTGCAAGGTTTCCGGCGCAGGCCGAGCTGCAGTCGGTCTCAGGAGCAGAGCCATTTGAGCCGTAGGCGAAGCCGTATCTGCAGTACTCTGAATTGAGCACCGAAGTAGCGGAACCGGCTCCAGAGTCGTTGCAGCGCTTCCTACGAAATTTGGTATGTCAGGCTTAACTGACTGCGGCCCGAAAGCTGTGACTCCAAAGCAGACCTTTCAAGTGTCTATCAGTCTCAAGTCCCTTTCAAGGAATAGAAACCAAGGTAGCGAAATCCCAGAGGCTGCAGCGGAGCAGCTGCCAGACAGCCACAATAAAGGACTATCCATGTAGATGGACAGGAAAATATACTTCTTGGAAAATTTTACCATTATATTATACATTTCACTATACAGTTTTTCCTTCACTTCCACGAGTGAAGGAAAAAAGGAAGGAAGTGAGATGCTTTGGGAGCTCCATCTTTACCCATCGATCTACCTGCTGTAGAAGCTTACATGCTCTTACAGAAACTCTCGAGCCATAAGTCCTCTTGTTCAATTCCTTTAAACTGAATAAATTTGGTTTTGAGCTTGTCCTGCGTCCATCAGTTGCTGTTTCTCAAGTCGCAGCATCTGGGGGGCCGCTCAGACCATGCGTGAATAGGTGCGCGTGTGAAATACCACCTGGTTCATTAATGCATCGATGTAGCTAGTTGCAAGAGCAAGGCAGCTTCAATCATCTTCATGACAGCAATCAGCTTTCTCCCCATCGACTTTCCCCATCATTCAAACTACCAGCTGATTATGCCATGTCAATTCGTTTATCTCGACCAGCTGCTGTGTGAGAACTGCATCATTTGTCGCCTACTCTATGGCTGCTCCAACTAATGAGGCTTTTTGTCGCTTTTCCTGTCATTTTTTATTCGATCCATGGTAACTCAAATTTATGTTACTGAATGTGTCATGTACAATGTCATCCGTGCGAAATGTGTCATGTGCGTATCGGATGGTGCCAGTGTCATGCTCGGTCCGCGTGACGGCGTCGTAGCTCGGCTGAAGTGAATCATTCCTCACATCGTCGAATAAATACCGGGATATAGTGTCAGACAATTTGCCTGCGTATTGTAATAAGCAGCTGAGGGTGCAGTACACTCATTTTAGCAGGTGCCAAAATATAAATATCGATGAGAATGAAGAGTAGCTAAAAGTGCTGCTCTCGTTCGACTCTTCAAATGACGAAATTAAGCGTGGGTTAACAGTGCCCACAACAAAATGATCAATTGTTGTTGCTCAGTACCCAAATTCGGATAGCTACTTTTTCAATAGCGAAAAACAGAGTTTCAGAGTTCCATCAGTTTATATTTCGTACTTTTGACACCTACGAAACCTTTTACTATTTAAAGCAGTCTTTAAAAATATTAATCTGCAGTTTATAGTTAGAATTCTTTACTAAAAACTTACTTTAAACTCAATACAAGGCACTGACAACAAAATCGCTTTAAATTGAGAACCTCTATGAATAAATAAAGTTTAGAATATGTTGCTTAGAAAACCCAGTGCACCCATGAACACAGTTTCATCCAGCTGGAACCACTCAGCCTCACAGCTTCATCGAAACCCACTCAGGCTCACAGCTTCATCCAGACCCACTCAGCCTCACAGCTTCATCGAAACCCACTCAGCCTCACAGCTTCATCGAAACCCACTCAGCCTCACGGCCTCATCGAAACCCACTCAGCCTCACAGCTTCATCGAAACCCACTCAGCCTCACGGCTTCATCGAAACCCACTCAGCCTCACAGCTTCATCGAAACCCACTCAGCCTCACAGCTTCATCCACACCCACTCAGCCTCACAGCTTCATCCACACCCACTCAGCCTCACAGCTTCATTCACACCCACTCAGCCTCACAGCTTCATTCACACCCACTCAGCCTCACAGCTTCATCCACACCCACTCAGCCTCGCTGGCCACCTCAGCAGGCACAGCGGCAAACTTTAGCAGGCGACACAGCCGGCTCGATGGCGTGAAGGCGCAGCCCAGGCAGTCATGACTGCTTTGGCAGACTGAAACGCACTCAATAACGCTATAGGCTGTAGTGTCGAAGTGGGTGATGGAGCTGTTGGAGGCTGAGATGCTCGGCATTGACGCTACAGCCAGCTTCTTCATAGCAGGACTACCTGCGAAAGGGGTGTTTACAAGATTTTTTTAAGCTTGGCACTACACGATTGCATTTCGATAGGCATTGCCACAATAATTCAGTTCAGCTGCAAAAATTACATGAACAAAATCACAAGCATAACTAAGAATAAAGACATTTGACTTCTGAAAGTCGGGTGCCACTTCTTTTACATCTTTTTAAATGTACTTAGAGAAAGTTTGCAGTGGGTAAACTTCGTACTTGGTTGGTAGCTGATTTCGTAGATTGAATTTCTGTATGCTCCACCGCACACCTGTGACGAGTTTCCAGTGCAGACAGATCTGCACTGACTCTCAGGAGCGGCACCGTGCGAGCCGTAAGCGGAACCGCAGCAGCAGAATTCTCCAGCCTGAACACCGAAGTAGCGGAACCGACCGTAGGCGCAGATTTGGCTGCACAGCTCCAGCGTCATGACGGTACTGTTTACGAATTCCGGGGTTCCAGAATGAGTTCGGTGCGGGCCGACAGCTGTGACTCCTTGCAGGCCGGTTAAGTCCCTGTTACCACTAACGCCGTCCTTATAGCAACCGATGTAGCGAAATCTCAGAGGCTGTGTATGAACAGAAGCTTCAATGGTCGACCACAGCAGCAGAAATTCGACAATGAAACTCCTTGGATTCATGGCTTCCGAATCGGTAAAGAATGTTAGAAACAGACAAACTGTGCGGCAGTTCAATTTATTGTTTTTATGTTTTTCTGTTTCTCTCCCCCTCTGTCTTCCTAAGCCAAACTTTCGTCATTGGCTCCAAGAATTCAGACGATGCTCGCTGGTTGGAAGCAGTTTTTTCAGATGTCACTTGCTTACAGATTACTTCAGGTTCTTGTCCCGCGTCTTTACACATTCCGTCGACTCCCCTGAGCAGGCACAGAAGCGCGCTGATACGTAGGCGTAACTTTATTTATCGTTAGGCATGTACACTTCACTGTGCCTTGGGGGGTTGGCCCTCAATGGCGTTAATTGCATGTGTAGCAGAGCCAAGCCGAGATTCCAATTTAGCCTCAAATTATAATGTGACTGCACTGGGAATCGAGCTTGGGCCTCTACTAGCTGGCACATCAGACCAGTGGGCTGCTACTGTCCTAATTACACACATTTCCGCTACCGGAAACTACTGTTAGTAGCGTAAAAGCAAATCCATCCCGTTCCTAATTCATGCCCTATTACACTAGCTAAGTCTAAAAAAAGGCAGATGATACGACTTTGAAAGCATTTTCAAATCACATATTGTCAGAAATATCTAGTTATGCCAAATGAAATATCGATTTGGTTTTTAGAGAAAATCAGCTGAAAGTCTGCATCGCTGTTCAGTACATTGTCGCCGAAGGCACTCGAAGTATCATTTAGCCCATGCTGCTGTTCTTGGGCATCGTTGAGCCAAGCATTGAGTGACAAGTAGATCAGAGATTAACAATGGCAAAGAACAGAAGCACACAGGTGTCAAAGAGTCTTTCGGCTGCGATTTTTCGTAGTTTTTTTTTAACTAAAGTTCCCAAGGCTTTTGGTAGAAGTTGACAGGTGACAATTAATTTTTCATGAGAATCGCGCAGACAGAATAACTGCAAAAAATTATTTTCTAGAATTCCTTAGCAGATTTGCACTGCACGCAAATTTTAGAAAAAAATTAACAAAATAATGAAAATTTCAGTTGACATGCTCAGTCAAAGACTTCTCATCTGACTATATTTTGCTCGATTGCAAATTGAAATAATTTAAAAACATGTCTTGTGACAGGCTAGGAAAAGTAGAGTAAAGTGGCTTTGCTTTCGGTCACTTTGAGTAGCATTGGTACTCCCATGTCAGCCTCACAAACCCATTCAGCCTCACAGCTTCATCTAGAACCACTCAGCCTCACAGCTTCATCCAGACCCATTCAGCCTCACAGCTTCATCTAGAACCACTCAGCCTCACAGCTTCATCCAGACCCATTCAGCCTCACAGCTTCATCTAGAACCACTCAGCCTCACAGCTTCATCTAGAACCACTCAGCCTCACAGCTTCATCTAGAACCACTCAGCCTCACAGCTTCATCCAGACCTACTCAGCCTCACAGCTTCATCCAGACCCACCCAGCTTCACTGGCCACCTCAGCCGGCACAGCGGCGAACTTCAGCAGGCGGCACATCCGACTTGATGTCGCGAAGGTGCAGCCCACTCAGTCCTGGCTGAGGTGGCAGGCCATCATCAGGCACTGGATTTCCGTCATGGCACTAACACTGCGGTAGATGTTGGAGCTGCTGGAAGCCGAGATTCTCGGCATTGACACTACAGCCAGCTTCTTCATCCAAGGACCAACTGGTGAATGTAAAGGTTTTAATCAGGTGTAAATGGTTTCTGCAAGTGTCTAAGACAGTGAAATATATAAAACTGGAAGCAATAAGCTACAAAAGCTCACTGGCAGTGTAGCTGATTTTGTAGATCGAGTTTTTGAAATATCCACCACACAGCTGGGATGAGTTACCAGAGCAGGCAGAGCTGCACTGACTCTCAGGAGCTGCACCGGACGAGCCGTAGGCGAAACCACAGCTGCAGTACCTTCGGGCCTGATCACCAAAGTAGCGGAACCAGCCGTAGGCGCAGATTTGGCTACACAGTTCCAGAGTCATTGCATTGCTACTAACAAATTTGGATACCTTTTCCAGCGCTGCATAAGGACCGAAAGCAGTGACTCATTGTAGACCGGTTAAGTCTTTGCTTGATGTAATGCTGTCTTTGTAGCAACCGACGTAGCGGAATGTCAGAGGGGCACGGTAGTCTCAGTGGTGGTCCACAGAAGCAGAAAGCCAATGATGAGGCTCTTCAGAAGCATGGTTTTCATGCTGATAAAAAACTCCAGTTGCAGTTGTACTTACCTTAACGAGCTATAATCTGTTGCGGTATATTTGTACATATAAATCATAAAATGCTACTGTAAGTAAAGTAACACAGACACGCGCAGCAAAACTTAAACTATGAACCATGTTTACTATTTATAACGAAAAGATGAATCATGTTACTATTTATAACAAAAAGATAAATCATTTTTCTATCTATAACGAAAAGATTAATCACGTTACTATCTATATCTCGCAAAAATTGTGATATAAATACAAACGAAAAATCCGAGTTGAAATCCCCGACTCGGAGCAGCTTCAAGAGAACTTGAGACCAACCAAGAACTACGAGGCTACATCTCTGAGAGAAGTGTGTGACCGATCGGAAAGCCTTTGTCAAAGCTTTTGTTCTTTGATTATTGAGAGCTGAGTCATTGCCGGCCGTAATTGATTATTTGATTACTATTGAGTTATTGAATTTTAGGCCTCCCTATTCCTAATGGATTGAATAGGATCCAATGGACCGATTCCGATACTTCTAGACGATTTTTGATTTGAGTGATTTCGGTACCCTATTGTAACCGATAGGGGCACACGACTCCGATGCCGTAGTTTCTAGAAGACGCTCTTTTTGAAGGATTTCGTTATTGAGTTGATTTTATTACAATTGGGCGCATCCCGGATATCTCTGATTGCTGATCATAAGGTATGTATTAACGTCGACGGATTTAAGTGTTACGGCGTGCTGTCAAGCTCAGCCGACTTCAGGAAACTCTGGAGGAAAACTACTTCGAGGAGACGAGCTCGACGAATCTGCCCGATAAGAAGAGGAGCTCGCGACAGTAATGATCACTTATAGATTCTGTGCCCAGACTTGCGGTCTGGAAGTGAGAGTTCGTGTGTTTAGACAACTAGACTTAATTCTCTCTCTCTCTCTCTCTCTCTTTCTCTCGCTTTCTCTCTCGTTTTCTCTCTGTCTTTCCCTCTCTTTCCAGTGTGGTAAGCGAACTCTTTAGATTCATAGTTTGGAAACAAAGCATAATGCTACATGTAAGCGTTTTTTTCAAATGAATTGGAGGGCCGTATACATATTAAAGAACTATGGGAAATTCGGGATTACCGTGAATTGGTAGGTTGTTCCGATACGAGTATAGGCGTTGGAACCATCAAACATAGAAGTAACTAAAGGCAAAGATGTTGAGTGAGTAATCCAATAGTTTAGAAGTAGGGGAATCTTTAGAAGAATGGCTTGGTGAAGTTTACGTTAATAAAACCTTGAATTTCAGCGATTAATCTTTGATTCTTCAAAATTTAAATTGCAGCGTTCGGGAACGGTTCTGCTAGCAGCAGGTACATGCACCAATTATCAGGTCAGGTACGTTTTCTTTGGAGAAGTATTTGTAGCTCGAATTGCGTAGAATGCTTACTTAAATTGCATCGAACCGAAGTTGTGTAACTACGAGCGTAGTACGTGTACAGTGAAGTCAAATGCGAAGCTTTTTGGGATTGCTGCTACGTATGGCCAGCCTCACAAAATACCTTAAATAACGTCATACGCGAGCCGAAACATTAAATGCGTTTACCTTAGACCCGTAGGAATATTTTTGTTTTATTTAAATCGTCATCGATACAAGCGACTAAGTCAGCGGTGAGTCTCCTAATGACTTGTTCCGTTCAGAAGAGATAAGTCTTCGGTCACTTCTACTCCCTCACCAAAGTTACTTCCGGCATTAGCCGGTAGATTTCGACCACCGACTGGAACAACGCCACCCTGTGATGGTCAGGTAGGGACTCAGATTGCAGGACTGCCCTCATCGAAAGAAATAAGTCAGCCCAGGTAAACCCGCGGTGAACGTCGGCACAAAGTCGCAAGCCCCGATGTCAAGCGGCACGTAGAGCACGATGGTGTTGACCACCAGGCCGATACTCGCCGCAACGAAATATGCTAGCCGAAAAAAATTCTTTACGAAATTTAGCGAGCAAAGCAACCGTTAAGGAAGTATAAAATATACTCCGTTTATTTATTTGTTTATCTTAATCAGAATGAGGTGCAGCCAAGGCCAAAGAAACAAGTTTGAAGTCGTTTTGCATATCTAAAAATGAATAAATTAAGAATATAGCTAATAATATTTTTCCATTTCTTGGCCTGGCCAAGTGGAGTTCAATCAAATGATGTGATAAACAGTCACCGAAAGCAAACTTGATGTTGTTCTATATATGCTTATGAAAATTTATTAAAAACAGGTTAGTTTGGCGAAACTATATTTTGATTTTTTATGACGTTCTCAGGATATTCTGATATGTTAGTATGCAATTTGAAGAGCATCTTTAATGTCTTTTCTATAAAAATGCATCCTAGTAAAATTCCAGCAAACTCCATACACCTGCAGCAACAGCAACAGCCGAGGAGCTCAAGGGCCTCATTCGCTGTGCTACTCGGGTCACAGCTATTACCATACAGTGGATCCCGGGGCACGTGGGCGTCGACGGCAATGAGCTGGCCGATCGGGAGGCCAAACGGGCCACGGGCCTGCCGCAACAGCACGTTCCGCTAGCGCTAGCCGCGTCCAAGAGTCTGCTGCGCAGGTCCGTCCGGTACCAGCCCGTCCTGGAGGGACATCTGAACGATGTCTATTCGGGGAGCCTTACCTACCATGACGGCCCCAGAAATCAGAGGGTCCTCGTCTCGCAAGTCCGTGCAGGCCACTGTCCGGCGTCGGCTTATTATAAGAAGCGCATCAGGACGACCGACGACGCCGCCTGCAGGCTGTGCGGGGACGAGGTGACCCAGTTCTCTGATCCTGATCCTGATCCTGATCTGTCCAGTCCTGGACTCGACTCGCCGCATGCACAGAGTGCAAAACCTCAGCGACCTGGCCGATGGTCACGCGGTGGCGCGGCTCCTGGGTGCCCTCAATTGGGTCCCCATCTGATGGAGCCGCACTCCGCTAACAACAACAACAACAACAACAGCAACAGCCTGTCCGGATGTCGCAGACGACCTCAACTGTCAAAGACAGTTAAATTAAAATGTCCGCACTCAATGGAGAGTCGATTCCTCTTCTGGCTCATTAAATAGCTTCAGTCGTCAGAAACTCATCTTCCCGATTGGCAAAATAAAACGAGATAACTGTATTTGGTAGTGTTAGAAAAGCTGAAATTTTTCTTACAGAGAAAAATCTACAGTAGCTCATTCAAACAATCAAACAGGCCACATAATCTGCACCGAGTCGCACTGTCTACATCCGGGTGCAGGAGGTGCCGCTGCTGCTGACGCCAGCGCCCTGGAATCTGTCAGCTTTCCCGAAAAGCTTTTAGATTTCAGCAGAACAAACAAGATGTCATCAGATTAGGGGTGAAAAAAGATGTTAGCTCCAGTTTTGAATTTGTTTGCAATGCTGGCTATTTCTGCTTTGTCAACTTCGTTCTAAATCGCAAAAGCTTCAAGGCGCCATGGGTAGCCAGGCAGCTTCTTGAGCTCACGCCCCTCCTGGGTCTGCATTCGCTGCAGGAAAACAATTCGTGCAGTGACCGAAAGGGAGCTACAGCTGGTTCAGCCTCCCCTGAGTCCACAACACTGACTGATCTGCATGCCATTAGCAGAGCTGCATTAATCCACCCACCTCGAATTTTCGCTTAAATACGGTGCGAAATCACAGGTAGAGCATCGCATGTAAATGCTTATCAGGCCAAAACTGAAGCCGCGATTGCAAAAAAATAAGCAGTGAGATAGGAACTGTCTGCTGACTGAAGTTTTCGCTGAAAAAAACCCGAATCATATCCGTCATGAAGGCTGGGTGGCAGCTCACCGCCTTTCTGCTGACCTGGGCGAGTCTTGAAGGCTGCCTGGCTGCTGCGCCTCCGCAGCCTCTGGGATTTCGCTACATCGGTTGCTATAATGATTTAGTTGTCAGGGACTTAAAAGGCCTGCAAGGACTCAAAACCTTTGGCCCGCACCGAACTGATTCTGGAGAGCCGGCCTTCGTACGCAGTGCCGCCATGACGCTGGAGCTGTGCAGCCAAATCTGCGCCTATGGTCGGTTCCGCTATTTCGGTGTTCAGGCGGGATCACACTGCTGCTGCGGCTCCGCCTACGGCTCGCACGGTGCCGCCCCTGAGAGTCAGTGCAGATCTGTCTGCGCTGGTAACTCGTCACAGTGTGTGCGGTGGAGCCTACAGAAATTCAATCTACGAAATCAACTACCAACCATGTAAGACATAATAGGTGAAATTGTTACCTATTTAGCGTGTTTCTTAAATTTTAATCAAATGATAACACATAGCGGAGTCACTTTTAAATTTTCCATTTCCTTACATCTAAATGTACTTTCTCGTAGAGTTCAAAAACTAAATTTATTCGTTAGTTTCGTTTGTTTATACTAATCTACTTTAAAGTTGCCATGAAACTTGCAAAACATGTTTTCTGCCAAATCCTTACATTGATCTGCAGTTGGACAGTTTCTGACGATGCTGCCTTCAGCGTCCACACTGAACATCTCGGCTACGAGCAGCTCCGTTACCCACCACAGCATTGCTGCAAGGACAGACATCCAGTGCCTGATGGCCTGCCACCTCAGCCAGGACTGCCTGGGCTGCGCCTTTGCGACATCGAGCCGGATGTGCCACCTGCTGAAATTTGCCGCTGTGCCCGCTGAGGTGGCCAGGGAGGCTGAGTGGGTCTGGATGAAGCTGTGAGGCGAGTGGGTCTGGATACCCTGGAACCCTGAACTGTTTCGTTTTGTCACTGATTTTAATACCCTGATGTGCTGAGCTGAAAACTTTGCTGAGTGCAGCTCCCTGACTCCAATATATTGTTCCTTTGAATTGGAAACAGTGGCTTCTTAGGGCTTTGACACCTGGGAAAGCTTGCGCCGTTGATTTGGCAATTAATATTTACTTCCGAGCTGCAAACAAGAAATCCTGGCGTTTTACTTACTGTTCGGGCTAGCAAATCCAATCTGAAACTTCTCTGCAGGGGTCTTCGAACTTTTAAATAAGCTTTAAATAAGTGCAATAGGGCATTTAATTTCGTCATCGGGAGAGTCTGGTGTGGTTGGCGCTGCGGTAATAAATTATATTTCTTCCGGTTGACAAAATATCATTGGTTCGCCAGTTGCAGCTAGTCTTTGCCGTCCTCATAGGCAGAAACTAAGAGAGCCCGTCCATGGGGCATGGCTTATTCTCCATCTTCATCTCGGTTCTTCGATTCGAAACAAAATGATCCATATTGAGGAACGAGCGTCAGCATTGGCTTGTAGACCACTTTGGCGCACTGTTGAAACTACTGGAACTCAAAGGGGCCGTCCAAAGAGCAACTCAGCCGGCCTCTTACCTCGCCACAGATAGGAGTCTACTAGTATTAATAGTCAAAAGTACATGCAGCGTTTTTTTACCATTGATCCAAAAATTCAGGATATGCGGATAAACCTCACCTGCTGTCTTACTTGGTGGCATTAATGGGATGCGCTCGTAGATTAATTAGGAACTAATAAGACACCTGTAACACTATTTTATGTTACTATTGTAATGAAATTATTTGTAGTGCAACCCCGGTCGTGGCCCTCACAGCCCACAAATCCAACAGACTAAACTCAAGCAGCGTGATAGGGGGGGGGGTCTTGCAGAGCAGTCTTTAACGAGGTATTATCCACACCCTTGGTTCCCACCCCTTTGTATCTCTTTGTTCCACCTCAATTCTATCCAAAAATGACGCCACTTTAACAATTTGTGATTATTCACAACTTTCACACCTCGACTCGCTGGAAATGGATTGAACGTGGATATAGAGCACAAAGGACCAATGTCCTAAGTGAAGTTTCCTAATACAAGTGCAAATCCTTGTCTCAGATGGGCTTGCAGTAGACTGTGAAATTGATTAGAAATTTACATACATATACACTATTATGTCAAGGCTTATGGGGGAATTGCTAAGATGCCAAGGTTTACAGCTGGGGGGAATTGTTGAGACGTCAATGCTTACAGCTGGGGGAATTACTGAGATGTCAAGGCTTTATGGAGGAATTGCTAATATGTGCAGGCTTACTCCAGACTCCAGAGTAACTAGAGTTTGCGACCTGGATGCCAGTGCCAGACCACCAGGAGATCATGCTCATCACTGGCAAAAGTGTGAGCGAACTGTTAAGCGCTACTTATCGAGGCGTCGTGATCGCAGTTTGTATCGGGCATCTCTGGCTGTGGATCGGGCGCAGGAAATCATCCTGCAGTTTCCGAAACTAATGAGATTGATAAGTTAGCTCGTCCAACCACAATAAGCGACGCTACGTTGGAGGAATGTGTGGATGTTTTTCATTCCAGACCAACGGTACACTACGTGTGCAGGCTGCTCCGTCAAAGAAGATGAAAGTGGACCATTGGCGGCAGTCGCAATCTGATCGATATTCTTTTTGAGTGACGTTTCTGTGTAGGCCTGGTATTCACTGATTATCATACCATTTATTCGTTGAACAGTTTCCCAGCGTTTTGCTAGCATCGAGAAATAAAACTTACCCTTGTGTTATTGTTTAAATTGCCGTTGGGTGCTAATGTCCAAAATGACATTAATGACATCCCA